>JAMPIV010018394.1:0-356540 GCA_024509875.1 Oreohelix idahoensis | reverse complement strand
CTGTATCCTTTTGTAACGATAGTTCGAGTGTTTTACAACTTTTATCACTCTTGTAAACAGTACAGTCGTCCGCAAACAGATCACAGGATGAGTGCTTGATGTGAAGAGGAAGGTCATTAATGTATCTGGTAAAAAGTAGAGGTCCAAGTATAGAACCCTGAGGAACTTCAGTATTTATTAGTGCTGGGCTAGAATAGGAGTTATTTACGAAACTACATGTTTTCTGTCTGACAGGAATGATGTAATTATTGTCATCAGTTGAAAGTTTACTTTTGATGTTTCTAGTTTTCTAATTAAAATAGCGTAATCTATCATATCAAATGCTTCTTTAAAGTCTACAAAGACTGCCCCACACATGTTATCGTTGTTAATATTTAGGTGCCAGTTGTCTATCATCTTAGTTAGAGCAGTGTGACATGAATGTTTAGGCCTAAACTTCGATTGACTATCAATTAGCAAGTCGTTGTTAACTAGGTGTTGTAGTGTTATTTTATGAATGTGTTTTTCCAGTGGTTTGGATAGCGATGATATTAGAGAGATTGGCCTATAGTTACCAAGGTTACGAGTATCAGAGGAACCAGGTTTAAAAAGAGGATATACCTTAGCGACTTTAAAGTGCAACGGGAAGTAACTCTTTGTGATACATAGATTGTATATGTATGTTAGTGAATCACTAATAACTGGCGCAGCATAGCGCAGTATTCGATTACTGATTCCATCAAGTCCTGACGAGTTATTCTCTTTAAGGCCTAGAAGATAGTTATACACTTCATTAACTGTCATATACGGAATGTCGGATGGGACTGTGTTCGTGCATTTGTTCTCACAGAATGCTGACAGTTGGCCTAGGCCACAAGAGGAATCTGGTATCGTAGATTTAAGACTGGTTATTTCTGCCTGAAAGTAATTGCTAAAGTCCGTACAAGTAAATGAGGTATTGGGGATTAATGAGTCTGGCGAATTTCGTTTGTTTGCTAGAGTGTTGATTGCTTTCCACATATCTTTACTGTTTGTTTTGTTCTGAATTAAGTTTTTAAAGTAGGTTTTCTTTTCTCTACGTGTTAAGTATTGTACCTTGTTTCTTTGTGCTCTGTATGTGTTAAAGAGAGCAGTAACAAAGTTGCGCTTAGGAAGAATAGCATAAGACGTGAAAGGTTGGAGCATTAAGATTTAACAGAGTTCGACTAAGGGAGTCTAAGGGAGAAGGAGAGAACACAGGGGTAAACAAAAAATTCAGTAGATAAGGACTAAGCGAGAAAGAGAAAGCATGAGAGAAGGGGTGGGTACCAAATAAACAGAAGGGGAATACGCGAAAATTCCTTTACAATAATTACAATAACAGTATTGACCGAGATTAACACACTTAAAGTACTTTTTTTTTTTTTTCTTGATTTCCTTCTACTGTTGCTGTCAAGCTTGCTGGGAAAATGTGCTGGTTATTCTTGACTTTTCTAATAATTTCTTTAATGACTTGACAACTCATGTAATAGATACGTGTAATCCACTACACCGATCATTGTCTTTGTCTAGGGCTCCTTTGTATCCAACGCTGAATTGTTCAACAGCATAATATAAACAATGCAAATGTGGTGTAACACGAATGTCAGCTTATGAAATTGTGACGAAATGGATAGTTGAGAGTTAAGTAGTTCCCATATGTCGAGAAGAGAACTGGTGAACTAGAGGTAGGGATAGCACAGGACAGGTCGTTAACCGCACATATCTAGATGATACCTGTAGAAGAGAGCTGTGAAGCAAGTCACCTTCTTGCTAGATCTATCCTGTACTCTAAGGGTGTCTCTATTAATAAATGTTTTGAATGCAGCTCGTTACTTATTCACAACCAAGTTAAATTCTAATCTGTATTTTAGAACGTCTGTCGGTTTGTCCCCTACACAAACAGGGGACGCACCAATGTTTTTGGAAATGAAAGTTAGATATTAATTGTGTTTTTTCCCTTTACATTAATCTTGGGTAACTATATCAATGGTTTTCCTATTTAAAAAAAGGATTTAACGAGATCATGGGTCCCAATTTTGTTGTTTAAACCCCCCCCCCCCCCCCCCCACAATTAAACAAAATAAAGAGGACATGACTGAAGTAGATGTGCTGGATGTGAGATGCATAGTTGTATTGAGGTACAACAGAGGACATGACTGGAGTAAATGTGCTGGAGGAACAATGGGGGACATTATTGGAGTAGATGTGCTGGAGGTGAGAGGTATGATGGAGTACATGATGTGGTCGTGAGAGGTACAATGGAGAACATGATTGGAGTAGACATGCTGGAGGTGAGATGTATAGTTGTCATTGGGTTAATCCGAGAATTAACCGTGAAGTGTTAGTTCTGGTTGCTCAGATAATAATGGTGGCTCATAATTAAATATATGTAGAGTTTAAAAAATGGATATATATATATATATATATATATATATATATATATATATATATATATATATATATATATATATATATATATATATATATATATATATATATATATATATATATATATATATATATATTTATTTATTTATTTATTTATTTATTTATTTATTTATTTATTTATTTATTTATATATACACACACATACACACACATACACACATACATACATAAAGATATATATATATATATATATATATATATATATATATATATATATATATATATATATATATATATATATATATATATATATATATATATATATATATATATATATATATATATATATATATATATACACACATGCAAGTTGGAAAATTAATATATTGTCACTGTGCCATTTTCATCATGAATAATTGTGACCCTTGTGACTTCTGGATTTGTTTCTCGAGTACCATATTCAACTTATCTTGCTGAGAACGGCTCTACAGTAAGTTCTCTAGCAGGATGAAGGGTTGAGTTCTTGATGTGAGTATGAAGCTGTCTCACGATTTCACTGTGCTCATGAACTGTATTCACCTGAACATGACTTCGCAATGCTTCTGAAAGGCTTATGGTATGTGTATGTTACAACAAGAACATCTATCCGGTGACTGACTGGCCATTGTATATTAGAAACTCATTTTTGACAACACTGTCATGTAGTTGTGATTCTGTTAGTCAAGGGTGAACGTCGTACGTATGCATCAGCATTATAATATTAAAATGCAAACATGAAAATACAATGAAGGCTATTAACATAATTTTAACATTATTCTGAGTACCCTTACAATTTTGTCCATTTGGCATGTAGTTCTGCCAAAGTGATCTCTCTTTACTACAATGACAATGTCGAACTCTTTGTGCCTAGTCCTGATAAGGACTGTTAGCCCATGCAGCGCTTCGATAATAATAATAATAATAGTTTCTTCAGTCATAACTGGCTATGGGAACGCCCCCTTGAGGTGACAGCCCTCAGCTGCTTATTTTCCTGGTGTTCCTTTCGACTTTTTCTCCTCTCTGCTGCTTACCGTGAGAGCTTCTGTTCGCCCTATCTGAGGTGGCGCCGTAGAGAGCATCGCCACTTGGTGTGATCGGCAGCTTCATCATCCGAGGTTGCTAGATTTATGGCCGATGCCCTCATGTCTCTCTTGCACATATCTTTGAACCTCAGCAGCGGTCGCCCAACTGTTCTTTTGCCATCTGTCAGTTGTCCGTAGATGAAATCTTTCGGGATGCGACCATCATCCATGCGACAGACATGGCCAAGCCATCGTAGTCTGCGCTGTCTAAGCAGTGTATACATGCTTTGAAAGCCAGCACATAGCAACACCCAGACATAAGTCGCTTTGTCCTTCCACGAAATACGGATGTGGCGTAGACAGCGAACGAACGAACGAACGAACTTTATTTTCGAAGGGTAAAGAATTGGGCGCGCAGACCCGTCTAACATTGTGCCCTTCCACTCTCATTAATCTTGCATACTATATCCTTTCATTCCCACATGATGCTTTAAGCATTAATTTAAAGGCATGCAACATTATAAAGTTACCATAACAGCATTCATTTACAGTATGCAAGCATAATTTAAAAAAATGAGTAGGGTTTTTTTGTTTTGTTTTTTGAAACAAACAAGCTAGTTAAATGGGGGGAAAAAGTAATAATAAAATAAAATAAATAAAACAATAAATAAAAATAAATAAATTCTGTATACCGACACTCACTCATGCGGTCAATCCGTCTACAATTAATCTGTATTTTTGGTATGCGGGTACATTCTCACGACTCACATTTCTAAAGTACAGTATTATGTGGGTACATTCACACATACATTACATTATATAATAATATTTTAAAGTGAATATAATAATGATATTACATGGATATAAAACAAATTATTCACACACAAAAAATGAGCGGAAGAGGAAAAGAAATGTTGACCTATGGATGAGATGTTGACAGGCAAATACTGTTTCTATGGGGGTAGATAATCAGTGTTGAGGAAGTGTTTGAAAAGTGCTTTGTTAAAAGAATATTGTGTAGGTAGGCTTTTTAGGTGGTGTGGAAGGCTGTTCCATAAGTAGGCACCAGAGTAGGCTAGACTCTTTTTGAACAGGTCGATCCTAGGTTTGGGCAGACGTAACTGATGTAATCGTTGTCCCTCCCTTCTACTGGTTTGAAACAATGATCTTAGGTACGACGGGGCATTGTTAGATAGAATTGTGTGAGTCAGCTTGGCTTTGTTGTAGAGAAGACGTTTTTTTAGCGACAGTATTTTGGGTTCTTTTCCTGTCCTTGTGTGTGGTGTCGTGCGATTATCGGTGATCAGACGCACTGCTCTCTTTTGCAGGGAGTGCAGTCTCTTCGAGGTGGAAGCAGGGCAACAATCCCATAGTGTAGAGCAGTAATCTAGATGTGTCTGTATATGTGAGGTGTAGAACAATAGTCTAGTGTCTGCGTCTAAGAAGTGTTTTATTTTGGCTAGCTGGTACGTCTTTTGTGCTATGTGTTTGGTTAAATTCCGTACATGGGAGTTCCACGTTAAGTGCTGGTCAATCGTGATCCCCAGAACTTTGTGTTCTGTTACATGTTCAATTTGTATTGATTCCGCGTGTAGCTGTAGCGATCTTTTGGTGCAGCTTAGGAGTTTCTGTCTGGTGGTAATCAACATAGATTTCGTTTTTGTTGTTTTTACTGGCATACGATTCATATTACTCCATTTTGTTAGATTGTCTACATCGCTTTGAAGAGTCATTTCAAGTGCCACGCAGTCATTGTCACTAGTGTAGATAGTACAATCATCTGCAAAGAGGTCACAAGTTGAATATTTTAGATGTAGTGGCAGGTCGTTGATGAACATTGCGAAGAGTAGGGGCCCAAGAATAGAGCCCTGTGGTACTCCTGTAACTACCTTCGAGAAATCTGATGCCGAGTTGTTGTGAAGCACTAACTGTTGTCGATCTGCCAGGAATGATTTGATGATGTTTAGTGGATTAGAGCCTATTCTGAGGGTTTCCAACTTTTGAACCAAGATAGTGTGGTCAATCATGTCAAATGCTTTCTTGAAGTCGACAAAAACAGCACCACATAATTTTCCATCATTTATGTTCGACAGCCAGTTGTCTGCCATTTTGGTGAGCGCTGTGTGACAGGAATGTTTGGGTCTGAAACCTGACTGGCTATCAATGAGCAGTTTGTTTGTTGTTAAGTGTTGAAATGTGGTGTTGTAAATGTGTTTCTCTAGTGGTTTTGAAAGAGATGATAGAAGGGATATTGGTCTGTAGCTGTTGGGATCGCTATGTGAGCCAGATTTATAGAGGGGGTACACTTTGGCAGATTTAAATGCTGTGGGGAAGTAGTTGTGTGCAATACATTGGTTGTATACATAGGTTAAGGAGTCGCAAATGATGGGCGCAGCGTAACGTAGAATCTTATTGCTGATACCATCAAGCCCAGATGAATTGTTGTTTTTTAATGCCAAGATATATTTGAGAACTTCATGTACTGTTAGAAAAGGAATATGTCTTAGATCTGTTGTGGTGTGTTCAGTGTTGCAGAAGGCTGTCAATTTACTAATATCGCAGTCCATTGGCTTTAGTGTCGACTTGAGAAGGCTAATTTCTGTTTTGAAGTGGTTGCTAAAATGAGTTGCCGTGAGGGAGCAGCTTTTTGGTAAAGAGTTTAGTGACTTTGATTTGTGTGTTAGTGTTCTAATGGCTGCCCAGACTTCTTTGCTGTTTGCTTTGTCTTGAATCATCTTTCTGAAATGTAGTTTCTTTTCCTGACGAATAAGATATTGTACTTTGTTTCTAAGCATCCGATACCTGCTGAAATCTTTGAGCTTATGTGCTTCGTCCCGCTCTCTCATTGTTGATAGTATTTCGTTGGTTATCCATGGGGTCTTTCTGATGTTTTTGACCCGAACCTGCTTTATAGGAACATGTTTGTCGAATACGTTGTTGAAAGTTTGTGTCCAGTATGTTATGGCTTCTTCTGGATGCGGAAGTTGGTACACGTATGAGAGAGGGGATATTTGTAGGTCTTGTAGGAATAATTGAATGTTAAAGTTTTTGAAATTCCTGTAATGGACTGTGATGTGTTCCGTTTTAGGTGCTTTAAACCCTTTTCTCGTCAAGGTACAGCAAATAGGATAGTGGTCACTTAATGATGTCTGTGGGACTGTGCATTCTATAATGTTTTCTGGGCAGGTCGTATAGATATGATCAATTAGTGTAGATGATGAGTCTGTTACTCTCGTGGGTTGATTGATTAACTGCCGGTTTAGAGTGGAAAATGATGATGGTAAGCTCAGTGATAGAAAATGTAGAGATTTAATAGTTACTTCACAGCGTGCTGGAGGAGAGTAAAGACAGACTTATTTACGACAAATCGTGTCTCTCAATCTTCTCTTTCACTCTCCTGGTCAAACAATTATTTGCCAGTTTTCCAGACTCGCATCTGCGCGCACACCGATTCGGTGTTTTCAAACACACACACGACGTTGATACAAACTATATTAAACGAATAGGGGAAAAGTTGGGCTTTGGGTATATCCAACACACAGAACTAAATGAGTTTAGGTGATTTTATTCACTTTAAACATCAATCACTAAAAATATCAGATATTACATAAATTATCATAAGTACACAAATGCAAATAACAAATTTGGGAGGGGGTGAAGAAGATTGGTATCGACTAAGCCCTTCCCGCTCATTAGACAAAGACAAACCCAGTCCAGAGATAGATAATATCAGGAACACGGGTACGTTAACCTAACAGTAAAGTTAATTACTCTGAAAGAGGTGTTACCAAGTTAGGTATAAGTGATAGAAAAAAAAAAAACCTGTTCTTCCCAGCTGTTCTTCCCTTTACTAAGCAAATGGAAAGGAGGTGGTTTTAAACAGAGTTAACAAATTATCAACTATCCCACTTAAAGGAACAATGTAGGGTATACAGAAAAGATATATGTTACCAGGTAAGCAAGTTAACAAAATGGTCACACAAAAGAATTAATTTCCTGTCATTCATACACGCGCTAGCAAAGGCCTTCACTCATCTTGCTCTCACTTACCGATTGTGAAAAAATCTTGCACTCCATAGAATAACACAACAGCAGTTACACCTCAACTAAATGTATGAGTGTTTGTTCAAGTTCTAGCCCCAGATTATCGGGTAGGCGGTCAGCACATAAAAGGATCCCGTAATCGCTGGAAAATGAATCTGTAGTTGTGTCTCTTTTCTTAATAACAGTTTCTATGGGAGGGCACGGTCTCTGATACCGGGGTGAGGATGGTGTGGTCTATTTGACTATGCCGCGGATAATAAAATTCTTACGCGTGCTGGTACACTTTATCCGTGAGGTATGGTTTAAGTCCAGTGAGAAAACTAGTCACATCACTGTTCAGGAAATTATGAATTATCTCTCTGTGTCAGTAAACTAACAAAGCTCGGGCCAGTGTTCTTCTTCCCGTTACGACTTAAGTTGTTTGATGGTGCGTTAAATTTGTCTTTGGGTGTGCTTTCTTTGCTATAAGTTAGATAGCGGAATTCCAAACATAGAATCGCCTCAAAGATTAAAAATTTACACAGTCTCAACAAGTTCTGCGTCAGGGGAACTCTACACACTGTTTATGCTTTGCTTTGCTTAGATTGATTTCTTTATTGCTTTCTTAATGCTGGGATCGCACAGGTTACGATCACTCTGTATGAAAGAAAAAAAAGACATGTAATATACCGAAAACAAATAACCTTCTAAAGCGCGATGAATTTCCCGTTAAGCCTATAATACACTCGAGTATTTAATTATGTATTTAATAAACACTGCGCGAATTCTAGTGGTTAAAAACCCACATCTATAAAACTAGGACTTAACTGAATTTATTAATTATAAATTCCTTCGCGACTTTAAAAGTTAATTTAAGCATCTATTATCTTTTGAAATAATATAATAGATAGATCATTATATTTAAAACTGGAACTCTGAGATGGTTTAATTAAATAGATTTAAATTAACACAAAATCCCTTTAAATAGAATGACTGACTAGACCACTGATCACTTTACACAATATATATTTTACCGCTTTGCACAGAATTAGAAATCACTGCAAATATATATAAAATCCAGGGGAAAATCTATAACAAGATTTCAATAAAGCTAGTGCTTCTGTAAAGGTCTGGCCAGCGAGTGATAACGTGTCTAGTTCTACATGGTCTATTTAGCTAAAATGAAATGTAAGTTGAGTGGGACATGATAAACTTGACAACTTATTTGATCTCACGAACTTTTGGGGATCTGACCGCCAAATCAAGAGAAGAAGCCGCCCCCTGGTCTTCGTATCCGCTCGCTGCTGCCCGTTTCGCTTTCCCCCGTTCGCTCGGTTCCTCGATTGACACCGAGACGCGAAATTAGCGGCAAGCAACTGCGTCTCGTATCAGGGAAAACTACTGTCTTTGATAGCGCCGATAGTCTCCCCTAAGATCCCTCGGTCTGTCTCTTTGATCTCGTCGCTGTATCCTACATGAGTCCCGGTGGAATGCGTTCTGGCAAACGAAAAGTTACAACAAATGTTCAGGGGTTCTAATGTTATGAAAAGCTAAAGGTCCCTTTAAATCATCCATCATATCAGGGAAAATTCACTAGTCAAACTAGACGTACGTCACAATCGTCCCCACTTTTAGACATGAAACCATTTTTCATGTTTTCATTTTTGACAATGGAGGTGACCTGATTGGTGATTTTAGGATGAGTGGTATCTTCAGTTTGCTCTTCTTCCTCTGTAGACCAGTTTCTACTCAGAAAATCAGCCCCGACATTCTGTCTTCCCGGAATATATTCCACTTTGAAAGAATAGACGCTTAGAAGGAGGGCCCAACGCATGATCCTAGCGTTAAATTCTTTATTGGCACCAAGAAATGCTAACGGAGCGTGGTCTGTTTGCACCGTGAACGATGTACCATAAAGAAACTCATGATGGCGTCTGATACCGTCAATCAGAGCAAGACATTCCCTTTCAACTACGCTGTAGTTCCGTTCCGCTTTATTTAATTTCCGACTGCCATAGGCAACTGGAAATAGCATGTTCAGGTCACTGTCATCGGCTTGAAGCAGTGTTGACCCGATGCCCTGACCTGACGCGTCGACTCTCAGTACAAAAGGTTTCTTGAGGTCAGGCAACCTCAAAATGGGGTATGCAGACAACTGTCCTTTCAAAGTGCTATACGCGTGTTCGCACTTTTGATCCCATATGACCTTATCAGGACAACCTTTCTTTGTGAGGTCAGTCAGAGGTGCCGTCAGTCCGTTGAAGTTCTGGATGTACTTCTGATAGTATGCACATAGCGATATGAAGGAACGTACGTCTTTCTTCGTTCGGGGTCTTTTTGCTGCCACTATTTTCTCCACGTTCTTCTTAATAGGCCAACTGCATCCGTGAGAAATAGTGTGCCCCAGGAAGTCTAACTGTTCAAACCCGATGAGACATTTGCTAGGTCTGGCTGTGAGACCCGTTTCCTGTAGTCTCCTGAGGAGCATAGCAACCGTAGCAATATGTTCTTCATAGGTTTCCGATGCAATTAAGATGTCATCCATGAAATTATGGATATGGGGACTTTGCAAAGGTTCTAGAAGCTTCCTCATCATCCTGGTGAACACTCCTGGTGCGTTATGCAAACCGAACGGCATCACGTTAAATGTGTAATGTCCTTCACTAGTGCTGAAAGCTAACAAAGGTTTAATTTCCTCCTTGACTGGTATTTGATAATAACCTTTACTGAGGTCAATCTTGGAGAAGATCTTAGCTTTGCTGAGCTTGGTGAACAACTCAGAAACAGTTTGGAGAGGTTCGGGCTGGAATTCCGTTACAGCGTTTAGCAACCTGTAATCAATGCACAGCCGAACTTCCTTATTGGGCTTCTGCAACAGCACTACGCTCGAGCTGTAAGGAGATGTAGACTCACTGATAATTCCTGCCTGACGCAGCTTGTCTATTTCTCCGCGAAGTGCATCAGCTTTAGCGTACGGGATGGGGTAAACTCTGGTTTGAACAGGGGTCTCGTTTGTTAATTTCATATCAAATTCAATGAGATTTGTTCGACCAGGTACATCCGTTAAAACTGCACTGTACTGTTTTAGTAGAGCCCTAGTTTCTGTTTGTTGTTCTGGTGAGAGATTGTCGCCGAACTTGACATCTTTAAAGGATTCTGTGGGTTGCAGTGGATACTCCATGCAACCATCATCATCTTCCTCGTCTTCCGTTGCTATGGCGACAGCCAGGAGATGCTCGGAGGATGGCACCGGTCTTTCCAAATATTTCTTTAGCAGATTTATGTGGAAGACCTTCTCCTTTCCTTTGATGGAGATCTTGTAGTTGGTACGTGAGATCTTTTTAAGGACGGTAAACGGTCCTTGCCATCCGATGCGAAGTTTATTGCTTCCGGTTGGAAGTAGCAATAGGACTTTCTCCCCTGGTTGTAGTTCTCTCTCTTTTGCAGCTTTGTTGTATCTTTTAGTAATTTTAGCGCGGGCTTTCTTAAGGTTGGTAGTAGCTAGATCCCATCCTAGCTTTAGCCTTTCCTTAAGCTCAGATACATACTTGCTTGCAGAGACGACTGTCTCGTCAGCCTTCTGGTCTGTCAGGGACCGAAGTAAGGCTTCTAGTGGCCCCTTAATAGGTCTGCCAAATAAAAGTGTAGCTGGCGCAAAACCCGTAGACGCTTGGGGTACCTCTCGGTAGGCGAATAAGGCAGCCGATATATATTGGTCCCAGTCTTCCGGTTTCTCCTGACCCAGCTTACGTAACATCATGGTGAGGGTACCGTTAAAACGTTCCACGAGCCCATTTCCGGCCGGATGGTAGGGACTTGTGTGGATATGTTTGGCCCTCAAGATCTTAAAGATCTCCTCCATTAACAGGCTACGGAATTGGGATCCATTGTCCGTCAAAACTTGTTGAGGGAATCCCAACCGTGTAAAAATTTGCACAAGGGCTTCTGCGACATGCTTGGAATTAGTGCATGGTAGCGGTACGGCTTCGGCCCACATAGTGCAAGTGTCAACTAAGGTCAGGATGAACCTGTTCCTTCTTTTGGTCTTTTCCAGAGGACCAATAATGTCGACAGCAACCCGTTCAAATGGAGTCCCTACTATTGGCATTTGCCCCATAGGTACTGGGGGTGTCAAGTGCTTGGGTGCTACCCGTTGGCACTGGGCGCAGGATTTCACGTACCTGACAATGTCAGAGTTCATTCCTGGCCACCAATAGTGGTTTTTTTTTTATTCGCTGAATAGTGGCGTTTTGTCCCATGTGTCCGCTAAAGGGAAGAGAGTGCCCCATTTCTAAGATCTGGTTTCTGTACTGCGGCGGGACTAGGAGCTGGTTATTCCCCGTGTCCGGGTTGCCCGTTCTACGATACAATACACCATCCTTAGAAAAGATGTCTCCGTTGTGTCTGGGGTCCTTAGCCATGGGCAGTTTTTTTTTAAAGCAGGGCGCCAGAGTAGGGTCCTTTTGTTGCGCCTCCTTCAGTTCATTCGGCAACAAGTTTGGCGCAGGCTCCCTCTCCTTCTTGGCTTGCCCTCTTGTGGTTACCGCTGCCACAATCGGCTCCTTAGGTCTCCCAATGAACACATATCTACATCCCAGGATAACTGGGTAGATCGGATCATCCATTATGGCCGCTTTAATAACTCCTCTGACAAAGTCAGAGTGTATTTCTACCAGTGCGATAGGAAGCGTCCTGGGTGCATCACTCCTGAAAACTCCACTAAGTTTGACGGTTTCCTCTGTCTCCTGACCGGGTTTGACTAGGTGCCTAGCGACAATACAATCAAAACTTAATCCAGTGTCAAAAAGACAAGTAGTAGAGGTACCGTTCAAAATTACAGTTCCTCGAGTTGAGGGTCGGTCCCCCTCAGGTTGAGAATCACTGACATTGACTCTACCTTTCGAGGCTGTATGCAAACATCCAATGCGGTTTGTTTGCCCTGATCAGACGTTCCTGGTGTAGGGGTCTTCCCTTTTCCTTGACCTTGGTGGCCGCGCTGCCACGTAGGCTTGTTGGGTTGATCAGAATTTTTTGTTGGGGGGGTATCGGGTTTTGTAGAATTTCGATTTTTCCTGGGGAGGTTTCTGGGTATTGTTATCTCGTTGGTTATAATGTTGAGAGGAAGTGGAAGAATAGGATGCCTGCTCTAGATTCTGTTTTCGAGATGGCTCATCGGTGGGTTTACGTTTAGTGCTGGGAAGTTCGGCCATTGCATTGCTATAGCGTTCGGCTTTATTGAGTATGTCTTCAAGCCTGACTGCCCCCTGTTCAGCCAAAAATCTACGTGTTTCATTCGACAAAGTGGATTTTATCTGCTCCACAAGAACAAGTTCGAGGAGTCCCTCATATGAAAGAGGTAGGTCAGATAATTCAATGCACTTTGTCAGATAACCCGTGAGACGTGAAGAGAACTGGGGAAATGTTTCCGTGCTCTCTTTTCGGCTGTTTCTGAACAACTGCAGAAACTTTCGGGCAGTCATCTCAAACTGCTGTAGTAAGGCCTTTTTCAACATGTCGTAATCATGTTGATTCGGTCCCAGCTTTGTGTACACGTCATAAGCATTGCCTTTCAGTGACGTTGAAAGTTTGAGCGCCCAGCGGGTACTCTCTAACCCATAAAGATTCGCGAGTCTCTCGAATTTTTCTAGGTAGCTGTCAATTTTTTCGTTAGGGCTAGGAAAAGATTCTAAAGAAAACGACATAGCAGTTAATTGGGCAGATTGAGTACTGGAGAGGTCCATTGATTGAGACTGGGGCGAAGACGGCTCTCCGTTAGTCGAAGTAGAGGCGCCCCGACTCTCTAGAGCCTTAAGCGCCAGTTGATGCTGTCTTTCCTTGTCTCTCTCTCTCTCTCTCTCTCGCGAGTTTCCATCTCTGCTTCAATTTTCTTCTGTTCCAAAAGACGTTCTTCCGCTTCTTTCTTATCTGCCCTCTCCTGGGCTTCTCTCCTCTCTGTTCTTTCTTTCTCTTCCTTCCTCTCAGCTTCTGCTCTCTGTTGCTCCGCCTTCCTCTCAGCTTCGGCTCTCTGTTGCTCCGCGTCATATATTTCCAATTCCTGGTTAATAAACGCGTTTGCAGCTTCTGCATCTAATCCTGCCTCTTTCGCTTCCAGCCTCAAGATGGACCTCATCTTTATCCTCTCTGCCATTGTTAAAGAATAAGATGAAGTATGCTTAGAGAACTAGTAAGAAGAAACGCGAAAGGGAGGAACTCTGAACCGCTACGAGAAAAAAAAACAAGTACAAATTTACCTGTGTTACCTCCTACCTGTACTGTGCAAACTTATCGCTGCTATTATCTGGCAATTAAGGCTCTAAACGCAAGCGACTATGCCACTAAATGGTAAGTTACACTGGAAAAGAATCTACTTTTACTAACAGTAGAGAAAAATTTATATTAAAACAATTTAAAAGGAAAAAAAAATTTTCCCCTAAATTTTAAATCTCTGACAACAAACTCCGTCCCTAAAGTCAATTATTGAGATGAGACGTTGTTAACTTAATTTTTAAAAATCAGAACAATCCGTCTTTAGCTAAGCTCAACTCTTTTTGACTTCAAAAACCTTAGTGACTGTAAAACAATCACGCAATCCCAGCAACTTTTATAAAGAAAGAAATATAATTATCTCCGCCAGAGGATAATTAAAATAGCAAATATATTTGTTTATCTGTACTTTCTACTGCTGTGGAGAGAAAACAACCTGTAAATATGCTGTGTGGACAACCCAAATACTTAAAGAACGTTTGTCTAGGGGTGTAATTATTTATTTATTTCCCTAATTCACAAAGACAAATCATTCACACTCTACCTAGTTAGACCCAAACTAAATCAGACTCAAAATATCTTTAACCCGGCTATGCGATTGCCTCAAATGTAGCTCAAGATCCCAGAACCAGCCCACAAATATGTGTGCATCAAATGTATCTCAAAATTATCCCAGACGAGCCGGCCAAATATTGTCGTAAATTTATTTTGAGAGAAAAGAGTCGTAGAAATAGTGGTCCGGTTTAGAGTGGAAAATGATGATGGAAAGCTCAGTGATAGAAAATGTAGAGATTTAATAGTTACTTCACAGCGTGCTGGAGGAGAGTAAAGACAGACTTATTTACGACAAATCGTGTCTCTCAATCTTCTCTTTCACTCTCCTGGTCAAACAATTATTTGCCAGTTTTCCAGACTCGCATCTGCGCGCACACCGATTCGGTGTTTTCAAACACACACACGACGTTGATACAAACTATATTAAACGAATAGGGGAAAAGTTGGGCTTTGGGTATATCCAACACACAGAACTAAATGAGTTTAGGTGATTTTATTCACTTTAAACATCAATCACTAAAAATATCAGATATTACATAAATTATCATAAGTACACAAATGCAAATAACAAGTTTGGGAGGGGGGGAAGAAGATTGGTATCGACTAAGCCCTTCCCGCTCATTAGACAAAGACAAACCCAGTCCAGAGATAGATAATATCAGGAACACGGGTACGTTAACCTAACAGTAAAGTTAATTACTCTGAAAGAGGTGTTACCAAGTTAGGTATAAGTGATAGAAAAAAAAAAACCTGTTCTTCCCAGCTGTTCTTCCCTTTACTAAGCAAATGGAAAGGAGGTGGTTTTAAACAGAGTTAACAAATTATCAACTATCCCACTTAAAGGAACAATGTAGGGTATACAGAAAAGATATATGTTACCAGGTAAGCAAGTTAACAAAATGGTCACACAAAAGAATTAATTTCCTGTCATTCATACACGCGCTAGCAAAGGCCTTCACTCATCTTGCTCTCACTTACCGATTGTGAAAAAATCTTGCACTCCATAGAATAACACAACAGCAGTTACACCTCAACTAAATGTATGAGTGTTTGTTCAAGTTCTAGCCCCAGATTATCGGGTAGGCGGTCAGCACATAAAAGGATCCCGTAATCGCTGGAAAATGAATCTGTAGTTGTGTCTCTTTTCTTAATAACAGTTTCTATGGGAGGGCACGGTCTCTGATACCGGGGTGAGGATGGTGTGGTCTATTTGACTATGCCGCGGATAATAAAATTCTTACGCGTGCTGGTACACTTTATCCGTGAGGTATGGTTTAAGTCCAGTGAGAAAACTAGTCACATCACTGTTCAGGAAATTATGAATTATCTCTCTGTGTCAGTAAACTAACAAAGCTCGGGCCAGTGTTCTTCTTCCCGTTACGACTTAAGTTGTTTGATGGTGCGTTAAATTTGTCTTTGGGTGTGCTTTCTTTGCTATAAGTTAGATAGCGGAATTCCAAACATAGAATCGCCTCAAAGATTAAAAATTTACACAGTCTCAACAAGTTCTGCGTCAGGGGAACTCTACACACTGTTTATGCTTTGCTTTGCTTAGATTGATTTCTTTATTGCTTTCTTAATGCTGGGATCGCACAGGTTACGATCACTCTGTATGAAAGAAAAAAAAGACATGTAATATACCGAAAACAAATAACCTTCTAAAGCGCGATGAATTTCCCGATAAGCCTATTATATACTCGAGTATTTAATTATGTATTTAATAAACACTGCGCGAATTCTAGTGGTTAAAAACCCACATCTATAAAACTAGGACTTAACTGAATTTATTAATTATAAATTCCTTCGCGACTTTAAAAGTTAATTTAAGCATCTATTATCTTTTGAAATAATATAATAGATAGATCATTATATTTAAAACTGGAACTCTTGAGATGGTTTAATTAAATAGATTTAAATTAACACAAAATCCCTTTAAATAGAATGACTGAGCTAGACCACTGATCACTTTACACAATATATATTACCGCTTTGCACAGAATTAGAAATCACTGCAAATATATATAAAATCCAGGGGAAAATCTATAACAAGATTTCAATAAAGCTAGTGCTTCTGTAAAGGTCTGGCCAGCGAGTGATAACGTGTCTAGTTCTACATGGTCTATTTAGCTAAAATGAAATGTAAGTTGAGTGGGACATGATAAACTTGACAACTTATTTGATCTCACGAACTTTTGGGGATCTGACCGCCAAATCAAGAGAAGAAGCCGCCCCCTGGTCTTCGTATCCGCTCGCTGCTGCCCGTTTCGCTTTCCCCCGTTCGCTCGGTTCCTCGATTGACACCGAGACGCGAAATTAGCGGCAAGCAACTGCGTCTCGTATCAGGGAAAACTACTGTCTTTGATAGCGCCGATAGTCTCCCCTAAGATCCCTCGGTCTGTCTCTTTGATCTCGTCGCTGTATCCTACATGAGTCCCGGTGGAATGCGTTCTGGCAAACGAAAAGTTACAACAAATGTTCAGGGGTTCTAATGTTATGAAAAGCTAAAGGTCCCTTTAAATCATCCATCATATCAGGGAAAATTCACTAGTCAAACTAGACGTACGTCACAATCGTCCCCACTTTTAGACATGAAACCATTTTTCATGTTTTCATTTTTGACAATGGAGGTGACCTGATTGGTGATTTTAGGATGAGTGGTATCTTCAGTTTGCTCTTCTTCCTCTGTAGACCAGTTTCTACTCAGAAAATCAGCCCCGACATTCTGTCTTCCCGGAATATATTCCACTTTGAAAGAATAGACGCTTAGAAGGAGGGCCCAACGCATGATCCTAGCGTTAAATTCTTTATTGGCACCAAGAAATGCTAACGGAGCGTGGTCTGTTTGCACCGTGAACGATGTACCATAAAGAAACTCATGATGGCGTCTGATACCGTCAATCAGAGCAAGACATTCCCTTTCAACTACGCTGTAGTTCCGTTCCGCTTTATTTAATTTCCGACTGCCATAGGCAACTGGAAATAGCATGTTCAGGTCACTGTCATCGGCTTGAAGCAGTGTTGACCCGATGCCCTGACCTGACGCGTCGACTCTCAGTACAAAAGGTTTCTTGAGGTCAGGCAACCTCAAATGGGGTATGCAGACAACTGTCCTTTCAAAGTGCTATACGCGTGTTCGCACTTTTGATCCCATATGACCTTATCAGGACAACCTTTCTTTGTGAGGTCAGTCAGAGGTGCCGTCAGTCCGTTGAAGTTCTGGATGTACTTCTGATAGTATGCACATAGCGATATGAAGGAACGTACGTCTTTCTTCGTTCGGGGTCTTTTTGCTGCCACTATTTTCTCCACGTTCTTCTTAATAGGCCAACTGCATCCGTGAGAAATAGTGTGCCCCAGGAAGTCTAACTGTTCAAACCCGATGAGACATTTGCTAGGTCTGGCTGTGAGACCCGTTTCCTGTAGTCTCCTGAGGAGCATAGCAACCGTAGCAATATGTTCTTCATAGGTTTCCGATGCAATTAAGATGTCATCCATGAAATTATGGATATGGGGACTTTGCAAAGGTTCTAGAAGCTTCCTCATCATCCTGGTGAACACTCCTGGTGCGTTATGCAAACCGAACGGCATCACGTTAAATGTGTAATGTCCTTCACTAGTGCTGAAAGCTAACAAAGGTTTAATTTCCTCCTTGACTGGTATTTGATAATAACCTTTACTGAGGTCAATCTTGGAGAAGATCTTAGCTTTGCTGAGCTTGGTGAACAACTCAGAAACAGTTTGGAGAGGTTCGGGCTGGAATTCCGTTACAGCGTTTAGCAACCTGTAATCAATGCACAGCCGAACTTCCTTATTGGGCTTCTGCAACAGCACTACGCTCGAGCTGTAAGGAGATGTAGACTCACTGATAATTCCTGCCTGACGCAGCTTGTCTATTTCTCCGCGAAGTGCATCAGCTTTAGCGTACGGGATGGGGTAAACTCTGGTTTGAACAGGGGTCTCGTTTGTTAATTTCATATCAAATTCAATGAGATTTGTTCGACCAGGTACATCCGTTAAAACTGCACTGTACTGTTTTAGTAGAGCCCTAGTTTCTGTTTGTTGTTCTGGTGAGAGATTGTCGCCGAACTTGACATCTTTAAAGGATTCTGTGGGTTGCAGTGGATACTCCATGCAACCATCATCATCTTCCTCGTCTTCCGTTGCTATGGCGACAGCCAGGAGATGCTCGGAGGATGGCACCGGTCTTTCCAAATATTTCTTTAGCAGATTTATGTGGAAGACCTTCTCCTTTCCTTTGATGGAGATCTTGTAGTTGGTACGTGAGATCTTTTTAAGGACGGTAAACGGTCCTTGCCATCCGATGCGAAGTTTATTGCTTCCGGTTGGAAGTAGCAATAGGACTTTCTCCCCTGGTTGTAGTTCTCTCTCTTTTGCAGCTTTGTTGTATCTTTTAGTAATTTTAGCGCGGGCTTTCTTAAGGTTGGTAGTAGCTAGATCCCATCCTAGCTTTAGCCTTTCCTTAAGCTCAGATACATACTTGCTTGCAGAGACGACTGTCTCGTCAGCCTTCTGGTCTGTCAGGGACCGAAGTAAGGCTTCTAGTGGCCCCTTAATAGGTCTGCCAAATAAAAGTGTAGCTGGCGCAAAACCCGTAGACGCTTGGGGTACCTCTCGGTAGGCGAATAAGGCAGCCGATATATATTGGTCCCAGTCTTCCGGTTTCTCCTGACCCAGCTTACGTAACATCATGGTGAGGGTACCGTTAAAACGTTCCACGAGCCCATTTCCGGCCGGATGGTAGGGACTTGTGTGGATATGTTTGGCCCTCAAGATCTTAAAGATCTCCTCCATTAACAGGCTACGGAATTGGGATCCATTGTCCGTCAAAACTTGTTGAGGGAATCCCAACCGTGTAAAAATTTGCACAAGGGCTTCTGCGACATGCTTGGAATTAGTGCATGGTAGCGGTACGGCTTCGGCCCACATAGTGCAAGTGTCAACTAAGGTCAGGATGAACCTGTTCCTTCTTTTGGTCTTTTCCAGAGGACCAATAATGTCGACAGCAACCCGTTCAAATGGAGTCCCTACTATTGGCATTTGCCCCATAGGTACTGGGGGTGTCAAGTGCTTGGGTGCTACCCGTTGGCACTGGGCGCAGGATTTCACGTACCTGACAATGTCAGAGTTCATTCCTGGCCACCAATAGTGGTTTTTTATTCGCTGAATAGTGGCGTTTTGTCCCATGTGTCCGCTAAAGGGAAGAGAGTGCCCCATTTCTAAGATCTGGTTTCTGTACTGCGTCGGTACTAGGAGCTGGTTATTCCCCGTGTCCGGGTTGCCCGTTCTACGATACAATACACCATCCTTAGAAAAGATGTCTCCGTTGTGTCTGGGGTCCTTAGCCATGGGCAGTTTTTTAAAGCAGGGCGCCAGAGTAGGGTCCTTTTGTTGCGCCTCCTTCAGTTCATTCGGCAACAAGTTTGGCGCAGGCTCCCTCTCCTTCTTGGCTTGCCCTCTTGTGGTTACCGCTGCCACAATCGGCTCCTTAGGTCTCCCAATGAACACATATCTACATCCCAGGATAACTGGGTAGATCGGATCATCCATTATGGCCGCTTTATAACTTCTCTGACAAAGTCAGAGTGTATTTCTACCAGTGCGATAGGAAGCGTCCTGGGTGCATCACTCCTGAAAACTCCACTAAGTTTGACGGTTTCCTCTGTCTCCTGACCGGGTTTGACTAGGTGCCTAGCGACAATACAATCAAAACTTAATCCAGTGTCAAAAAGACAAGTAGTAGAGGTACCGTTCAAAATTACAGTTCCTCGAGTTGAGGGTCGGTCCCCCTCAGGTTGAGAATCACTGACATTGACTCTACCTTTCGAGGCTGTATGCAAACATCCAATGCGGTTTGCACCGGTTTGTTTGCCCTGATCAGACGTTCCTGGTGTAGGGGTCTTCCCTTTTCCTTGACCTTGGTGGCCGCGCTGCCACGTAGGCTTGTTGGGTTGATCAGAATTGTTGTTGGGGGGGGGGTATCGGGTTTTGTAGAATTTCGATTTTTCCTGGGGAGGTTTCTGGGTATTGTTATCTCGTTGGTTATAATGTTGAGAGGAAGTGGAAGAATAGGATGCCTGTTCTAGATTCTGTTTTCGAGATGGCTCATCGGTGGGTTTACGTTTAGTGCTGGGAAGTTCGGCCATTGCATTGCTATAGCGTTCGGCTTTATTGAGTATGTCTTCAAGCCTGACTGCCCCCTGTTCAGCCAAAAATCTACGTGTTTCATTCGACAAAGTGGATTTTATCTGCTCCACAAGAACAAGTTCGAGGAGTCCCTCATATGAAAGAGGTAGGTCAGATAATTCAATGCACTTTGTCAGATAACCCGTGAGACGTGAAGAGAACTGGGGAAATGTTTCCGTGCTCTCTTTTCGGCTGTTTCTGAACAACTGCAGAAACTTTCGGGCAGTCATCTCAAACTGCTGTAGTAAGGCCTTTTTCAACATGTCGTAATCATGTTGATTCGGTCCCAGCTTTGTGTACACGTCATAAGCATTGCCTTTCAGTGACGTTGAAAGTTTGAGCGCCCAGCGGGTACTCTCTAACCCATAAAGATTCGCGAGTCTCTCGAATTTTTCTAGGTAGCTGTCAATTTTTTCGTTAGGGCTAGGAAAAGATTCTAAAGAAAACGACATAGCAGTTAATTGGGCAGATTGAGTACTGGAGAGGTCCATTGATTGAGACTGGGGCGAAGACGGCTCTCCGTTAGTCGAAGTAGAGGCGCCCCGACTCTCTAGAGCCTTAAGCGCCAGTTGATGCTGTCTTTCCTTGTCTCTCTCTCTCTCTCTCTCTCTCTCTCTCTCTGCGAGTTTCCATCTCTGCTTCAATTTTCTTCTGTTCCAAAAGACGTTCTTCCGCTTCTTTCTTATCTGCCCTCTCCTGGGCTTCTCTCCTCTCTGTTCTTTCTTTCTCTTCCTTCCTCTCAGCTTCGGCTCTCTGTTGCTTCGCCTTCCTCTCAGCTTCGGCTCTCTGTTGCTCCGCGTCATATATTTCCAATTCCTGGTTAATAAACGCGTTTGCAGCTTCTGCATCTATCCTGCCTCTTTCGCTTCCAGCCTCAAGATGGACCTCATCTTTATCCTCTCTGCCATTGTTAAAGAATAAGATGAAGTATGCTTAGAGAACTAGTAAGAAGAAACGCGAAAGGGAGGAACTCTGAACCGCTACGAGAAAAAAAAACAAGTACAAATTTACCTGTGTTACCTCCTACCTGTACTGTGCAAACTTATCGCTGCTATTATCTGGCAATTAAGGCTCTAAACGCAAGCGACTATGCCACTAAATGGTAAGTTACACTGGAAAAGAATCTACTTTTACTAACAGTAGAGAAAAATTTATATTAAAACAATTTAAAAGGAAAAAAAAAATTTCCCCTAAATTTTAAATCTCTGACAACAAACTCCGTCCCTAAAGTCAATTATTGAGATGAGACGTTGTTAACTTAATTTTTAAAAATCAGAACAATCCGTCTTTAGCTAAGCTCAACTCTTTTTGACTTCAAAAACCTTAGTGACTGTAAAACATCACGCAATCCCAGCAACTTTTATAAAGAAAGAAATATAATTATCTCCGCCAGAGGATAATTAAAATAGCAAATATATTTGTTTATCTGTACTTTCTACTGCTGTGGAGAGAAAACAACCTGTAAATATGCTGTGTGGACAACCCAAATACTTAAAGAACGTTTGTCTAGGGGTGTAATTATTTATTTATTTCCCTAATTCACAAAGACAAATCATTCACACTCTACCTAGTTAGACCCAAACTAAATCAGACTCAAAATATCTTTAACCCGGCTATGCGATTGCCTCAAATGTAGCTCAAGATCCCAGAACCAGCCCACAAATATGTGTGCATCAAATGTATCTCAAAATTATCCCAGACGAGCCGGCCAAATATTGTCGTAAATTTATTTTGAGAGAAAAGAGTCGTAGAAATAGTGGTCCGGTTTAGAGTGGAAAATGATGATGGAAAGCTCAGTGATAGAAAATGTAGAGATTTAATAGTTACTTCACAGCGTGCTGGAGGAGAGTAAAGACAGACTTATTTACGACAAATCGTGTCTCTCAATCTTCTCTTTCACTCTCCTGGTCAAACAATTATTTGCCAGTTTTCCAGACTCGCATCTGCGCGCACACCGATTCGGTGTTTTCAAACACACACACGACGTTGATACAAACTATATTAAACGAATAGGGGAAAAGTTGGGCTTTGGGTATATCCAACACACAGAACTAAATGAGTTTAGGTGATTTTATTCACTTTAAACATCAATCACTAAAAATATCAGATATTACATAAATTATCATAAGTACACAAATGCAAATAACAAGTTTGGGAGGGGGTGAAGAAGATTGGTATCGACTAAGCCCTTCCCGCTCATTAGACAAAGACAAACCCAGTCCAGAGATAGATAATATCAGGAACACGGGTACGTTAACCTAACAGTAAAGTTAATTACTCTGAAAGAGGTGTTACCAAGTTAGGTATAAGTGATAGAAAAAAAAAACCTGTTCTTCCCAGCTGTTCTTCCCTTTACTAAGCAAATGGAAAGGAGGTGGTTTTAAACAGAGTTAACAAATTATCAACTATCCCACTTAAAGGAACAATGTAGGGTATACAGAAAAGATATATGTTACCAGGTAAGCAAGTTAACAAAATGGTCACACAAAAGAATTAATTTCCTGTCATTCATACACGCGCTAGCAAAGGCCTTCACTCATCTTGCTCTCACTTACCGATTGTGAAAAAATCTTGCACTCCATAGAATAACACAACAGCAGTTACACCTCAACTAAATGTATGAGTGTTTGTTCAAGTTCTAGCCCCAGATTATCGGGTAGGCGGTCAGCACATAAAAGGATCCCGTAATCGCTGGAAAATGAATCTGTAGTTGTGTCTCTTTTCTTAATAACAGTTTCTATGGGAGGGCACGGTCTCTGATACCGGGGTGAGGATGGTGTGGTCTATTTGACTATGCCGCGGATAATAAAATTCTTACGCGTGCTGGTACACTTTATCGTGAGGTATGGTTTAAGTCCAGTGAGAAAACTAGTCACATCACTGTTCAGGAAATTATGAATTATCTCTCTGTGTCAGTAAACTAACAAAGCTCGGGCCAGTGTTCTTCTTCCCGTTACGACTTAAGTTGTTTGATGGTGCGTTAAATTTGTCTTTGGGTGTGCTTTCTTTGCTATAAGTTAGATAGCGGAATTCCAAACATAGAATCGCCTCAAAGATTAAAAATTTACACAGTCTCAACAAGTTCTGCGTCAGGGGAACTCTACACACTGTTTATGCTTTGCTTTGCTTAGATTGATTTCTTTATTGCTTTCTTAATGCTGGGATCGCACAGGTTACGATCACTCTGTATGAAAGAAAAAAAAGACATGTAATATACCGAAAACAAATAACCTTCTAAAGCGCGATGAATTTCCCGTTAAGCCTATAATACACTCGAGTATTTAATTATGTATTTAATAAACACTGCGCGAATTCTAGTGGTTAAAAACCCACATCTATAAAACTAGGACTTAACTGAATTTATTAATTATAAATTCCTTCGCGACTTTAAAAGTTAATTTAAGCATCTATTATCTTTTGAAATAATATAATAGATAGATCATTATATTTAAAAAACTGGAACTCTTGAGATGGTTTAATTAAATAGATTTAAATTAACACAGAATCCCTTTAAATAGAATGACTGAGCTAGACCACTGATCACTTTACACAATATATATTTTACCGCTTTGCACAGAATTAGAAATCACTGCAAATATATATATAAAATCCAGGGGAAAATCTATAACAAGATTTCAATAAAGCTAGTGCTTCTGTAAAGGTCTGGCCAGCGAGTGATAACGTGTCTAGTTCTACATGGTCTATTTAGCTAAAATGAAATGTAAGTTGAGTGGGACATGATAAACTTGACAACTTATTTGATCTCACGAACTTTTGGGGATCTGACCGCCAAATCAAGAGAAGAAGCCGCCCCCTGGTCTTCGTATCCGCTCTCTCTGCTGCCCGTTTCGCTTTCCCCCGTTCGCTCGGTTCCTCGATTGACACCGAGACGCGAAATTAGCGGCAAGCAACTGCGTCTCGTATCAGGGAAAACTACTGTCTTTGATAGCGCCGATAGTCTCCCCTAAGATCCCTCGGTCTGTCTCTTTGATCTCGTCGCTGTATCCTACATGAGTCCCGGTGGAATGCGTTCTGGCAAACGAAAAGTTACAACAAAAGTTCAGGGGTTCTAATGTTATGAAAAGCTAAAGGTCCCTTTAAATCATCCATCATATCAGGGAAAATTCACTAGTCAAACTAGAAAGCTTACCTAGCAGGTGGAAAATGTTTAAATGACCAATTTTAAGCCCTGATAGTTTAAGCCATGAATTAGTGGTATCGCCTATATTTTGATTAGAGTTTTTGCACTCGGACATGATAATAGTCAATAGGAAAGAAATAATGAGGGGAGTAGGAATGAGTAAGAAGCAATAAAATTGGTACACAATGGTTTATACAAAATTGTAGACAAGTAATAAAATATGCACTGCTAGAGTCCGTGGACACTGTTTACAGTATCTTAATCTCTGCAAAAAGTGTGGTTTTTATCTTAAAATACAGTCTGTTCCGAACAAAAAGGAATATTTTTACTTCAACCACAGTCAATGTAGAGAATTAATCCTCCCGGGACAGTTAAAGGTCCACGCTGTGACTTAGTTAGTTAGTTTTGTGAGGATTTCCTAATTTTCCTCAATATGAAAAAACGAAGGTGCAGATGTATAAAAGATATAAAAGAGAATGGTGAGCGTAGGAATTAGAGGAATAATAAGAAAACAATAGTATTAATACGATAGAGTTATTACTAAATCGGAAACAAATTTAGATACGCCCTGCTCTGACGAACAGAAAGAAATGTTTAAACAGACAATGTAATAAAAAAAAAAAAATTATTAACATCCAAAAGTGACAGTTAAAAGTTCTACGCTGATACTCAGCTATTTCTTTTATCTCAGGACAAAGGTCACTAAAGTGCTTCCGAAGAGAACGCGTCAGGTCGAATGTTACACTGCAAACTTGTTTTAAAAAAAACAGTTTTAAGTTTCTTGGTTTTAATCTTGTTCTGTAGAGCCGTTTATAGACATCTGAAGAGCCTGCATTAATATTTCTGGACTATATTGAGTCAGTTGCCGTAAAACGGATGAATTGTGATAATTCCGTTCTGTGCGGGTGGAGACGGGGTGAGAAAACTCCCATTTTCTTGCTGTAGTTCCTGCGTTGCGATTATGTGAATGGGTGTTACTTGTAGTCCAATCTGTCCATCTGTCCAGTGGTGTCTGTTGTGCAGTTAGCAGCTGGCTGGACTGTTGTGTGGGTAGTGGCGGATACATTTGGTCATAAAGGTTAGCGTGGGAGGTGGGCTTAAATGTAGCTTTTCTAGATACTTGCTTGTCAGCTGAGGACGGTGATTGATGGTTATGAGCTGTTGTGCCTGGTTTTACTAAGTTAAGTGTATAATTTGTGTCCCTGGTGAATGAATGTGTGTGTTTCTGGTGTGTCCTCTGAGGAAACTTTAAATTTTTGGCTAGGTAGCTGGTCCCTAGTTTAGAAGTGTGTACCTGATCTCTGTATAGCAGTTTTTTTGGCGCACCTGACTTAGATGTGAAAAAGGGTGTGTTGTTTATGAAAGACGTGTTATGCTTTGAACAAAAAGTGTAAAGCACCTTGTTGTTGATATCCACAGTTTGGCGTGCTTTACCATAGCTGGGTGGAATAATTGACGAAATATATGTGGATGTGTTGGGAAATTTTTGTTTTATGGTGTCAATCATTCTGGAGATGTCTGATAGGTTAAGAGTGTGTCCATTTGTGCTGTCGTTTATCCCTACGTGTATTGTTGTTTTCTTTATGTTGGTGTTTGTGTTGAGACGGCTTATTTAATTGATAACTTCTACTATTCCGGCTCCAGGTAATGGTATAACAGTGACTAGTTCCCCTGGTGTTGTTGACATTCGATCGCTGTGAATGCAATTTAGCAATGAGTCTCCTATAATAATGTTGGTTGTGTTGTGAGGAATGTGACGATTAGGATGTGGCTGTGGTCGAGTACGACGGCGTTGTTGGTGCCATTGCTCGTTGTCTTGCAGTAGGTGGTCAGCAGAATCTTGTGTCAAGTGACATTGGAGTTTACGTGCCCTGTCATCTTCTTCTGAGGTTGCTGTTTCGGAATCTGCTTGTGTAGATAGGATTGATGGATTTCCAAATCGATTGCTAATTTTTACTTCAATTGGGAATGTTTTATTTGGTCCTAATCTTCTTCCTACACTGCTGCTAATGTCCTTTTGGCTTTTAACATTATGGTGCTGTCCTGGGCATGCTTTGTTTTGAGGAATGAGTGTTGGAGAAGGGGTGGGTTAGTTAAGTGGTGTAACTGGAGATTCATGATGAATTGCTTCTCGTGGGCTGTCAATCACCTCCCCATTTTCTTTTTTCTTATTACTTGAAATAGGTTGGTGGTTTAGGTGATGAACCAACCTTGTGTTTTCTCTGCGGAGAGTCATAACTTCATGTCTCAGTGTTTCAAGCTCTGTTTTCAGTGAGCTTTCTATATCCTGCTTGAATTTTTCAATGACGTTTTTCAGAGAACTTTCAATTATAGTTTCCAGCTCCTGACAGAAGTGTTTCTCTGTTCGTTGGCTTAGTTGTTCCATAACACACTCATTTGCTAATAGATATTTTGTGGAGCATGAGTAGACATCTGCGCTATTGACAGGCACTTTTGTTTGGAAAGTAGCTGTATCTGGGAGGCATGATGGGCTGGTCTCGTTCATATTGGATGGGTTATCTGAAGAATTGGGGAATACATCACTCAAAGTGTGGTTTACACTGACTTGGAAAGTAGCTGTATCTGGGAGGCAGGATGGGTTGGTCTCGTTCATATTGGGTGGGTTATCTGAAGAAGTGATGAATGCATTTTTCAAAGTGTGGTTTACGCTGACTTCAGTGGGTTGGTTGATGTGAACTTCTAGATAATTTATTGTGGGCTTTTGAGCTGTCGGTCCATTAGAGGTGGGTCCTGTTGGATCAAATATGGGTGGTGTTGGATCGAAAGTGGGTGTTGTTGGATCACACGTTGGTGGTGTTAGATCAGGGGTAAAGGTGGGTCCTGTTGGATCAAATATGGGTGGTGTTGGATCACAGGTTGGTGGTATTAGATCAGGGGTAAAGGTGGGTCCTGTTGGATCAAATATGGGTGGTGTTGGATCAAAAGTGGGTGGTGTTGGATCACAGGTTGGTGGTGTTAGATCAGGGGTAAAGGTGGGTCCTGATGGATCAAATATGGGTGGTGTTGGATCGAAAGTGGGTGGTGTTGGATCACAGGTTGGTGGTGGTAGATCAGGGGTAGGAGGACTGGCTTCAATGGTTAGCTGAGATTTTGCGTTGGTAGACTCGTCTCCTATCATTGTTGGAGAAGAAGTAGGATCAGTTACAATCATGGTTTTATCTAGAGCTGATCTTTGGAGGTGAGAAAATTCGACATCCAACCATGTCTGTACGCACTCTGTCGTTCCTTGTGTTAAAATCTTATTTTTTGTGTGATACAGATGTATTGTGAGGAGGTCCGTGCTTATTTTATCCTTAACAATAGCGTTTAGTTGATCGCTCCGGGTTTCAATGGAACAGCTTTTGTAGTATTCTAGGCAAGTGTGTTTGAAAATTTCGTAATGTTGACTGTTACGGAATTCAACAGAGCAACATTGACCCTTGTTCGTTTGTTTGATGATCAGATGTGGAGGGTTGGTCCAGGCGTGAAGTTTTCTTTGTATGGCTTTTTCTTTGTTAAGGCAGTAGCTCTTAGTGACTGTAGAGGGACGTAATCTTCCATCTCTGTGTGGTTTTACTATCGCTGATACGACGACGCTGTTCTCCTCGCTCGCCATGATCACATTACATGCCTGAGGGCTGACAAGCCCTGTAATTTAACATTGTGTATTGTTCCATAGCCAGAAGGTCACCGTCAGAATTTAGAATGTGTAACAACTGTTGATGTAGTTTTCGATTTATCGACAAATGGTGGCAGGACACAATACCGTCATTCCATACAGAAAAAACACAATATTAATACGTGAATTTAACACAATTGCAATATAAACAATTTCATTGTATGTTAAACAAAACCGCCAACACAGGGATGTATAAACCGTCCATATTAAATGGGAACAACTTAGAATAAAATATCCAAAATGTAGAGCCAAATAAAAACACGTCCGCACATGGTCTGTGCTTCAGATCAGCGTAGATGGAGGGTATTGAGCCTTTTTTCTTGCTTAACATAGGTTGTCTATGTCTCGCTGCGATAACTGTGCTGGTGGCGCAGGCGTTATATACCGCAGCTTTGGTCTTCGTTGTAAGTTTAGAGTTTCCCAAAACACGCTTTGTGAGGCGAGGCGAGCAAAATTGGCTGCAGCTTTGCCAATGCGGATGTTAATTTATGTGTCCAGAGCTTCGATACCCAGTCCTAAAAAGGACTAACAGTATTTCAAGTCCTGAGAATGACTTGCTAGCTGAGTCAAGATTGTTCGAATATTGCTGGTTGGTTATATTTATTGGAAGACCATCTTCAGTTGTCAGGCTGGTTTAGGGTACCAAGGCAAAACACAGACATGTAGATGTATGTCAATCATAACATGAATTTTAAAGATAACATGAATTTTACATGACACTAACATATTTTATAAGCTTAACGATCTGACCAGCTATAGACATACCCATCAGACACAATAGTACTTCGAGGACGGACGTATAGCTCATCGCAAAGTAAATCAGCTTGGCGTCTTCTCGGGTTTATGATGTGAATTCGGGAATTATTCGAACTGTGTCTGAACAGTATTTATATACTATATTTCAGTCAGTCTGGCTTGACTGAGTCTGCGTTTGATTGGTTTGCCCTCTCTCAGTTCGATTTGCTTTCTCCCCTAGAAGCTCCTGCATTTGATTGGTTCTCTTTGATTTACTTTTTATGGTTGAAAATAGTACATAACGAACACCAGCAATAGAATAGAAGATCTGCAATTTCAGGGAAAAGATGGGGATATGTTCAAGGAAATCAGAACACTAACAGATGATTTTAGACCATCATTACATGTAATCAATAATAGAAATGGTAACATATTAACAGAAAGTAAGGATATATTGGAGAGATGGAAGGAGTTTTGTAGAGAAATGTATGAAGATAGTACAAAGACCCCAGACATGACGATTGAAAGTGAAGAGAGAGAGCCAGAACCTATATTAGATGAAGTACGTGCGGCAATCATAAGACTGAAGAAAGGGAAATCACCAGGATGCCATGAAATACTAACTGAACTAATCCAAGCAGAAGGAGAGGCCAGCATCTGCGTTTATCATGCACAATGTGTGAAGATCTGGAACAGTGCATCCTGGCCCAAAGCATAGAAAAAAATCGGTGTATATCCCTCTCCCAAAGATAGAAAAGATCGGTGTATATCCTTCTCCCAAAGATAGAAAAGATCTGTGTATATCCCTCTCCCAAAGAAAGAAAAATTCTGTGTATATCCCTCTCCCAACGATAGAAAATATCTGTGTATTTCCCACTCCCAAAGATAGAAAAGATCTGTGTATATCCCTCTCCCAACGATAGAAAAGATCTGTGTATATCCCTCTCCCAAAGATAGAAAAGATCTGTGTATATCCCTCTCCCAAAGATAGAAAAGATCGGTGTATATCCCTCTCCCAGAGATAGAAAATATCTGTGTATATCCCTCTACCAAAGATAGAAAAGATCTGTGTATATCCTTCTCCCAAAGATAGAAAAGATCTGTGTATATCCTTCTCCCAAAGATAGAAAAGATCTGTGTATATCCCTCTCCCAATGATAGAAAATATCTGTGTATATCCCTCTCCCAAAAATAGAAAAGATCTGTGTATATCCCTCTCCCAAAGACAGAAAAGATCTGTGTATATCCATCTCCCAAAAATAGAAAAGATATGTGTATATCCCTCTACCAAAGATAGAAAAGATCTGTGTATATCCCTCTCCCAAAGATAGAAAAGATCGGTGTATATCCTTCTCCCAAAGATAGAAAAGATCTGTGTATATCCTTCTCCCAAAGATAGAAAAGATCTGTGTATATCCTTCTCCCAAAGATAGAAAAGATCTGTGTATATCCCTCTCCCAATGATAGAAAATATCTGTGTATATCCCTCTCCCAAAAATAGAAAAGATCTGTGTATATCCCTCTCCCAAAGACAGAAAAGATCTGTGTATATCCATCTCCCAAAAATAGAAAAGATCTGTGTATATCCCTCTCCCAAAGAAAGGCAATTTAAAACTGTCTACCAACTATCGTACTATTGCTTTAATAAGGCATGCCAACAAAATCCTCTTGCGGATTATCATGAAGAGGATAGAAAGAAAGTTAGAACATGAAATACACGAAGTACAGGCAGGTTTTAGACAAGGCAGAGGTACGAGGGACCACATTATTAATGTGAGAAACATCCTCGAGAAATGCAGAGAATACGATGTAGATCTTCATTCCTGTTTTGTAGATTACACCAAGGCCTTCGACTGCGTACAACATCAGAAATTGTGGAACATCATGAGAGACATGGGGTTTCCGGCGCATTTGATCCATCTAATTGAAACACTATATCATGAACAACAAGCAGCTGTCAGAGTAGCGGGGGAAACATCAGGATGGTTTGAGGTGAAAAGGGGAGTAAGACAGGGTTGCATCCTCTCTCCATACTTGTTTAACATCTATGCAGAAAATAAATATAATGAGAAATGTTCGGAGTGACCAAGAATGTGAAAATTGCGATCCCAGAACTCAGGTACGCAGATGGCACAGTTGTTCTTTCAAACAGTGCCAAGGGACTAGAACAGTTAATCATGTCTGTCAAAAGACACAGTGAGGATCAGAACCTTTTTCTGAACACAAAAAAAAAAACAAAGATAATTCCACTGACAAAACAAGATGCCAACCAAAAATTACCATCAATGATGAGGAAATTGAAAATGTCACAAATTGTGAATATCTTGGCTCCATAATTAACAACAATGGAGACTGCTCAAAAGAGATCAGAAGGAGACTGGCCATAGCAATGCAGAGGTTAAATAAAATGAAGAAACTATGGCATAACACCAGCAAATTAATAAAAGTACAACTTCTGAGAACGTGCATCTTTCCGGTAGCAACGTATGGATGTGAATCATGGACCATTACTCAAACATTAAAGAAAAAAATCGAATCTTTCGAAGCAAAGTGTTAACGAAAAATTCATTTTCCTCACTCATCGTCCTTTTGTTTGGCATATTTTATGCACCTACATTTTTGCCTAGTCACTCCCAGTCTTGTTTACGTTTCACCATGTGAATCGTAGTATTACAAGACTAATTAGACAGGTCAGCGGTTAATACTTTTATCACTTAAACTAAGTCGTCTAGCCACCTTTGATAGAGACGGTCATTGTTGACACAAGGTGGTCTAGTACGATCGACAGAAAGAACGTCAGATTGTCAGTCTAGGAAATCCGTCTGGGTGGTGTACGAAAACATAGGTGATACTGAGGTAATACTTCCGCTGGATCATCTCTGTATCAATAATACAGATAAACCCTCTGGGGAGATTATGTTGGGAAAGGTTTAAACCAGGAAATAAGTTCACCGATGTGTTTGTGAGTTTGTACAAATGCAATCGGAAGTATTACTGCCATATTTGAAAAAGGTCACGCGTTTAAATTTTTTAAATTGATATTTTAAAACACCCGGGGGATAGTAATGATTTAACACCCGACCAACAAAGTTCTCAAGAGACAGGATTGATCTAAATCGAGAGCCTGAAATAAACTTTAGCTCTCAATGGAAAGCTGGTCTGAAATACCAATGTGGAATGAGAATGATAATATAACTTAACAAAGTCGGAGACACAAATCAGACTTTATTTTCAACAACGTCAAGTAACAACTCCCAGTAGCCAGAGAGAAGGATCGGACAAAGAATTCCAAAATTAAAAGTGACAGATCGAAGTATTTGGGATCTTTATAACTTAAAAGAGAACTCGCAATTTTAAATACAAAGACTGGAAACTTAAGGAATCAGAAGCAAAAAGTCATAAGAGGGATTCTGAAACTACCCTAGACCAAAGGTTCGAAGCAGCTAATCAAAGTTGATGTGTCCATTCTACTGTGCCAGGAGACTGTGTTCCCAAGTTATTTGGGGTAAGTTGTGAACATTTATCTTACAATGTGAATTTGACATGTCTGTACTTGCTAAGTGGTGATGCAAAGCAGATGAGGCTGGCAAGCTCAACATATGAAAATAGTACGTTCATAAACCACTACAGCAAACACTGGTGTTTGCTTGATGCTAATTTGCTCAGGAAAGCAAAAGTAGAGGTATTCCCAGACTCCGAATGAAGGAGTGATGAGTACATCACATGTGCATAACGTGTATAGTATCATTTTGTGAGATATATGTACCTTGTTAATAGTAGTTCAGGCACAAATCTTTGCACTCGCGCTGTCCAAGCACATATTTTCCCATTAAAATACGCAAAAGATTATTGGTGATTTCTAATCATCTTCCCTGAGTTACGCTATGTATACTCTTACTTACTTAGTCGTTCCCCTTCTACCGTGAGGTGTAGAGGTACTATGTATACTCAAAGAATCTAATTATTCAGAGAGGCTGACATTGGTGGGTGAACAGCAAGACAATGCGTCTGTTAATCTTCAGCCCACAAATGTACTTAGCAGAAGCATTTGTTCTTTTATTCTTCCTAAAGTTCGTGGTACGAAGTTACACTTACAAGAAGTAAGAGTCTTCGTCACAATCTTGTGATTCAAGAGCTGGGGTCGACACCGACTGCCTACAGTGGGCACGTTGTGAAGACACCCACATTGACATTAGGAGTGGAGTTCATCTAGACGCTTCTAGAGAACAGCCATCATCACGAAAGACTCGACAACCAACCATTGCAGTACTCCGCAAGTTACGTTTGTGTTAACAGGCGAAAGCAGCGGACAATAATCAACAGTCCCCAATTAAGTCTCGATGAAGGCAATTTCTTAAGCCCCCTAAAATCATCTTCACCCATATTTATTTTAACTTGTTAAAGACTAATTGATTATTAAATTTGTCATGTTATTTTAGAAATCCTTAGTTGATTCAGTTATTATAGATATAAGAGCGCATGTATGATGGAGAATCTTTAATATATATATATATATATATATATATATATATATATATATATATATATATATATATATATATATATATATATATATATATATATATATATATATATATATATATATAAATATATATATATATATATATATATATATATATATATATATATATATATATATATATATATATATATATATATATATACATATATACATATATATACATATATATATATATATATATATATATATATATATATATATATATATATATATATATATATATATATATATATATATATATATATATATATATATATAGCCAGAGAGCCAAAAAAATACTTATAACAGGAATTTCGCTGGATTAAACCAGCTGGGGGCTCGAACAAGCAACACCATTGCTTAAAACTTCACAAAAGGTGCCGGATCAGATATAAGTTAATAGTGCTCTGCCCTATGCAGCATTGTTCTTGACTTCTGAATTATTTTGTGAAACTCCCTTGAGATAGAAGCATCATTATACTTCTATCTACAACTCTGCCAAGAGTAACCTTGTGCAAAGGTCGACACCTTTAACGATCCATTTTAGATACTCTTGAGTTTTGGCAACTGGTGAACCGCTACTGCAGAGCGAAGGGGAGGCAAATCCCGTGACAGCGTTGTAACGTCTGGGGTAAGCTTCCGGTGTGTTTATTACCCATAATCTGTGAGGCTTTTACGGACAAAAATCACCAGAGAGGAATAAGTACGAACATTCAAGTTCCTAATTCTGAAGATTCTCAAAGAAGAAGAAAAAAAAGTGAATTTGCAACCCAGGCTCCTTTCGGCTTTCTGAGTATTGCGTCATGAGCCTCCTTACCAGATCACTTTCTTCTGTCTTGGACGGCTGAACTAACATATTTACATTATTGGCATGTCCATGTTGTTTGTTAAAGTTTTTGTGGTCTAAAACTTTTTACAGGATGGGGTAACCGGGCCCATGCCCAACCATCCTAAGTCGCTTCTTACGATTTGAGTAGTAGGTTACAGTTCTACTATTATGTGCTACCCTTTTGGGCTGCGGTAACTCAGGGTGAGAGAGGCACCCCACAGTAATATAATCTAGGTAAACTGCTCGTTGTTGACGACATGTAAATATTGCATTGAGAACTAACAAAATGTAGAAATTTTGTTTATAACAGTTGCGCTTCTTGAAGATCATCGCAAACACAACGGACATACTTATGATAAGTCAAAACGCAAAGAGATAGAAATATCAAAAATGATAACACTGGACTGACACAAATAGACGTTTTTGGATATCTAGTCAGCATATCTATCTTAGAGTTTAGATGTTACTGGGAGATAGAAAAGACACAATGTTAAGAAAAAAAAAGACCTGACCTGTTAGCTTATCGCCCCCTTTTTGATAACCTCCAAGGATCGTTGTACAGTGAAGAAACTGCCACTAAATATAATATTCATAACAACACTAAGTGCCACACCTGAAAGCTACTTAACAGTTGACAAGAAATTACGAGTTTTTTTAATACTTATACTTGTTTATATGAACATTATTCACATATCAGATTGTATGTGACGAAAGCACGTCCTATTCGTTCTTCCAATTTTTCTTTCTACACTCCTCTCTGTCAGTATTAATTCGACCATTACTTTTCTTTTTCATCCGTGCATTGTCTTACTTTTATGCCTTCATCTACCGATATTATCTTATCCTTGTGACGCAACCATCTGTTTTAGGCTTGAAGCCCATGACATGTTATCCTTTGGTTGTGGTCGCACAACGATTAGCCAATTGGGACAATATGTTTAAACTAACATTTGGTTTACTGCTTGTCGACCAGCTTTATTGCTTAAACAGACGAGCTACGGATAGATAATTATTGACGAGTAATTGACTCAGCCCAGCCCGAGAGAAACGTCTAATTTTGGCGGATTAACCAGAGACGGTGATTAAAGATAACTTGGGTCTAAATGTGTAAGCATTATTGTACAAATTGCCCATCCTAAGCCATATCTTGGTTTTAACAATCTGGACACCAGACATGTCACGTAATTATTTCCGGCAGGTTTCTTAACAATCTTAAGTATGTCTTGTCATAATAAACACGGATGAGAAAAGAGAGTGCAACCTTGGAGAAGAGATTATCAGATGTAATAATTAGGGCAGGTCGTATGAAATAATGGTTCCTTTAGGGATCTCATTATATTTTCACTGTACAGATTGAACAGATCCGGTGACATCACACATCACTGCCTGACACCCTTTTTTATTTGCTCAAACGTTCTTATTCGGCTGCTAATTCTTACAGCTGCAGTTTGTTGCCAGTACATTTCTTTATAATCCTCAAGTCTTTACCATCAGTGTTGATGCATTCTAACATTTTGATAATTTCCACGTTTCACTTTGTAAAATGCCTTAGTGTACTCTATAAAGCATAAGTACAGATATGTGTTTACTTCTGTGGATCTCTCTATTAATGTTCTTCTAATATATATGGCATTATTTGTACCTTTACCTCTTACTTATGCGCACTTTTCATCGCCGATTTCTGGTTTAAATTTATTTCTCACTCTTTCCATGATAATTCTTAATAATATTAGCTATGAATATGGATTTTAGCAGGTCATCAAGTATTTGATCAATGATGTAGATATCTGTCACAGCGCTATTTCGCAGTGCATCTGTCGTACGAAAATCAAACTGGCAACACTGAAGTTGGCAACCCTGATTTAACAAAACCGGTCAGTCAGGTGACGACCCGGAAGGCGGTAAAAAGTAGGCGCGAAAGAGTCAGTGATCGCCTAGCCATGTCCGAGAGTGGACGTACTGAGTTTTTTCCCTGCCTAGCAGTTTGCTGAGAAGAGTGCCATGAGATTCATATTCTGAGTTTTGCTTTCCTGCGGTGTATTTGGATATGTAGTGTATAATTCTAGTTGGGATGTTAACTAGTGTCATTTTTATACATACCGCAGAGTATACGTTGTCCAATTTTGGAGGGTTTTTTTCATTGTATAGATTAAGGCCGCTGTGTGAGCGGTAATCAGTTCATTACTAATACTAGGCCACCATATTGTGTTATATGCGGTTAGTAGTTAAATATAGTGAGTCCTGGTTTGCACTGGCATGTATGTATGTCTCTCTATATATAATTCATATATTTGTAGCCTTGTGTGGCGATATTGTGTGCATTCGATCATTAAAGGGAAATTCCGGTTGAAAGTGTTATTTCTTATTGTCAGCAGTATATGTGGTGGTCGTACCTATGGAAGGGCGAGCCTTGTCTATCATTAGTGGTGGTGTGTTTGAAAATCCACAGCTTATTGTGCTTTGACAGCTGGGAAGCTCTGGTCCGATTATTTAGAGGCCGTGGGGCCAATATTTGACAATATTATATTATATTTGAAGGCCATTTGTGGCTCTATTGTATTATGTAATTCACAACGGGCTGATCACCCGTTTGCCAGTCACTTCGATTACGGAAACAACAGCAAATGGGTTGATTTGCCGTTGCCCTAAAGACGCCACTAGGCGTGATGGGAAACAATGGCAAAGAAAACCTATCTGCTGTTGCCCTAAGACGCCACTAGGCGTAATGGCCACTGACTGCTTTGACGGTCGGTGGCTAAGGACGGAAGAAGAAGAAGAAGTATTATGTAAAGGCCATGGGGCTTAGATTTTCCGTATAAGGCTAGAAACTAGTATGCACACAGTGTGTTAGAAGGTTATGTAGCAGTGTGTTCTCGCCTTCAGCTTTCACAGTATTCGCAATTGTGAGCTATTTAGGTTTTCTTGTTTCAGTGCAGTTTGAGTGTCAGTCAGTGAACTGTTTACGGTCGAGTGACCTCGATAACGCTAGTGACCTAGTTAGGCAACACGGCACGGCGTCAGAGTAAAAGTAGTATTTTCAAGTTCAGAGAATATTTGGACAGTGTGTGACATCGTGTTGCAAGATAATTTTGGTGCTAGAGTGGCAATTACTAGTCGATTATGTGTCAAAGTGATAGAATTAAGTTGCAGCTTGCGTCTGGCTTGTCAGTTTGAGATATTGCAAGGTAGTTTGTGGTGTAGTGATAATGATCCAGGTAGAGCAGCGGAGTTTTAGGTGTTAGTAGTGTCTGGTATAGATTGTCCCAGGTGGCTAATGGGTGCCAGATGGGAGATAGATTGGTCAAGTTCGGTATAGGATGGAAGGAAGTTGATTGGTAGGAATTGGTAGATGGTATTCATTCTATTATTATTAGTTGAATCTGTAAGTTTTTGCTTATTTATCATTATCTCAGTTGAGGTCAACATAATGGTTTTCGTTGATTAATGAGTGTCCAAGAAAACCTCGGTTCCGTATGAACCTGATTATTATTAGTATAAACTTCCTATGAAGAAGAGTTCATCAGGTCAAACAACAATCAAGAATTCAAGTTGAAACAACCAGCCGTAATCGAAGTAATGTGGGTAAGTCCTTGATTGAGTCCAAACGTTTATTGACGGAACAACGGATGAAGACATCACAAGTATTATTCATTAATAGCATACATATATAATTGAGTACAGTTGAATCCATTTAATATTCTCAGTCCGTGTCCAGTAAAATGAATTAATATAGCCAGAACATCATAGCTGTGTGCACGCGCGGTTGGGGTTTCCAACGGCCGACAATGAGCGTATGCGTCTGATAAATATCATATTATGGACTGAAATAATCTTCCTTGAAGTTGGTTGTATACTAACCTATTTATATTATTTGATTCATATCACTTGGACTGACCCTGAGTCCCTACTTCGAAGTACTTATATAAATGTGGCAATACAATGCTGTGGTGAAGTGGGATGTTATAAATATTTATAGGGGACTTAATGTACTGACTGAGATCAGCTGTGAAGGTATCTATATCTATTAAGAGTAGTGTATTATAGATAACCTTACTTGCTACCACATATCTCTATATCTCAGTCAGAATTATTCTGGAATAGTGTGATGCTACGTTATGTGTCTAGGGTATGAGTATGGTGAAGTGTAAGTCACAACAACAGACAGATAAACAATTTAATTTAATCCACTACTCTTGACAACACTGTGACACTCACATACATATAACACTCTATGAGAATATCTTACAGGAGACACTCGTAACTTTTCAAATAACAATATGTATTCATTTCTATCATAAAGGCATATGTGTGTCCTGATTCAAAGACAAAGGAACCAGGAATCACAATCAATGTTAATTACAAGTTATGTACAGAATGAATTAATATGAATCTGGTAGTGACATATATTATTAAAAATATCCTATGTGTGTCAGTTGTGTAATAGTAGTATGAGGTAATACTGGTTTTGTTTTGTTCAAGCTCTGTTGGTAGTTGTCATCATGACTTCAATAGTTTGTCTTAAGGAAATTAGTATTGGAGATGTTCTCAGTTCCTGATATTAAGACAATTAATTTCCCCTCTTAATATTATTTTTACAAAGTCATTTCAAGATGAGGGGACATAATGTTGAGCTCAGCTGGCCAATTCGCTTATCTGGCGTGATGGCGGCAGGAAAGGACTCCTCTGCTCGAATTCTCCTCTGGGCTCAGGAGACACCTCACTGATAGCTAAAAAGACCAAGGAGTATGCTGTCCGACTCTGGATTCAGCAAAGCTCTGACCAGGTGCTGCTCACTACCATCAAGACCACGGTCCCTGAAATCAAGAAGGATGTACCTTCTACTTCATAACTAACTTAAACTCTCTTGTTACCCTGATCACAACACAGCACAAACATTGAGTTCAGAGCATTAGGCCAACTGTCAGCTTCATTTGAAATACTTTATTCCAGTATTACCCTTCTTAATGGTTACTACGCCTCTGCAATTCCAGCATTATTTCTTTCTATTCGATCATCCAGGTGTCAGTGTACTGTTTGGCCATTCCATGCCGTTTTACTTCTCTCCGACACCCTCTGTTCAGGCAGGAGCATTACAGGCTTTACCTCACGTTTGCCACTGAACTACACATATATATATACAGGCATAAATCAACAATTCACATTCAATTTTCATTAAAAGATATTGAATGGTTCAAGCTTACCACAATTCATACGAATAAACACAGATACGTTGATTAGCAATGAATTCTGGCACAAACTGGCACAAATTCCCATCTGCTTATCTTCCAGGCTTTTATTTAGCAAAATATAAGCTGGCTTCAACGCACTGATGCTTTATCAAGCTTATTTAAACAAGTGGTTTCGAACTAACGCTCCCAAGTGTGTATATCAGCGAGTCTGACCAATGAGCCCCGTTTCGACAAGTGTTTGAAAAAATGTTACCCTTCCCCGTCTCCCCTGACAACGAAAGATAGTATTTATAGTCCGACCAATCGTGGTTAGGCTTTCATTTGTTGCGCTCCAATCAATTTGGAGTTTACATGGTAGGCTATTTCTGTAACGTAAATTTTTTTCAAACACGTTATAAAAAAAATCTTATGAGCAGAAATGATTTTATGCTGTCAGGCACCCCCAATATTTTATTCTGGGTATAATTTATTAATTCCTGGACTATTTGCGTAACGTTTTACATATTCTTTGTCAGCAAGCCCTAAGGAACCCAAAAATACAAATTTAAAGGAGCTACGTGGCTGCGTTCAAAATATGCAATTTCTTCTACCACCTGTTTCGAAGATGTGCTGTCTGGGTACTGTAATGTTTTTAAACCGTAAACCCATCTATTGTTATCTTTCCTAATAAGCGTTTTTTATGATTTTAAAACCTAACTCTGGGATGGTTAATGTATTTTATCACTGTCCGTCTGAAAAAAAGTTAGTGCATGGCCTTACACGCGTGATGGCAGCATTTGTGTATCGCGCGACGCGGGTTTAGTGTTCGGCTTTCTGCCTCTCCCTTCTCGCTATCCTTTTCTACTTGAGTCCATCTGTTCGTTCGTTTTGGTAACGTAATATAATTAATGTTAGGATTAATTTAGGTCATTACGCAGGGCCTCTCAATGCTTTTCCAAGAAATACAGCACACGTTTCATTGAAGAAAGCGGGTAATAATACAGTAAGCTTTTACTATCAACGTGAAAGCGTTACAATTTGCAGACGTAGCAGAAAACAAGGGGGATTTCGAGTACATTTATTGTGACAGCACTGTTATTTTTCCATTGCTCTTTTCTTTATTAATTTTATTTGTTAGGCTTCATATTTACCTAATAATTTATATATGTGGATTAGAATATTCCACGACAAATGCCCAACACTGGACGAATATAGGACGCGTCTTCATAGCTTGACGGTCAACGTAAAAAGGGTGTCGTATCTAAGTCACGATGCGTGACCTATCAACGCTAACACGTCATAAATCGATCGTGCATATAGCGTTCAGTAGTCCGTGAATTCTTAACATCAAATTATATTAAACGCTGTGACCCTAGAAGTAGCACACTGCCAACTATAGCAGACGACTTCAATAAAATACCGTAACAATTCCCTGACCGCCAGGAAAAAAAAATCTATTAGATAGATTTTTTTGAACTATCTTACTTAACCATATGAAAAATTTAACAAAAACCCGACCTATGGCCTACGATGTTCTGTCTAGAACAGTGTCGTGGTCATGTCGATAAGATATCAGTCGTATAATATTATTATATTAAACAAAGGGGTGTCAACTGTCGCTAAATAATTATCTACTGAACTTAAAGACTGTTGTGAGTGAATAATGAAGTACTATGTAAAGAAAATTATTCTAACTAATTAAAATTAAACTAATTAATCATAATAAGTATGTAGGGTATTAATTAATTAACATCTAATTAAACAAAATGAGAGATAGTGTCATAATAACAGATATGAGAAGTAAGGACAAGTAAAGTAAAGAAAAAAGGTAAAGTATAAATTAATTTAGTTATGTGTGATTAAACTTAATTATGAGTGTCGAGTAATTACTAAGTAATTAACTCAATGACTTAATAAAAAGAAAAAAATAATCATACATTTCATGTGAATATCTTAACTAAATGCATATAACAGCTATCATATTCAACAATAAAATATTTAAAGTATTTGCTTGTGTGATATTATTTTGATCTTTTCTTTCTTTTGACACATTTCATTTTTTTATTTATCACACTTCAATTTTATTATGTTCTTTATTAACTTAATAACTTATTAAACTTAATAATGTCGGACATGAAGATCCAGTCGTCGTTATGTCCTTAAGGATCTACGGAAAGTTCCATTCCAAAAGCTGTTTAAATGTTCCGATCCTGAATGAATTTAAGTTTCATAACGTTCAATTAGTCATGTCACATAACGAAATTTGTCCAATTTGAATTCCGATATTCTTTCCGACTATCTTGGTAACATTTGTATTAGTAATGGACACAAGCCAAAGTCCCCGTGTGTATATGAACACTATGTCTCTTGCTTTCATTAATCTCGTTCGACTAGCGTCTCTATTGTTTGTTTCTCTGAATACTCGTTGACGTTTCATTCATAGGTGGATAATTCGTTGATCGAATTCTGTCTTTTGGTATGATTAATTTTGTGAAGTTATTTGAAGACTATCCGCATTCATGAATCGTCTTCCGAAGGATTTCTTGAGAGTACGTCGGCCACGATGTTTTCTGTCCCCGATATGTATTCAATGGTGCATTCGAATGGTTGTAGTAGGATAGTAAACCTCGTAAGTTTCGGGCTTTTGTGATTCGAGCGACGTAGGGATGCCACCGCCTTCTGATCTGTTTGGATCAAGAAGGGTGCACCCAGTAAAAATTTGCCAACTATAGCAGACGACTTCAATAAAATACCGTAACACTCAGGTGATGTGGTACTCCTCTTGGTTGGACATCTCGTTTGTCGTGACCTTACTTCACTGAAGGGCCTGTCCAGTGTGTGCCTTCCTACGCCTCTGACGTGACCGTACTGTACTGAGGTGCCCGGCCAGTGGGTGAATATCAACGCCTCTGACGTGACCGTACTTCGCTGATGCGCCTGTCTAGTGAGTGTATACCCAAGCCTCTTTCGTGACCTTGGAATTTATGGTGCTGTAGACTGTTGCATTTATCAAGGATAGAACTGGGACGTGAACTTGCAGATCATAGTGCCAAAGAACAGAGTTGTATACAGAGTTGTATTTCCTGGCACACACTTGCGATGAAGTCTGGTTTTCTGAACAGTATTCTGGATATTATGTCGGGATATTCGAGATATCATAGTGGAGAATATTTTCTGGAACTTTATGTCAAGTGTGGTGATCCGTTTGTTTGTCTGCATTTTGCATCATCGGTGCTGAGGAGCTTCGTGGACAACCATCGCTGGAGCTTCAGTTAAGTTTTTTGTTTGTAAATCTTTGTACATTTGTTATATTTATGTTTCTTTGTTTTCCTTTAAATTCTGTTTTCTTCATTTAAAATTTTCTTTTCTGTCTATCCACCTGATACTACTTATCGTTCAGTCAGTGTCTCTAGTAGTGGAACAGTTGTGTCGGGGTCCGGTTAGGGTAGCATCAAGCTTTGTTCTAGTCGACGGCTGTTTCTTGAGGTCTGCTTATTGGTTTGTTGTTGTTTTCTTTCCTTTTGTTTTGTTCTTTTTCCTCGCTTTCTTTATAGAAACTTAGTCTGCATGTGTATAGGGTGTTAGTTAGTTAGTTAGTTAGGTGAGATCTGTCACTATAAGTTCCTAACTCTTGGGGTATTTACATTATATATATTTTTGATATGTAATAGAGTTAGTATTGCTTATAGGTTATTTAGTTTATTTTGCTTCTTATGAGTGGTAGTGAAGGAGATAGCCCTCGGTACTTCATTGTTAAGTGTAGTTGTTGTTTAGTCTATTGTATTTAATAGTATATTTGTGAGTTTAAGGGTGGACGGGGGCGAGTTTAATTCATTCTGTTCCTACTTGTGGGAAAGGATTGGATTAGACTGACTTCTTTCTAGGGTGGGGCTGTGTATGTTTAGTGGTGGAGTAAGGCAGACGGTTTTCCTGCGACTGCCTTACTTAACATTCCAAGCCCTGTTGGTGTTAGGTGTACCGGTGTAGTTTGTATTTACATTGTCTTGCACACTCAGTAATTCTTTTGTTGTGTTTAAGTGGTGTGTTCTCTCGTTCCATCTTGCTATCTTGTAAATACGTTAACAGGTATCCCTTGTTTTCGTTCGTGTACAGTCGCACATTGTATATACCAATCTACCTCTGCTCAACTTTGTCTATCGTCTTGTTCCTCGTGACTGGGATTTTTCGTAGTGTGTCTTTTCATCTGTGTAGTATTCATTTTGCCAGTGTAAACACTTATGTAAGATAGATTATTAGGAATTGAATTATTGTCTGAAGTACAGCACCTGAGTGGGTGCCAGTAACAGACTATGGTGTAAAAGCTGATTTAGTGTCAATTTGGTACAGTGGTGTCATAGCACCAAGAAGTTTCATCAGACTATTGTAAGGGTCTTTTGAGTGTAGCACAGAGACTAAGTGGTCGGAAGGACCAAAAGCTACTGAGTAAGGAGATAACAGTTGAAGTAGATTATGTGTAGACAGTGAGAGGTGAGATGTTACATACTTACATACATATATATATTGGTAAATTTGAGAAGTGGTATTAATATTTACTATCATTACTGCATACTTGTGAGCAGAGAGTTAGCTGTTGAGATAAGTGAAGTGTCTACAGTACATACGGTTGAGTAGTTGCATAGTAAGGATCAATAGAAAAAATAATAGTGAGTATTCTGAGTGTACATCATGGACCTACAGGGTTTCATTCAGATAGGCAAAGAATGTGGGTACACTGGCAAAGAACTAAATGAATATGCCAAGGCAGAATACAACTCAGAGAAAAATCAAAAAGCTTTGGAGAAGAAACAGAAAGAGAAGGAAAAGATTGAGAAACAGAAGCTGGAGAGAGAGATTCGAGCTGAAGAGTTGGAGCTCAAAGAAGAGAGTTCGAATTTCAAGAAAAGAAGTTGGAACGAGAATTACAAGAAAAGAGAGAATTTCAAGAAAAGAAGATGAAAGAAGAGTTAGAATTAGAGAAGGAGAGAATGAGATTATCTCTGGAGGAAAAAAGATTAGAAGTTGATAAGGAAATACAATTGAAGAAGCTAGAAGTGGGTGCGAGTAGTCAGAACTCGACTCCTGGGGGGTCTCATCGTCTCTTTAGGCTGCGTCTGCCGAATTTTAATGATAAAATCAACAGTTTAGATTTTTTTTCTATGTTCGAGGCCGAATGCGTGGCCTCGAGGGCTGGCAGAGATCAATGGCCATCTCTGTTATCCACGTTGCTAGTGGGTGTAGAAGACCCGAAGTATATGTTTTGTGTGGGAGACTTCTATGTTCGGACAGCACTTGTCATCACTGCAACTGGTTTCCTTTGGGGCTCCAGGAGGAGCACGACATCTGCGTTACCACTGTAACAGTTATTGGGAGCTGCTGTAAAGTACTGGATCAGTCACAGTAAAATATGATGAATTTCTTCTTCTCCTTACGCAGACCAATGGTTGATTATGATGGGGGCTGCAGGTGGAGCAAAAGGTCAACCCAACCGACACAGGATTATACAGAAATGGAGTGAGAGTGTGAAGTGTAACGCGAATGCTGGAGTGTTCGTGTGTTGACCAATATAATGCACTCATTCACTCAGAACTATAAGACACCGATACAGACTGCGGTGGTCGTTTTGTACTGTTTATTCAGGACACACACACTTGAACAGCACGGAAGACAGCCAGGAGCATGTTGACATAGCAAATCATTAGGTAGTAGAATGGTAGAACATCTTTCATGTGGCGTACAAATATAATGGGTGGCATGAGATAATCATAGAATGTTCTAGTAGACTATTGCCATACCCCAACTGACTGAACGCATCAGTGGGTGTGGGTGTGTAAACATATATAGCGTCCACTGGACGAACCTTTTCCTTCGCTAAGTTCTCCAGCGACATATATCGAATGTTTATGTAACAACGTTAAACCACGATAGGGGTTTTCATCTCAATAATACCTCCATGTCACTGTCCGATAATAGGTTTTGTAAACTGTTCTCTTGACAGCGATCTATAACGATGACAAGCATACAAAATGGCTACCTTCTCTGAGTTTTCGCTCACTAACCCAGCAGAAGGATAATACCAAGCAAAAGTTAATTCACCATTTAAATATATATAATTTCATAGAGTGTTCCATCCAGCTCCACATAAATGAGGTCATTTTCATGTAGATATAAATACTGTTGGAACCTGTCATCTTCAACTGTATTATATGGACGACCAACGATGCTCGAAATACGATGTCATCTAAATCTAACCAAATGGAGGTCATCGAAGAAAAGAGGGTCTGGCTTTACCTGGGGTCCGAATTTAAACATAATACAGTACATGAAGAGAATCTCTGACACTATACTCTCGCAGAGACATTCCATCCTTATGGAAAACCATCCACAAATCGCTTTTTAACCTTAAACAGGACCAGCCCTAGAAAAACACACGCACGGCCATCTCGACCGGCACCTTCGGAACTCTTTTTAACTCAGTGGGACTACGAATACCTGCGCCGAACTTCGGCCGAAAGAATATAGTTCAACCTAAACATACGAAGATATACAATATAAGACAGAATCTTCTTGCACTAGACAAGTACTACATATGAATTCAGGCCCTAAACATTCCTGCAAAACCTTGAGCAAGAACAATCTGTTTCTAGCCGTAATAGACATAAAATGACATGAATTCGGTATTCATACGCTAAATTAATATTCAGCGAAGATACAAGGACCGGTAACTCAAAGAATAAATACACATAGACTATTCTGAGTTCCGTCCCATTACTAAGAGACGTAAATTCACAAATAAATATCTTTTTTAACAAACAGATAGATACATCTTACATCCGTATGCTTACACCATAAATATGTGCGCAACAGACTACCGCAACCCCCGGGGAAAAAAAATGAAATTTTTTTTTTCATCTAAGAGCAACATACAATAGGCTCACAACGCACATATAATGCGCAGATGAGAAATACCAGGAATTTATAAAGCCAAATTAAGGCAAAGAATATATCTCATCATCTCAGAGTATTTCTCTAAGTGCAAATAATTCCAGGGAGTTGCCACCAACGCATACCACAATACTGGCAATGACAGCATGCATATAGTAATTTCAATCTCTAATTACATATAAGTTATTTAAAGTTCAAGATTGATCAAAGAGACAAATCAGATGATTAGCGGTGAATCAAAATAACTGAACCGCTAAGTGTTTATACAATCAGCATATCATATATTACAAATGTGTACATATTTTGATATAGAAAAAAATAACTGTTGTAAAGTTAGACGCACTAGTAAAGTCCAAGATTTAACAGTTAGGTGGAATCATGTGGGCATCTAGACAAAATGTCTGCCATCACATTCTCTGACCCACGGATAGCTCGCACCGAGAAATGAAACGGTTGAAGAGCAATGGCGTATCGAGTTGATCTCGAACTCTTCAAGTTCTTACTTTGAATAGCCGTAAGAGCTTTCTGGTCAGTTTCCACTATGAAATGTGCACCAAGAAGGAATCTTTGAAGTTTGAGAATTGACCAAACCATCGCCAATAATTCACGGTCTAAAACCGAGTAATCCCTTTCTGCAGCATTAAGTTTTCTGGATATATACATTACAGGATGCAGAGTTCCAGAGTACTCTTGCATTAGTGCCGCTCTAATCCCCGTGGATGAAGCGTCACTTAGAAGAACAAATGTCTTATCTGTAGTAGGTAACACTAAAATAGGTGGTGTTGAGAACATAGTTTTGATCTTATCCAAAGAGGATTGACATTCTTGAGTCCAACGGACTATATTAGGAGACCCTTTCTTTAGTAGTGTAGAGAGAGGTGCCATGATAGAGGACAGATTCGGGATGAATCGTCCATAAAATTGTATGAGACCTAAGAGACTTCGCACTTGCTTTTTAGTCTTAGGGATAGAGATGTTAAGTATCTTAGTGATATTATGGTCCTCTGTCTTTAGGAAACCATGACCTACTCGATGGCCTAGGAAAGAAATTTCGCTAAAACCAATGCAAGCTTTAGATGGTTTCGCTGTCAGGTTATACTCGCGTAGAGTTGATAGCAATTCAACTAACCCTGAATAGTGATCTTCCCAAGTATCGCTGAAAAGACAGATGTCGTCTAGGTAAGCAATGACATCTGACCGACACGATAGGATTCGACGCATCATGCGCACGAATGTAGCTGGTGCGTTCATAAGACCGAAAGGCATAAAATTCCATTGGAAAAGGCCTCTAGGTGTAGAAAAAGCAGTAAGGGGTTTGGCGTGTTCGGGTAATGGAACTTGCCAATATCCTTTAGATAAATCAAGTTTAGTGAAAAAATGAGATTTAGAAAGCCTAGTAAGTAGCTCTTCTAGTAAAGGCATAGGTTCAGCATCAAATTTCGTAACTTGATTCAATTTGCGATAGTCAACGCAAAGACGTATGTTATTGTCTTTTTTTCGAACAATAACCATTGGCGAAGAATATGCAGAAGTGGATGGTTCAATTATTTTTAAATCTATTATCTTATCCAACTCCTTTTCAACCTGTGCTTGAAAATGTATAGGGATAGGATAAGGTCTAACCCTAATAGGATTATGGTCAGTTAGAATAATGTCATGTTCAATGACACGAGTTTGTCCAGGGATGTCAGTGAGGACATCCTGGAATGTTTGTAACATAGCCGAAACTTGTCGCTGTTCTCCTAGAGACAAATCAGGAGAAACAGTAACGTCTTTCCATGATTCACTAGAATGAAGTGGAATCATTGGGGGCGGAAGATTAACATCCGAAAAACTTGTTTCCTCATCCTGTATTACGGACAGTGATGAGTAATGACCATGTTGGACTGGAGAATCGTCCGTTGCCTGGAAAATTGGATGCAAATAATCAGGACGTTCATGGAATTCCGTAAGCATATTGATGTGGAAGGTTTTATGCTTCCCGTTAATATCGACAATATAGTCAACATCTGAAATTTTCGATATTATATCGTACGGACCTTTCCAAGAAATAAGGAGTCTGTTTTCCCTACAAGGTAGCAAAACAAATGCTTTGTCTCCAGGACAAAGTTGTCGTAAGGTACTTTTCTTATTAGCAAATTGCCTTGCCTTTTGTTTGGCAAATTCCGAAGAGGAAGTTGCTAATTTGCATGCTTCGATAATTTTTTGTCTAAGCGTGATGACATATTCGTAAGAGGATTTTGTGTCATCGTCAATATTTTCAGCTGTTATTAGATCATGAAGCAAAGCCATAGGGCCACGCGGTCGCGCGCCAAAGACAAGTTCAAAGGGAGAAAAACCTGTATGTTCATTGGGGACCTCTCTGTAAGCGAAGAGGGCCGCGGGTAAAACCCTGTCCCAATCTTGAGGATGATCCTCAGTTATTTTCCCTAGTAAGTTCTTAAGTGTTCTATTTAGCCGTTCGACCACCCCATTGGACATAGGATGATAGATACTACTTAAAGATCTCTCTATCTGTAGGGTAGACATTACTTGAGACATGGTATCCGATATTAGTTGGGTGCCATGATCTGATAATATTTCTCCGGGAAATCCCAGACGAGAAAATATAAGCCAAAGAGCATCTGCAATGTCAGCAGTAGTAATGCTCTTCAGAGGGATAGCCTCTGGCCAACGTGTGCACATGTCCACACACGTTAAGATAAATTGATGTCCTCTAGCAGATTTGATCTTAAATGGACCAATGATGTCTATGGCCATTTTCTGAAATGGTCGAATGGGAATGTCTGCAGCCTGAATAGGCGCAGCATGACGAGGACCTTTGGATTTAACTTCTTGACATACTTTACAAGATCGACAATACATCCGTATGTCTTTGTTCACAAAAGGCCAAAAGAAAGCCGCAAGAACTCTTGACTTTGTACGGGAAAAACCCATATGTCCAGCACACTGAGTGTCGTGTGCGTGCTGTAAAATTTTAACCCTCAAATTCTTGGGTACAAGAATCTGAGAATGACTTGACTTAGTGGAGTCTTGCACCATACGTACAAGTACGCCATTCTTCATTGTAATCCAAGATTTACACTTCGAGTCTTTATTCGGATCACCTTTTGTTGCAAGAGTGAAGAATTTCTTTAGAGTCGGATCATCTTCTTGCTGTTTTATAAACGAGTCACGAGAAATTACCAAGGGATCATCTTGGTTATGCACTTCATTATCTTCAGTAGATGAAGTTTCAGGCATATTGAGAGCTTGACGCAGGAAGAGCGGGAAGAGGATGGCCACAGCTTAAAGTAGACACTGTGGTTGGCTCAAATAATGTTTTGCATTGGGGGCACTGAGATGCTCTCCCAAAATCAAAAGCGGCACATGCCATATTATTAGAGTCATCATTATCTTTATTTTGTTTATAGGCTTCATGGGACTCTTGTTGTGCAGAGTTTCCCTGATAATGTGATTTTTGTTTTTTATATTGGGGTCTACCTCATTTATTATTGCCTCTGTAATTATCATTGTTTCCTCTATTGTAACCCCTATTTGGGTTTGAGTCATAATTCCCCTGGTTACTATTATCATATTCATTATAATGAGTATCTCTGTAATTATGATCTTGTTGTCTCTGTCATAAAATTAACCGTGATGCAACGTTAAAATATCTCCAAAGATAAAATGTAGGGATAAAAACTAATGCGTAAGCTACTAGAATACATGATCGCCCACGCCGCGGGTCACTCCCGCCATGGAAATTAAATTGTTAGACGTGAAGGCAAAACGTTTACCCTTGGAACGGGATGAGAACGGAGATCAAAAGGAAAAAATATGACTGAACACGTGCTTAAAACTGGCAAGGCTAAAAGACGCAATTGGTGGGGCAAGGGAAAAAAATTCACGTCCCCAAGTTGACACAAGGTAAAGAAATCGACAAAAGGGACCTTAGCTATTATACGCCACAGTCATTTCTTGGACGCTTTTGCGATAACTTAGTCCGTTTATTTGAATTCAGAGACTAACGCATTACAGAAGATGCTCGAAAATATTTCAAAAAAAACCAACTAACCTTGAAAAGTAACTTTTTCTTAATAATAATGTTAGGAATATAAAACCTAGCTGGCCGGATGGCCAATCTTGAGCAGTGAAATAATATGCTTTCATTTATACAGACGGATAGATAATAAGAAAGATATTGACAAAAGACTGTGTTATTCATATCAGCGAGCGACTGCATTGAAACAAAAAATGTCCCTAATTTTCAAAAACTGCGGCCTTGAGACTCAAGTGCTAAAATCTAGTTGGAATGAAAGAGAGGGAATGGCGGTGGAGAATTGTGGCTAAAAATAACTTTAAAGGCAAAATTGTGTAGGGGAGGGCAGAGTTGGTTCAAAAAAACAAGTGTGTTTTTTTGTGAAACGCAAGTAGAGACAGACGGACCAACAGACAATAACACATACTTGACTGAGGTATGACTGAAATGACTTTTTGGTAGGAGGTTTGAATTTGAAAAGAAAAAAAGGCGGTGATTGGCCATAGATGAATATATTATCGGCGCTCAGACGCGCATTTTTGCCATTCTACATAAACTGTCCAGTAGTAGACACAGTAAATAATTCAGTGGTGTATTTCCCAGAAGCTAATTGAAATATTTAGAGGGACGCCATACTAAATCCAGCAGCTCAGCTGAGTTTTGCTAGCAGATAACTGTGTTCTATATTCATAATTCTGGTAAGACTGAAATTATTTCTTTGTATATTTTAATATGTATTTAATGTTTCGAGTGATTTGATACTGCCATATCAAAATCTATCCCTTACAACAAGTAAGGATTCGCTCTAGACCCCCCGCCCCAGTTCAGGGTCTAGAGACAAACAAAATACATAAACTCCAGCAAGGATTATGAAGGGCGGATCAAGTGTTGAGATCAGCGGAACATATCACCTATCCTATTCTATGGCAGGAAGCTAATGAACATATTTCAGAATATGTAGTCTGGGGGAACTTATCCTATGTGAAACCAACTTGGTAAGATGTGTTGTATGGTCAAAGAGATCTGACCCGTCTATGTGGTGTTGTTGTGTGTAGTGTTGTGTCCAGAAATGGTTTAGAGGATGGAATTCTGACACATGACCAATACTTTTATTACAGAACTGTGAGTTTTTATTTGGCACCAGTGTGGTGTCAAATGAGGTGTTGAATATACAAGAGTGGACCCGTGCAGTTTATATTTTGGCAGAGCAGCCTTATATTGCCCCCAAGCACGGAGAGGTGGGGCCACCAGATTCCAGCACCAGAGCTACTCATTCAAGATACGTGAGCGTCTGGCCTGCTGGAAATTCACCAACTCAACTTATTTTCTAACACACCAATTATATTTCCATCAATAAATGGACAATGTGTAGTCGCCATAGACAGGGAGTGATGAGGCCACCCCAACAGCACATCCATTAATCGTTCTCCCAGAAAAATTACAACTATAAACAGTAGTAATATTAACTAGTCTTGTAAAATACATATGTACACACTTTTCATTTATTATGCCATATATTCATGCATTTCATTCATAATGGCAAAACCTTTCATATGTTCTGACCAAAATAAAACCTTGGTTCAGAACAAATAAACTTAAAGAAAATTTACTACCAAATTTTACACAGCTTGAGTTAGTTCAGTGTGTTATAACATTTTATTAATATTATTAGACTTATTAAATATCTCTGTGTGTGTATGTAAACTACCACAACACATTACATATCATTACCCTAGAACTTTAACGTAGCCACATTCATTAGAAAAAAAAGATAGATGTGAGGTCGTAGTGGTAGCAAGAAGGGCCTTCTGAAAATTCACAGCTACATTTATCTCAGGAGCCTTCACAGCTGACCTCATGCATCACACTAGGTAATAGCACAATCATACAATACCATCAAACCCACTACAGTCTCCATGACGGAAAACTTGGATAGTTTCTATAATGACTTCCTTTGCGGAAGTTCCTATAATTATGACCACCCCTGAATCGAGGGCTGTCGGCCCGTCTCCAGATATTCGAAGAAGAACCCTGAAATGATTGGTTACCTTTGTTATGATAACTGTTATGGTTACCTTTTTTATTAAACCTGTTTTGAGGTCCTTGGAATTTGTGTGAGTAATTAGGGTTGTATGGTGTTGCTGATGCAACTGGCATACCTTCTTTAACCTTTGTATTGCTAATAGCAACGTCTGGATGTGCAGTGACGTATTGGGTACAATATTCTTCCATTTCTTTTAGTGTCTTAGGTTTACGTTCATGTAGGAATTCAAGGAATGGTTTACTTATGCTTGACATAATCTTGTCTCTGAGCAATAAATCCATAAGTACTTCATAAGTCTTTTCTGTTTTGGATAGCTCAATCCAACGATTAAATGTAAGACGTGTCCTTGCAATGAATTCTGAGAATTCCACCCCTGATTCAGGTACCATTTTCTTAAACAAAATACGGTAACCTTCTTCAGATAACTGATATTTCTTTATCAAGGCTGCCCTAATAACCTCATAATTATCCTTGTCAGTTTCCTCAACCAAACTTAAACTTGTCAGAGAATCACCTTTTAAATTCTCAGACAACTGATTAGCATATTGTGATTTATCTACATTATGTGCTCGACAAGCTCGTTCAAATCTATCAAGCCAGAATGTTATATCATCACTGGCAGAATTGAACGCTGGCACCTTGACCTTATAAGTAAAGGGTTTACCACTAGATGACTGATTGACATTACTCATATTTGTCAATTTTAATTTTTCTAACTCAAATGCCAAAAGTTCTTTTTGATGTTCATGTTCTCTGATTGCTTTTCTCTCCTCAGCAGCAGCAGCAGCTTTTTTTCGCAGCAGTAGCTATTTTTCCTCAGCAGCAGCAGCAGCTTTTTTTCCCTCAGCAGCAGCAGCAGCAGCTTCAGCTTCAGCTTTTCTTTTCTCTTTTTCCATTTCCATGTGGAATCTTTTTTCATCCACTTGCATTTGTAATTTCTTTTGTTCATCCTCTCTTTGCAATCTTTTTTCCTCAGCCTCAGCTTCTCTTTGCAATCTTTTTTCTTCAGCCTCAGCTTCTCTTTGCAATCTTTTTTCTTCAGCCTCAGCTTCTCTTTGCAATTTTTTTTTCTTCTATTTGAAGTTTTCTTTCCTCAGCTTCTAATCTTTTCTCCTCAGCTGCTAATGCTTTGTCATATTGAGCAGTTGTCCATTGTTCTAAGTCTTGACCAGTCTTATCAAGGGATCTCCCTTGTGCAATAAAATATTCTAATGTAGACATGATGTCTAACAATAATACTAATTACTTGAAACAATAATGATACTATATATATTTCAAGGTAATATAGTCACAAGTTTTAGATGAACTTGACAAATTAGTTCACAATCCCAATCTCTGTGGGAGACAAGCCTTACATAGGTCTTGTATACTTTCTTGTATAACAATACTAACAATAAAGTATTGATCTATACTATACCATAAGTGTACTCACATGTACCTTATATATCATATGTCAACTCAAGACATTCACAAAGGACAAACAAGAAAAGACAATATGAGAACATTTGCAGAAATCAAATTAATCAAATAGAAAAAATCAAAGAAAATGATCACAGAATCTGTGATGATAACTGCAATAAGATAACAAGACAAATAACGCCACAGTGTATAAATATAAATTGTGTATAGAACTGAAAGATACAAAAGGATAGACCTACAAATACAAACAAATCAAACAAAACTAAGGAATACAAAATTATTAACAAAAACAACGAAGAAAAGAACACCTCATCACAACTAACAAAAATAGCACCCGATGTTGCCAGCAGATTTCCAACAAAGAAAATCGCTCCCTATAGAACGCTAATATAAGCCCTATGTCACTTGGGAAATCTTATATTAGTCTCCTCCCAACCAGGCCCGCGACACATACACACAAATAATATGCAAACATAAATACATATAAACATGTAAACATAAATATATATAAAGCATAAATGCATATATCATTAATTAATTAAATGTGTTGTGGTTGGAATGTGTTGCAAAGTATGCTCAGCTTTCACTTTAATGGCACAGCTTTTAATCAAAATAAACTGGCACTTTTAATCAATCTTAAATTATTGAACTATCTTATTACATTGTTCAATTTTTTTGAGCATGAGAAGATCCACCGATGAAATAACAACACTTATGTTCTTCTTTAGCAAGGTAATCACACACTGTAACAACCGAACAGTTTATGTCCTTCAAAGTTTTCAGCTCTGTACTGCAAAAAATGTCAACAAGCATTGACCCAGATTCATTTCACTTGTCAGAACAGGTCAAGCTGACATCGACTGTATAGTTCCTACTGGTGTTGATGTGTGTCACATTTAGCCAAAATAAACGTTCTTGTTATCCTTGGTGACTTCAATCATCAAGACTGCGAAGGCTGGACCCAGGGAACTGGCGACCACTGTAGAAGACCCGAAGTATATGTTTTGTGTGGGAGACTTCTATGTTCGGACAGCACTTGTCATCACTGCAAATGGTTTCCTTTGGGGCTCCAGGAGGAGCACGACATCTGCGTTACCACTGTAACAGTTATTGGGAGCTGCTGTAAAGTACTGGATCAGTCACAGTAAAATATGATGAATTTCTTCTTCTCCTTACGCAGACCAGTGGTTGATTATGATGGGTGCTGCAGGTGGAGCAAAAGGTCAACCCAACCGACACAGGATTATACAGAAATGGAGTGAGAGTGTGAAGTGTAACGCGAATGCTGGAGTGTTCGTGTGTTGACCAATATAATGCACTCATTCACTCAGAACTATAAGACACCGATACAGACTGCGGTGGTCGTTTTGTACTGTTTATTCAGGACACACACACTTGAACAGCACGGAAGACAGCCAGGAGCATGTTGACATAGCAAATCATTAGGTAGTAGAATGGTAGAACATCTTTCATGTGGCGTACAAATATAATGGGTGGCATGAGATAATCATAGAATGTTCTAGTAGACTATTGCCATACCCCAACCTACTGAACGCATCAGTGGGTGTGGGTGTGTAAACATATATAGCGTCCACTGGACGAATCTTTTCCTTCGCTAAGTTCTCCAGCGACATATATCGAATGTTTATGTAACAACGTTAAACCACGATAGGGGTTTTCATCTCAATAATGCCTCCATGTCACTGTCCGATAATAGGTTTTGTAAACTGTTCTCTTGACAGCGATCTATAACGATGACAAGCATACAAAATGGCTACCTTCTCTGAGTTTTCGCTCACTCACCCAGCAGAAGGATAATACCAAGCGAAAGTTAATTCACCATTTAAATATATATAATTTCATAGAGTGTTCCATCCAGCTCCACATAAATGAGGTCATTTTCATGTAGATATAAATACTGTTGGAACCTGTCATCTTCAACTGTATTATATGGACGACCAACGATGCTCGAAATACGATGTCATCTAAATCTAACCAAATGGAGGTCATCGAAGAAAAGAGGGTCTGGCTTTACCTGGGGTCCGAATTTAAACATAATACAGTACATGAAGAGAATCTCTGACACTATACTCTCGCAGAGACATTCCTTCCTTATGGAAAATCATCCACAAATCACTTTTTAACCTTAAACAGGACCAGCCCTAGAAAAACACACGCACGGCCATCTCGACCCGCAACTTTGGAACTCTTTTTAACTCAGTGGGACTACGAATACCTGCGCCGAACTTCGGCCGAAAGAATATAGTTCAACCTAAACATACGAAGATATACAATATAAGACAGAATCTTCTTGCACTAGATAAGTACTACATATGAATTCAGGCCCTAAACATTCCTGCAAAACCTTGAGCAAGAACAATCTGTTTCTAGCCGTAATAGACATAAAATGACATGAATTCGGTATTCATACGCTAAATTAATATTCAGCGAAGATACAAGGACCGGTAACTCAAAGAATAAATACACATAGACTATTCTGAGTTCCGTCCCATTACTAAGAGACGTAAATTCACAAATAAATATCTTTTTTAACAAACAGATAGATACATCTTACATCCGTATGCGTACACCATAAATATGTGCGCAACAGACTACCGCAACCCCCGGGGGAAAAAAAAATGAATTTTTTTTTTTTTTCATCTAAGAGCAACATACAATAGGCTCACAACGCACATATAATGCGCAGATGAGAAATACCAGGAATTTATAAAGCCAAATTAAGGCAAAGAATATATCTCATCATCTCAGAGTATTTCTCTAAGTGCAAATAATTCCAGGGAGTTGCCACCAACGCATACCACAATACTGGCAATGACAGCATGCATATAGTAATTTCAATCTCTAATTACATATAAGTTATTTAAAGTTCAAGATTGATCAAAGAGACAAATCAGATGATTAGCGGTGAATCAAAATAACTGAACCGCTAAGTGTTTATACAATCAGCATATCATATATTACAAATGTGTACATATTTTGATATAGAAAAAAATAACTGTTGTAAAGTTAGACGCACTAGTAAAGTCCAAGATTTAACAGTTAGGTGGAATCATGTGGGCATCTAGACAAAATGTCTGCCATCACATTCTCTGACCCACGGATAGCTCGCACCGAGAAATGAAACGGTTGAAGAGCAATGGCGTATCGAGTTGATCTCGAACTCTTCAAGTTCTTACTTTGAATAGCCGTAAGAGCTTTCTGGTCAGTTTCCACTATGAAATGTGCACCAAGAAGGAATCTTTGAAGTTTGAGAATTGACCAAACCATCGCCAATAATTCACGGTCTAAAACCGAGTAATCCCTTTCTGCAGCATTAAGTTTTCTGGATATATACATTACAGGATGCAGAGTTCCAGAGTACTCTTGCATTAGTGCCGCTCTAATCCCCGTGGATGAAGCGTCACTTAGAAGAACAAATGTCTTATCTGTAGTAGGTAACACTAAAATAGGTGGTGTTGAGAACATAGTTTTGATCTTATCCAAAGAGGATTGACATTCTTGAGTCCAACGGACTATATTAGGAGACCCTTTCTTTAGTAGTGTAGAGAGAGGTGCCATGATAGAGGACAGATTCGGGATGAATCGTCCATAAAATTGTATGAGACCTAAGAGACTTCGCACTTGCTTTTTAGTCTTAGGGATAGAGATGTTAAGTATCTTAGTGATATTATGGTCCTCTGTCTTTAGGAAACCATGACCTACTCGATGGCCTAGGAAAGAAATTTCGCTAAAACCAATGCAAGCTTTAGATGGTTTCGCTGTCAGGTTATACTCGCGTAGAGTTGATAGCAATTCAACTAACCCTGAATAGTGATCTTCCCAAGTATCGCTGAAAAGACAGATGTCGTCTAGGTAAGCAATGACATCTGACCGATACGATAGGATTCGACGCATCATGCGCACGAATGTAGCTGGTGCGTTCATAAGACCGAAAGGCATAAAATTCCATTGGAAAAGGCCTCTAGGTGTAGAAAAAGCAGTAAGGGGTTTGGCGTGTTCGGGTAATGGAACTTGCCAATATCCTTTAGATAAATCAAGTTTAGTGAAAAAATGAGATTTAGAAAGCCTAGTAAGTAGCTCTTCTAGTAAAGGCATAGGTTCAGCATCAAATTTCGTAACTTGATTCAATTTGCGATAGTCAACGCAAAGACGTATGTTATTGTCTTTTTTTTCGAACAATAACCATTGGCGAAGAATATGCAGAAGTGGATGGTTCAATTATTTTTAAATCTATTATCTTATCCAACTCCTTTTCAACCTGTGCTTGAAAATGTATAGGGATAGGATAAGGTCTAACCCTAATAGGATTATGGTCAGTTAGAATAATGTCATGTTCAATGACACGAGTTTGTCCAGGGATGTCAGTGAGGACATCCTGGAATGTTTGTAACATAGCCGAAACTTGTCGCTGTTCTCCTAGAGACAAATCAGGAGAGACAGTAACGTCTTTCCATGATTCACTAGAATGAAGTGGAATCATTGGGGGCGGAAGATTAACATCCGAAAAACTTGTTTCCTCATCCTGTATTACGGACAGTGATGAGTAATGACCATGTTGGACTGGAGAATCGTCCGTTGCCTGGAAAATTGGATGCAAATAATCAGGACGTTCATGGAATTCCGTAAGCATATTGATGTGGAAGGTTTTATGCTTCCCGTTAATATCGACAATATAGTCAACATCTGAAATTTTCGATATTATATCGTACGGACCTTTCCAAGAAATAAGGAGTCTGTTTTCCCTACAAGGTAGCAAAACAAATGCTTTGTCTCCAGGACAAAGTTGTCGTAAGGTACTTTTCTTATTAGCAAATTGCCTTGCCTTTTGTTTGGCAAATTCCGAAGAGGAAGTTGCTAATTTGCATGCTTCGATAATTTTTTGTCTAAGCGTGATGACATATTCGTAAGAGGATTTTGTGTCATCGTCAATATTTTCAGCTGTTATTAGATCATGAAGCAAAGCCATAGGGCCACGCGGTCGCGCGCCAAAGACAAGTTCAAAGGGAGAAAAACCTGTATGTTCATTGGGGACCTCTCTGTAAGCGAAGAGGGCCGCGGGTAAAACCCTGTCCCAATCTTGAGGATGATCCTCAGTTATTTTCCCTAGTAAGTTCTTAAGTGTTCTATTTAGCCGTTCGACCTCCCCATTGGACATAGGATGATAGATACTACTTAAAGATCTCTCTATCTGTAGGGTAGACATTACTTGAGACATGGTATCCGATATTAGTTGGGTGCCATGATCTGATAATATTTCTCCGGGAAATCCCAGACGAGAAAATATAAGCCAAAGAGCATCTGCAATGTCAGCAATAGTAATGCTCTTCAGAGGGATAGCCTCTGGCCAACGTGTGCACATGTCCACACACGTTAAGATAAATTGATGTCCTCTAGCAGATTTGATCTTAAATGGACCAATGATGTCTATGGCCATTTTCTGAAATGGTCGAATGGGAATGTCTGCAGCCTGAATAGGCGCAGCATGACGAGGACCTTTGGATTTAACTTCTTGACATACTTTACAAGATCGACAATACATCCGTATGTCTTTGTTCACAAAAGGCCAAAAGAAAGCCGCAAGAACTCTTGACTTTGGACGGGAAAAACCCATATGTCCAGCACACTGAGTGTCGTGTGCGTGCTGTAAAATTTTAACCCTCAAATTCTTGGGTACAAGAATCTGAGAATGACTTGACTTAGTGGAGTCTTGCACCATACGTACAAGTACGCCATTCTTCATTGTAATCCAAGATTTACACTTCGAGTCTTTATTCGGATCACCTTTTGTTGCAAGAGTGAAGAATTTCTTTAGAGTCGGATCATCTTCTTGCTGTTTTATAAACGAGTCACGAGAAATTACCAAGGGATCATCTTGGTTATGCACTTCATTATCTTCAGTAGATGAAGTTTCAGGCATATTGAGAGCTTGAGCTCTAGTGACTACAGCATTAGCAGTTTGCATATTTTGTTTTTCCCAAACGGAAATTTGTTGTGGAGTGCACTCTTTGACTCCGTGAATGTGACCGATGATAAGATCAGCGATCGGATTCGGCAAAAGACATGCGTGTACATCTCATGTGAAGAAAGGAGTAGCAATGCTAATGATAGCGGTAAAGTATTTCTCTATGGTGCCGCCAAATGTTACACATTTGACTACTTTGCCTGTAGCACGGGAAGGATCTATAAGTGACTGCCTAACACCAATGGTGGTGCATCCAGAATCAAAAAGCAATGAAACTGGATTGTCATTTACTAAACCCTTGTGTAAGACAAGAGAACCTCTTCCATCATGCGCGATTGACGCAGGAAGAGCGGGAAGAGGATGGCCACAAATTAAAGTGGACACCGTAGTTGGTTCGAATAAAGTTTTGCATTGGGGGCACCGAGATGCTCTCCCAAAATCGAAAGCGGCACATGCCATATTATTAGAGTCATCATTATCTTTATTTTGTTTATAGGCTTCATGGGACTCTTGTTGTGCAGAGTTTCCCTGATAATGTGATTTTTGTTTTTTATATTGGGGTCTACCTCTGTTATTATTGCCTCTGTAATTATCATTGTTTCCTCTATTGTAACCCCTATTTGGGTTTAAGTCATAATTCCCCTGGTTACTATTATCATATTCATTATAATGAGTATCTCTGTAATTATGATCTTGTTGGCTCTGTCATAAAATTAACCGTGATGCAACGTTAAAATATCTCCAAAGATAAAATGTAGGGATAAAAACTAATGCGTAAGCTACTAGAATACATGATCGCCCACGCCGCGGGTCACTCCCGCCATGGAAATTAAATTGTTAGACGTGAAGGCAAAACGTTTACCCTTGGAACGGGATGAGAACGGAGATCAAAAGGAAAAAATATGACTGAACACGTGCTTAAAACTGGCAAGGCTAAAAGACGCAATTGGTGGGGCAAGGAAAAAAATTCACGTCCCCAAGTTGACACAAGGTAAAGAAATCCTTTTTAGGATAGTCAGGATCCTATTTGGTTCTCCTCTCTTTATCTAGCTCATGTATGGCTCCTCGAATATCGCTTGTGTACGGCGGTGGCCACATCCCGGGCAACAGTCTTGGCTGACTGGCTAAACTACATGGGTGGAGTAGGAGCAATCTTACTCAAGGGAATGTCCATTTCTAGTACACAAAGACTGAGACGGTGAGTGAGGTGGAGGAATCTGAGAAGATCAACGGCTCGCAAAGCGAAACAGCAAAGTGTGTGGCGCACTAGAGGCGTGTCGGACATAGAAAAAGACAATGGCTAGCCACCGTGGAAGAGATTGGGGCCTTACCACGTACTTCCTACAGAACGTAATGGGATCACAACAGCAAGATAAGAACCGATATGTAGAGAACTCTCTGTCCCCTGGGGAAGAATCTACTGTACAAATTAACAGGGAAGAGGCAACTCCTCTAATGAGTAAGGAAGTACATAATGACGAGTGTTCCTTAAATTCTGTTGAAAGGGAGCATTCTGAGAAAGACCACCTAAAAACTAGTAGGAGAAGCCTAAAAATAGGAACATGGAATGTTAGAACTCTAAACGGAGAAGGAAAGCTTGACAATCTTATATTAGAGGCAACAGACATGAAACTCGATATACTGGGAGTTGCAGAGGCAAGACTTTTGGATACAGGCTACATAAAAAGAGACCAGTACACGCTTATACACTCAGGAGGAGAAAAACATGAAAGAGGGGTAGGAATGTTGATAAAGAAGGAGTTAGAAAAATATGTATGTGGATACTGGACACACAATGACAGAATGATGTTACTAAAGATGAGAGCAAAGCCATTCGACATATCAATCTTACAAACATATGCACCAACTAAAGATCATAGCGAGGAAGAAATAGAAGAATACTATGAAGAGCTACAAAACACACTTAAACCAGTCAAATCTACAGATGTGTTGATAGTAATGGGTGATATGAATGCAAAAGTAGGAAAAGGAAAATACAAGAAAATAGTAGGACAGTATGGATTAGGGACAAGAAATGATAGAGGAGACAGACTTATCCAGTTCTGTGAAGAAAACCAGCTGGTCATATGTAACACCTTTTTTGAACACCACCCAAGGAAATTATACACATGGAAAATCCCAGGAGATGTAACACGAAATCAAATCGACTATATCATGATAAAACATAGATTTAAGAACAGTGTCACAAGTGCAAAGACACATCCTGGCGCCGACATAAATTCAGATCACAATCCAGTCGTCATCAAAGTAAATATAAAGCTGAAAAGAGCAGGAAACAGAAGACAGGAGGAACCCCAGATAGAAATATCAGCGCTGAAACAACCAGATATAAAACAGAAGTATTTAATCGACGTCAAAAATAAATATCAACAGTTATTGACAGAAAGCATGGAGCAGTATAGAAGAGAAAACCCAGAAGAAAAAGCAACCGCAAAATGGGAATGCTTAAAAACAAGCATACAATCAGCAAATGCAAATTTACCTAAAAAGGAGTCTAAGAAAAAAATCAAATTTGGATGACAGATGACATCTTGAATAAAATGGCAGAAAGAAAGAAAGCAAAAAACACTCCAGAATATAAAACAATAGACAATGACATACGTACTATGTGTAGAGAAGCAAAAGAACGGTGGATAGAAACAAAATGCAAGGAAATAGAAGACTTGGAAGCAAAGCACATGACAAGAGATATGCATGAAGAAATAAAGAAATTATCAAATCGGTCGCGGTTTGCACAAGGAGGAAGCTGTATCAAGAACAAAAATGGTGTAATATTACTTGATGAGAAAGACATATCAAACAGATGGGCAGAATACGTAAAAGAACTATTCGAGGACAACAGAGGTAAAAAACCAGCACCAGATTCTAACGAAGGCCCAAACATTCTCAGATCAGAAGTAGAGAATGCCATTCATATGATACAAAAAGGAAAATCAGCAGGCATGGATAACATAAAAATTGAAATGATAGAAGCTCTGGAGAGCTTTGGTATAGATACAATCACAGAAATATGCAACGATATATACAATACAGGATATATACCACACGACATGAAGACATCAGTTTTTATAACATTGCCCAAAAAACCAAATGCAACAGAATGTTCAGACTTCAGAACAATCAGCCTGATGAGTCATGCAATTAAGATACTGCTCAAAATCATACAGGAAAGAATAAAAAGTAAAGTAGACAGCGAAATCCAAGAAGAACAGTTTGGTTTTAGACGGAACAGTGGAACAAGAGAGGCAATATTTTGCCTTAGAATATTAGCAGAAAAATATACAAAGGTCCAAAAAAGTATGTATATGTGCTTCATTGACTATAAGAAGGCTTTTGACAGAGTCCATCATGAGAAAATAATTGAATGCCTCAAAGACATAGGTATTGATGGAAAAGATATAAGAATACTCAGTAACCTTTATTGGGAGCAAACTGCCACAGTAAGATCTGGAAGGAATTATTCACCATACATAGACATAAAAAGAGGTGTCAGACAAGGTTGTGTGCTGTCCCCTTGCCTATTTAATTTATACACCGAAAAAATTTTCAAACAGATGCAGGAAATACCAGGACTGAACATCAGTGGAAGGTCAATAAACAACCTTAGATATGCTGATGATACCGTGTTATTAGCTGAAAGCGAACAGGAGTTACAAGAACTAGTGAAGCAAGTGAACAGCATAAGTCATGAATATGGACTCGACATTAATATTGAGAAAACAAAAACTATGATAATTAGCAAAACAAACGATAAACCCACATTAAAGATAAGCGTAAATGGGAAAATCCTGGAACAAGTCAAGAGCTACGTATATCTTGGTCATATAATAACAGAAGATGGCAGATGTGAAACAGAAATCAAGAAGAGAATAGGAATGGCCAAAGCTACATTCAACAACATGAAACATATACTGACATCCAAACAGTTATCTCACAAATTAAAACTGAGAATCATAAAGTGTTACATATATTCTGCATTTCTGTATGGTGCAGAAACATGGACGATGAATAAGCATTTGGAAGAAAGAATTGAGGCTCTTGAAATGTGGATATATAGAAGAATGGGGCGTATCTCATGGAAAGAGATGAAAACAAATAAGGAGGTCCTAGAAAATCTAGGTATGAAAAGAGAACTAATGAGGGAGATCAAAGTTCGGCAGTTAAGATACTTTGGCCACATAAAAAGGCATAACACCTTGCAGAAGACCATAACAGAAGGGAGAGTTGAAGGCAAACGTGCAAGGGGAAGACAACGGTATAAGTGGGAAGATAACATCAAGAGATGGACAGGAAAGAGTCTATCAGAGTGCACCACCAAGACAAGAGACAGAAGACGTTGGAGATCCATTACAGCCAACCTTCGTTGTGGAGATGGCAACTGATGATGAAAGAAATCGACAAAAGGGACCTTAGCTATTATACGCCACAGTCATTTCTTGGACGCTTTTGCGATAACTTAGTCCGTTTATTTGAATTCAGAGACGAACGCATTACAGAAGATGCTCGAAAATATTTCAAAAAAACCAACTAACCTTGAAAAGTAACTTTTTCTTAATAATAATGTTAGGAATATAAAACCTAGCTGGCCGGATGGCCAATCTTGAGCAGTGAAATAATATGCTTTCATTTATACAGACGAATAGATAATAAGAAAGATATTGACAAAAGACTGTGTTATTCATATCAGCGAGCGACTGCATTGAAACAAAAAATGTCCCTAATTTTCAAAAACTGCGGCCTTGAGACTCAAGTGCTAAAATCTAGTTGGAATGAAAGAGAGGGAATGGCGGTGGAGAATTGTGGCTAAAAATAACTTTAAAGGCAAAATTGTGTAGGGGAGGGCAGAGTTGGTTCAAAAAACAAGTGTGTTTTTTTTTGTGAAACGCAAGTAGAGACAGGCGGACCAACAGACAATAACACATACTTGACTGAGGTATGACTGAAATGACTTTTTGGTAGGAGGTTTGAATTTGAAAAGAAAAAAAGGCGGTGATTGGCCATAGATGAATATATTATCGGCGCTCAGACGCGCATTTTTGCCATTCTACATAAACTGTCCAGTAGTAGACACAGTAAATAATTCAGTGGTGTATTTCCCAGAAGCTAATTGAAATATTTAGAGGGACGCCATACTAAAGCCAGCAGCTCAGCTGAGTTTTGCTAGCAGATAACTGTGTTCTATATTCATAATTCTGGTAAGACTGAAATTATTTCTTTGTATATTTTAATATGTATTTAATGTTTTGAGTGATTTGATACTGCCATATCAAAATCTATCCCTTACAACAAGTAAGGATTCGCTCTAGACCCCCCGCCCCAGTTCAGGGTCTAGAGACAAACAAAATACATAAACTCCAGCAAGGATTATGAAGGGCGGATCAAGTGTTGAGATCAGCGGAACATATCACCTATCCTATTCTATGGCAGGAAGCTAATGAACATATTTCAGAATATATAGTCTGGGGGAACTTATCCTATGTGAAACCAACTTGGTAAGATGTGTTGTATGGTCAAAGAGATCTGACCCGTCTATGTGGTGTTGTTGTGTGTAGTGTTGTGTCCAGAAATGGTTTAGAGGATGGAATTCTGACACATGACCAATACTTTTATTACAGAACTGTGAGTTTTTATTTGGCACCAATGTGGTGTCAAATGAGGTGTTGAATATACAAGAGTGGACCCGTGCAGTTTATATTTTGGCAGAGCAGCCTTATATTGCCCCCAAGCACGGAGAGGTGGGGCCACCAGATTCCAGCACCAGAGCTACTCATTCAAGATACGTGAGCGTCTGGCCTGCTGGAAATTCACCAACTCAACTTATTTTCTAACACACCAATTATATTTCCATCAATAAATGGACAATGTGTAGTCGCCATAGACAGGGAGTGATGAGGCCACCCCAACAGCACATCCATTAATCGTTCTCCCAGAAAAATTACAACTATAAACAGTAGTAATATTAACTAGTCTTGTAAAATACATATGTACACACTTTTCATTTATTATGCCATATATTCATGCATTTCATTCATAATGGCAAAACCTTTCATATGTTCTGACCAAAATAAAACCTTGGTTCAGAACAAATAAACTTAAAGAAAATTTACTATCAAAATTTTACACAGCTTGAGTTAGTTCAGTGTGTTATAACATTTTATTAATATTATTAGACTTATTAAATATCTGTGTGTGTGTATGTAAACTACCACAACACATTACATATCATTACCCTAGAACTTTAACGTAGCTACATTCATTAGAAAAAAAAGATAGGTGTGAGGTCGTAGTGGTAGCAAGAAGGGCCTTCTGAAAATTCACAGCTACATTTATCTCAGGAGCCTTCACAGCTGACCTCATGCATCACACTAGGTAATAGCACAATCATACAATACCATCAAACCCACTACAGTCTCCATGACGGAAAACTTGGATAGTTTCTATAATGACTTCCTTTGCGGAAGTTCCTATAATTATGACCACCCCTGAATCGAGGGCTGTCGGCCCGTCTCCAGATATTCGAAGAAGAACCCTGAAATGATTGGTTACCTTTGTTATGATAACTGTTATGGTTACCTTTTTTATTAAACCTGTTTTGAGGTCCTTGGAATTTGTGTGAGTAATTAGAGTTGTATGGTGTTGCTGATGCAACTGGCATACCCTCTTTAACCTTTGTATTGCTAATAGCAACGTCTGGATGTGCAGTGACGTATTGGGTACAATATTCTTCCATTTCTTTTAGTGTCTTAGGTTTACGTTCATGTAGGAATTCAAGGAATGGTTTACTTATGCTTGACATAATCTTGTCTCTGAGCAATAAATCCATAAGTACTTCATAAGTCTTTTCTGTTTTGGATAGCTCAATCCAACGATTAAATGTAAGACGTGTCCTTGCAATGAATTCTGAGAATTCCACCCCTGATTCAGGTACCATTTTCTTAAACAAAATACGGTAACCTTCTTCAGATAACTGATATTTCTTTATCAAGGCTGCCCTAATAACCTCATAATTATCCTTGTCAGTTTCCTCAACCAAACTTAAACTTGTCAGAGAATCACCTTTTAAATTCTCAGACAACTGATTAGCATATTGTGATTTATCTACATTATGTGCTCGACAAGCTCGTTCATATCTATCAAGCCAGAATGTTATATCATCACTGGCAGAATTGAACGCTGGCACCTTGACCTTATCAGTAAAGGGTTTACCACTAGATGACTGATTGACATTACTCATATTTGTCAATTTTAATTTTTCTAACTCAAATGCCAAAAGTTCTTTTTGATGTTCATGTTCTCTGATTGCTTTTCTCTCCTCAGCAGCAGCAGCAGCTTTTTTTCGCAGCAGCAGCTATTTTTCCTCAGCAGCAGCAGCAGCTTTTTTTCCCTCAGCAGCAGCAGCAGCTTCAGCTTCAGCTTTTCTTTTTTCTTTTTCCATTTCCATCTGGAATCTTTTTTCATCCACTTGCATTTGTAATTTCTTTTGTTCATCCTCTCTTTGCAATCTTTTTTCCTCAGCCTCAGCTTCTCTTTGCAATTTTTTTTTCTTCTATTTGAAGTTTTCTTTCCTCAGCTTCTAATCTTTTCTCCTCAGCTGCTAATGCTTTGTCATATTGAGCAGTTGCCCATTGTTCTAAGTCTTGACCAGTCTTATCAAGGGATCTCCCTTGTGCAATAAAGTATTCTAATGTAGACATGATGTCTAACAATAATACTAATTACTTGAAACAATAATGATACTATATATATTTCAAGGTAATATAGTCACAAGTTTTAGATGAACTTGACAAATTAGTTCACAATCCCAATCTCTGTGGGAGACAAGCCTTACATAGGTCTTGTATACTTTCTTGTATAACAATACTAACAATAAAGTATTGATCTATACTATACCATAAGTGTACTCACATGTACCTTATATATCATATGTCAACTCAAGACATTCACAAAGGACAAACAAGAAAAGACAATATGAGAACATTTGCAGAAATCAAATTAATCAAATAGAAAAAATCAAAGAAAATGATCACAGAATCTGTGATGATAACTGCAATAAGATAACAAGACAAATAACGCCACAGTGTATAAATATAAATTGTGTATAGAACTGAAAGATACAAAAGGATAGACCTACAAATACAAACAAATCAAACAAAACTAAGGAATACAAAATTATTAACAAAAACAACGAAGAAAAGAACACCTCATCACAACTAACAAAAATAGCACCCGATGTTGCCAGCAGATTTCCAACAAAGAAAATCGCTCCCTATAGAACGCTAATATAAGCCCTATGTCACTTGGGAAATCTTATATTAGTCTCCTCCCAACCAGGCCCGCGACACATACACACAAATAATATGCAAACATAAATACATATAAACATGTAAACATAAATATATATAAAGCATAAATGCATATATCATTAATTAATTAAATGTGTTGTGGTTGGAATGTGTTGCAAAGTATGCTCAGCTTTCACTTTAATCAAGGTAATCACACACTGTAACAACCGAACAGTGTATGTCCTTCAAAGTTTTCAGCTCTGTACTGCAAAAAATGTCAACAAGCATTGACCCAGATTCATTTCACTTGTCAGAACAGGTCAAGCTGACATCGACTGTATAGTTCCTACTGGTGTTGATGTGTGTCACATTTAGCCAAAATAAACGTTCTTGTTATCCTTTGTGACTTCAATCATCAAGACTGCGAAGGCTGGACCCAGGGAACTGGCGACCACTGTAGAAGACCCGAAGTATATGTTTTGTGTGGGAGACTTCTATGTTCGGACAGCACTTGTCATCACTGCAACTGGTTTCCTTTGGGGCTCCAGGAGGAGCACGACATCTGCGTTACCACTGTAACAGTTATTGGGAGCTGCTGTAAAGTACTGGATCAGTCACAGTAAAATATGATGAATTTCTTCTTCTCCTTACGCAGACCAGTGGTTGATTATGATGGGTGCTGCAGGTGGAGCAAAAGGTCAACCCAACCGACACAGGATTATACAGAAATGGAGTGAGAGTGTGAAGTGTAACGCGAATGCTGGAGTGTTCGTGTGTTGACCAATATAATGCACTCATTCACTCAGAACTATAAGACACCGATACAGACTGCGGTGGTCGTTTTGTACTGTTTATTCAGGACACACACACTTGAACAGCACGGAAGACAGCCAGGAGCATGTTGACATAGCAAATCATTAGGTAGTAGAATGGTAGAACATCTTTCATGTGGCGTACAAATATAATGGGTGGCATGAGATAATCATAGAATGTTCTAGTAGACTATTGCCATACCCCAACTGACTGAACGCATCAGTGGGTGTGGGTGTGTAAACATATATAGCGTCCACTGGACGAACCTTTTCCTTCGCTAAGTTCTCCAGCGACATATATCGAATGTTTATGTAACAACGTTAAACCACGATAGGGGTTTTCATCTCAATAATACCTCCATGTCACTGTCCGATAATAGGTTTTGTAAACTGTTCTCTTGACAGCGATCTATAACGATGATAAGCATACAAAATGGCTACCTTCTCTGAGTTTTCGCTCACTCACCCAGCAGAAGGATAATACCAAGCCAAAGTTAATTCACCATTTAAATATATATAATTTCATAGAGTGTTCCATCCAGCTCCACATAAATGAGGTCATTTTCATGTAGATATAAATACTGTTGGAACCTGTCATCTTCAACTGTATTATATGGACGACCAACGATGCTCGAAATACGATGTCATCTAAATCTAACCAAATGGAGGTCATCGAAGAAAAGAGGGTCTGGCTTTACCTGGGGTCCGAATTTAAACATAATACAGTACATGAAGAGAATCTCTGACACTATACTCTCGCAGAGACATTCCTTCCTTATGGAAAATCATCCACAAATCACTTTTTAACCTTAAACAGGACCAGCCCTAGAAAAAAACACGCACGGCCATCTCGACCGGCAACTTTGGAACTCTTTTTAACTCAGTGGGACTACGAATACCTGCGCCGAACTTCGGCCGAAAGAATATAGTTCAACCTAAACATACGAAGATATACAATATAAGACAGAATCTTCTTGCACTAGACAAGTACTACATATGAATTCAGGCCCTAAACATTCCTGCAAAACCTTGAGCAAGAACAATCTGTTTCTAGCCGTAATAGACATAAAATGACATGAATTCGGTATTCATACGCTAAATTAATATTCAGCGAAGATACAAGGACCGGTAACTCAAAGAATAAATACACATAGACTATTCTGAGTTCCGTCCCATTACTAAGAGACGTAAATTCACAAATAAATATCTTTTTTAACAAACAGATAGATACATCTTACATCCGTATGCGTACACCATAAATATGTGCGCAACAGACGGGCCCGCGATGGAGACTTTCTACAGCCTCCCGCTAGAAGAAAGAGCCGATTACGACAAAGTAAAAAAAAGATTGCTCCGGAAGTTCCGTCTGACTGCTGATGGGTACTGGACGCGTTTTAGAAACGCGATGCCAGGTGCAGACCAGAACTTCGAGGACTTTATCTCAAAGATAAAGCTTCTACTCACTAGGTGGATTGAGTTGGAGGGAATAACTAAAGATTTTGATGGCCTGGTTGCCTTATGCTACGGGACAAAGTGTTGTCCTTATGTTCCACTGAGTTGGTAGCGTTTTTTCAGGAACGTCAACCAAAGGAAATCGAGTCCATGTCGCAGCTGGGGCAACATTATGTCCTTGCCCATCCAGGCAAACCCATCCAAAGGTATGGTCTGTCTGACGCCTTAGTTGCAGGGGTCGGCAAGGTACAGCGCCAACCGTGGCAGAATCGAGGGGGAAGCGCTGAAAGTTCACCGAGACAGAGGGTCGGGAGGTCGCCCCGTCCATATCAGTCAGGTAGGGGCAGTTATGACAACTTCAGACCACAGCGGAGTTTCCAGCTCAGGTGGAATAATCGTCAATCGGGCAGCGATAGCGACAGAGAAGGATTCCAAGGACGGAAACAGGTACGCTTTCATGGCTCTTACGACAAAGTTAAAGGGTTTTATAAAGGGAAATGACCCAAGAACAGGGGCGGATCCTCAGATGGTCGAGGATCGGACTCCAATGGGCGCTCCTCACCGAATCACAGTCCAAAGAAAGAAAAGAAGGACATCGTGTGCAACGAGTGCGGTGGCAGAGGCCATATAGCCAGGACGTGCAGCAGTAAGGCAGAGAAGGCCAATGCTGCGTGCGTTTTGGACACTGTCAATAATGAGGAGTGCGAGGGCTGCAGACAACTATTTGTACCCGATGGGAAACCGTTGCTGATATGCGGCCATACACTGCCCTGTCTGTCTTCTCTAGACGAGTGTGGAAAACTCGACCTGTATGCAGGGTTGATGCAGCTGAAGCAGGTATCTGTGCTAAGGGACAGGGGCTGTACCACCACAGGGGTACGCCGCTCTTGCATCGACGAGTCGTGTTTGACGGGGAAGACAGTGAGGTGCATCACATTTGGGGGTAATGTGGAATATTACCCCATAGCCATTGTGGATATTGACACCTCTTTCTTGTCAGGGAGGGTGCGTGCGTGTAGTCTAAATGAACCAGTTGCAGACTTGATTGTCGGGAACGTACGCGGGGTTCGAGACTGCACACCGTCGGAAATCCACGAGTGGAAAAATAGTAGGCATTTAGTGGCTAATGTGGTGCTTACCAGGGCACAAGTAAGGACAGAGAAAAAACAGGATATACCGGAAACCACTAGCGTGCCTTCTACAGTAGATGGGTTCTTGGCGTGCAAGACGTGTCGGTTGGTGACTTCGCGGAGGGGCAGAGAGCAGACAGGACGTTACTGAGACTGTTTGAGCTAGCGAATGCGGGAGAGGCTAAACAGACCAAAACGTCCCACTACTGTTCCGAATGTAAGAACCAGATCTTGACCCGGTGCTTTGAGAAACAACAGCGGCTCCTGCGGCAGGTTGTGGTACCAAGCCAGTGGAGAGCGAAGGTATTGGAGCTAGCTCATGACTCCCCCTTTGCTGGTCATATGGGAGTGACTAGTACTCGATACAGGGTTCTCTCTCAATTTTATTGGCCAGCATGCAATACGGACATCAAGTTGTATTGCCGGTCTTGTACTGTGTGTCAACAGATGGCTCGTAAGGGCCGATCGCCAAAGGCTCCAGTACAGACAGTAGACTTGTCCCTGCGCCCATTCCAGAAGGTCGCTGTGGATAAAATAGGCCCGTTGTCTGTAGTGTCCGATAGAGGATTTCGTTTCATCCTCACGATGATAGATTTGTGCACGAGGTGGCCGGAGGCGGTGCCCATGCGTTCGATTACCTCACAGACAGTGGCTGAAGCACTACAGCTGCTATACAGCCGATTTGGTTTCCCAGAGTGCGTGCTCTCTGACAGGGGAACTCAGTTTATTTCAAGGGAAATGTCGGAGGTCACGAAGTTGTTGGAGATCTCCCAGTCGTTTACCTCTCCCTACCACCCGCAGGCGAACGAGGTTTGCGAACGCTTAAAAGGCACATTGAAGCACATGTTGGCGAAAGTGACTGCCGAATTCCCGCAAGATTGGGACAGATATCTTCCGGCAGTGCTGTTCGCGTACAGGGAAGCCCCGCACAAGAGTACGGAGTTCTCGCTGTTTGAGCAACTGTATGGAGCAAACCCCACGGGTCCGATGCACGTCCTAAAGGACTGGTTGGTAGGAAAGCACACAAACGGATCGGCGGTGTCTGCGTATGATTATGTTGTGCATTTACGCGAGAGGATAGTTAGGTCGTGCGCGATAGCGCGAGAACACTTTACCCAGATGGGTATTCAGTACCGCCGGTACGCGAACCGGGGCATTAGATTAATATCATTTCGGCCAGGAGATGAAGTCTGGTTACTCCTACCTACGAAGGAAGACAGATTATGCATCTCCTGGCAAGGTCCATTTTAGGTTCGCAAGAAGATAACCGATGTCGATTATATTATTAGAGTTAGGAATAAAGAGAAGGTGTTTCACGTGAACATGCTCAAGCCGCACGTGGAGCGCCCGCCTGAGCTGTCATCGGTGGTCAACACCGCTGTGTCGCGACGGTCGGAGGTAGCAGCGGCAGTGGTGGTAGACAATAGCGAAGACAGCTGCGACGATGGAAACTAACAGCTGTCCCTCGTGCCGTTGGCCCCCTCCAAATCGTGGGGAGATGTGTCGGTGTGTGCGGATCTAACCGACGGGCAGAGGGCTCAGGTAGGGGCGATCCTGAGGGATTTCAGTGATGTGCTTACGGATCTGCCCGGAATGACAGACTTAATAGTCCACGATATAACTCTGACCGACAACCAGCCGATCAGAGTAGAACCATACCCGTTGCCGCTACACTATATGGCGGCGATCGAGAAGGAGATCGATGATATGGTTCGGCTGGACATCATCGCTCCCTCCTAATCCACATATTCCTTCCCCTTGGTTGTGGTTAAGAAAAAGAACGGATCCCTCCGCGTTTGTATTGATTTTCGTAAGCTCAATAGTGTAACTGTAGTCGACGCAGAGCCTATGCCTAACCAGGAGGAGCTTCTGACCAAGCTCTCCCATGCTAGATTTTTTAGTAAGTTAGATTTAGCAAGGGGATACTGGCAGGGGCCATTATCTGAGGCTGCAAAACCCCTTACGTCGTTTGCAACTCCAAGAGGTCTGTTTCCATTTAACTATATGTGTTTCGGGTTAGGCAATGCACCCGGCACCTTCATGAGAATAATAAGGAAGTTACTAGGGCACAGAGACGATGTTATTACGTACATCGATGATATCTGCATGTTTCACAATACATGGGAGCAGCATGTGGATGGGCTGTTCGCCGTGTTGAGGTGTCTGAAGACACATGGACTCACTGCTCGCCCGAGCAAAGTGTCCATCGGTTATGCAGAGCTGAGCTTCCTGGGTCATATTGTCGGCCACAACGTCATTAAACCTGAAGATGATACAGCGACAAAAATCTTACAGTTGCAGGCGCCGAGGACGAAGAGGCAGGTAAAGCGTTTGTTAGGATCGATTAATGTTTATAATAAGTTCATCCCAGACTTTTCGACGATGGCTGAGCCGCTTTCTGCAATCACAAAAAAGAGCATCCTAACAAAGTAAAATGGTCCCCGGAATGTGAAGAAACACTGGTTAGGATTAAAGGACTGTTTTCCGAGAAACCTATCCTGAGGTTACCAGATCTAGGCAGACCACTGATCTTACACACCGATGCTTCATCGGTAGGCATCGGGGCCTGTCTCATGCAGGACCATGGAGGGTCACCACATCCAGTTTTGTGCGTTAGTTGGAAGCTGTTGCCAGCAGAAACTAGGTACTCCACGATTGAGAGGGAGTGCCTTGCGATTGTGTGGGGGTGTCTAAGCTGGCACGATCCTGTTGGGGGCGCATTTTTTCCTCCAAACAGACCACAAACCATTGCTATTTTTGCAGTCGGCTAAATCCACCAGTGCTAAGTTGACACGCTGGGCATTATTGCTGCAGCAGTTTAACTTTACTATTTTGCCAATTCAGGGAGTACATAACATTGTAGCGGATACCCTGCCCAGGTTATGAGGTTGGTGTGGGGACAGTAGCGTCCGATGGGAGTTGTTTACATAGGTTAATGTGAGAGATGAGGTAAACTTTAAAATGGTTATGCTATACTATGTTGTACTTTTCAATCTATGTATCATGGTGCCATAAAAGCAATTTGCTATAGAATGAATGCGATGTATATCTAAACCATGTTATATATGAGTGTTATTCTATGAGAGTATTTAATACTGGAGGTGCTAAGATAAGGGTTTATATGAATGTTACTATGCCTGGTGTAATTTTGAATTTATGTATTATGAGGGCATAAAGGCAAGTAACTATAAAATTGGATTGACTTTATACCCGAATTTTTGGAAAGGATTAGGTATAATAGTTTAAGTATCATGTATTGTATACCTAGGTAATAGTTACCAGGGAAGATCAGTCGTTGGTATTTTTCACGACTGCCAGAACCTGGAATAACATATGTGATACTCATGTTGTGTTTTGTGGATAGGTGGAGAAGGCATGAACGACAGTGGTGGTGGAATATATGGCATTCTCTAATCAGATGAGCAGATGCTATAATGGCATATGTTCGTCCATACTCCGAAGGGGGTTCGGGCGAAGCTCCTCCGGTGGGAGAAAACTACGTTTTCTTTCTTAAAAGGGGGGGGGGGGGGGATGGATGGATGTCACAGCGCTATTTTGCAGTGCATCTTTTGTACGAAAATCAGACTGGGAACACTGAAGTTGGCAACCCTGGTGTAACTAAACCGGTCAGTCATGTGACGATCCGGAAGGCGAGAAAAAGGAGGCGCGAAAGAGTCAGTGATCGCCTAGTCTTGTCCGAGAGCGGACGTGCTGAGTTTTTCCCTGCCCAGCAGTTTTGCTGAGAAGAGCGTGCCATGAGATTCATATTCTGAGTTTTGCCTTCCTGCGGAGTATTTGAAGTGTACTGTGTAATTCTAGTGTGGGATGTTAACTGGTGTCATTTTTCTACATACCGCAGAGTATACATTTGGAAGGACGAGCCTTGTCTATCATTAGTGGTAGTGTGTTTGCAAATCCACAGCATATTGTGCTTTGACAATGTCCTTTAAGAGTTTTATCATCACTTCTACTCCACATTCTCCCAAAGCTTTAATTTCCTCTACTGTTATATTATCTGGTCCAGGCGCTTTGCTTTTCTTCAAGCTGCACATGGCAACTTGTACGTCTGCCACAAGTATTGGTAGTCCTTCACAGCTAATCTGGTCGTTCAAACCATGTCTTTCATCATCATACAGCTTCTTGGTGTATTCTGTCCACCTTTCTATTATGTTCTCGTGACCCTTTAACAATGTTCCATGTTTAGATTTCAAACAGCCAGAAGCATAGATTTTGTGTCTTTTATGTGCTGCACTTCAAGCTCTCTGCAATTCTGGTTTAGCCATGTTTCTTTTGCTATTTTACATTTGTTTACTATTTCCTTATTTAGTCTGTTATATTCTTCGTTGTCTTGCTTCTTCTTCCTTCCTACATACATCAGTTTTCAAATTTCATTTGTCATCCATTTCTGCTTTGCAGTCCTCTTTATTTGTGGTATGATTTCTTTTTATGGTTGATGTAATGATTCCTTCAGCATTTCTCAATGTTCATCTATACTTTTTTCTATTGCATTGTACCTATTCTGTATTGTAATGTTGTATCGTTGACTCACTTCCTTATCTGATATAAGTAAGGCTAAGTTTGACTTGGTGTTTTTTTAAGCTCGCTTTACTTTCTTCAATTTTATTCTAAGTTCTTCTATTACTGGTACATGGTCGCTGTTGTAGTCTGCTCCTGGCCTAGTTTTCTCATATTTCAAACTGTTTCTTAATCTCTTGCACATTAGTATGTGGTCAATCCGATTATGAACATTGTTTCTTGGACTTTTCCACGTTCAAAGACGTCTAGGATGTTGTTGAAACCAGGTGTTTCCTACTATCATGTCATGCGTTCTTGCACACTCTATCAGTCTGTCACCTCTCTCATTTATTTCTCCCGGGCCATAAGCACCAGTCACATCATCAACATTTTCATTTCCAACTTTTGCAGTGAAGTCTCCAAGTATAACAGTTGTTTCATGAGATGTACACCGGGTCATTGCCATCTCGAATTCTCTGTAAAAGGTGTCAATTTCTTCTTATGCACTACCTGCTGTTGGGGCATATATTTGTATAAAATTAACATCAGTTGGTTTGCCACTCAATTTAATTAACAGAACTCGATCTAATATTGCCCAAAATCCCTTTACTGTTCTTGCTCTTTCTGCATCTAATATTATTCCTATTCATCTTTCATGTTCATTTCCTCGGAAATAAATTACTTTGTAGTTATCAGAATATATTTCTTCTGTTCCGGTGTATCACATTTCACATAGCACTAATACATTTACATTCATCTTTCCATTTCCATCTTGATGCAATCTAATTTTCCATTCTGCATTAGTGTCCTACCATTCCAAGTTCCTATGATTAAGTTATCCTTAATTTTAATTTTGCTGACAGTAGCTTGATGACGGTCGGGTCTCGCCTGTAGCACATGATTCTCCCTTCCGAACGAGGTGAATCTTCTTGAGGCCTTCTTGTGCATTACAAAAATGTCAAAAGTGATTCAATAATAAACACTGCTGTATACATAAAGTACAGTCACAAAACCTCTGTACGTGTTCTTTTGGTGGCTCTCTCATACATTCAGCCACTCCGGCAGTATCCCTTTTCTTCATTTATCTCTCCGATTGCTTATTATTTGGCAATTCTTTGCCCTTTCATTCATTATTTTGCTCTATGCTGAATCTAGTAGGGTGAAGTCTCTAACACTCCACTCCCCTACGGAAGTATCTGCTATGGGACTATCTTTATCTCGTACATTTTTGCTTTACCACTCCTCAGACGTATTTACGTTCCGCCAGGTGAACTGGGGTATTATCATAACAATACCCGGTCAATTTCACCGGTCAGCGGTAATACGTTTATCTCTTTGAATCAGTCTGACCACCTTTGATAGGAGACGATCCTGGTTTGACAGTATGGTCTCGAACGAGGATGAATGAGATAATCGTTTCACGGGACCATCCCTGTGTGTGATTATCGCAGATAATCTGTCTGGCCAAACAATCTTTACGGAAGGCACTTAGACAGGTAATCAGTTCACACATTTGTTTGTGAGAGTGCACAAGATGTCACTGGAAATATTACCCCATGATTTGAAAGAGGTCACGCGTGGGGATATTAAATTTAATATTTTAAGCACGTGGAGGATATTTTAAATTTAAACACTCCAACCCACGTATTGCAAAAAGAGCTTACGATTGAACTGAAGCGAGAGCCGGAATATACAATGAATCTCATTGGCAAGTTTGCCGGGAAATACAATCTGTGATTTGAACTGGAAATTGAAAATAAAATCTAGCGAACTCAGAGACACAGAACAGACAGCTTCGCAACTTCAAACGAGCAACTCCCAAAAAGCCAGAAAGAGAAGGATACAACATAGAATTCCATATTATAGTGACAGATCGAAGTATTTGGGAAACTTAAAACCTTAAAAAGTAAGCCCGCCTTTATAAATACAAGACTGTAAACTTAAGGGGAGCGGACTTTAAATACAGAGTCTGGACACCTAAAGGAATTGGATCACCCGTCAAATAGGAATTATTACAGTTTCCCAGACCAAGGGACTCGCAGAACACCCGTCAAAAGAAGCGATTCAAAATTTCTCAGACGAAATTGATTCGAGAGCATAAGCACCGAAATTGCTCGTATCCATCCGAAACCTGTGCGAGGACATTGTGTATAACCCAAAAATTTGGGGTACGTTGTAAACATTTCTTTTACAAATGTGAATTAACATTTTTTCTTGCTAATTGGTTATATATGAGGCTGGCAACCTCAACATACGCAAATAGTATATTCGTAAACCACTACAGCAAGCGCTGGTGATTGTTTCTGGCTAGTCATGCTAAAAACCCGACAGCAGAGGTGACCCCAGACTCCGACTGGAGCAATGATGAGTGATGATTACATCACATGTGCCTCAAGTGTATCAAATCATTTTGTGAGATATATGTAGCTTGTTAATGTTAGTTCAGGCACAAATCATTATTCGCTCTGTCCAGACACAGTTTCCCAGTTAATACCCAGAAGAATATTGGTGAATTTTAATCATCTTTCTTGACCTACGTTGTTTACTCAAGAATTAAATTATTCTGAGAGATTAACATTGGTGGGTGAACAGCGAGAAGATGCGCCTGTTAAGCTTCCAACTCAGTGTACTTAGCAGAGGCATTTGTCTTTCTATTTTTTCTATAAGTACGTGGTTACAAGCACCAGACGGTTTGAAGTACTAACGTTACGACGGCGCTAGAATGTGGAGAGGTGTACTCATCACCAAAAAGAAGTGACGGAAACCACGGCGACAAGACTCACCTAGAGTTACGTTTTGTGTAAAATAGGCGAAAGCAACAGACTTTGATAAATCCTCACCTACGTCTCAGTGACGAAAACATGTATTTACAGCAAAATTTCACAAATCTTTTCATAGTTATTTTAACTGTTAAAGACTAATTCATTATTAAAATTGTTATATGTTGTTTTAAAACTAAACAATCATAGTCGAAGCAAACATATGAGCCAGAATATTATATATATATATATATAGATAGATATATATATATATATATATATATATATATATATATATATATATATATATATATATATATATATATGTATATATATATATATATATATATATATATATATATATATATATATATATATATACCTCTAAACAGAGCTATGCCCTTATAAGAGGAATTCGCTGAATTAACTCAGCTGGGGACTTGAACGGGCTAAAAACCATTGCTTAAATCCTTCACAAAAGGCGACCGACAGATATGTTAACCATTGCTCAGCGTTATGACGCATGGTTCTTGACTTCTGAATTATCTTGTGAAGGCTCCTCTTGGATAGAAGCGTCATTACATTTCTATCTACATCTCTGCCAAGAGTAATCTTGTGCGAAGGTAGACACCTTTGACGACCCAGTTTAGATACTCTTGAGTTTTGGCCACTGTTGGACCACTACTGCAAGTACGAGGCAAAACAGTGAATAGATTATTATTGACACATGTGATAGAAGTTATAAATTACTAATAGCTATGTATAGTATTTCTGGCTCTGCTTGGAGCATAGGGTCCAGCGTATGCTAGATGGTCCCAGAAAGAATTATGAAGATCCTAACTGTTGAATTATGTCTTGCATTTAAAGCATGAAGAAAAGGAAAGTGGGTAATAATGAAAAAACGAGAAATAGTATATAAGAAGTTGTGAAGCTTGTATATACCAGTGAATAAGAGTTACGTGTATAATGCAATGAACATACAGCTTCAGCTTAAAAAGGTAAAGGTAGTCCCATAGTAGATACTGCCGTAAGGGAGTGAAGTGTTAGAGACTTCACCATAATAGATCCAGCATCGAGATGTGGTGTGACCAGTTCCCTGGCCAGAAGAAACTATCAATGATTCAACATCTAAACGGTACCAACTGTGCCAACGCTATGAAAGGTATCCGAACTCCATGTTTTACACATGAACATTTTAATCACGATTGCAATAGACATGATGAGTCACATTAATCCTGAATAATCCTGAATCATTATTCCCATGTTTTATCTGTCATAAGACACAGTTGAATATCCACTATCCAATTATACGTTCCATGTTTTCACAAGTTTTCAGAGAAGAGGAGGACAACTGAAAAACAACGAATCAGAATATCATAAAGTAAACTAATAATATTCCGTGTTTCCCCGAAAATAAGACCGGGTCTTATATTAATTTTTGCTTCAAAAAATGCACTAGGGCTTATTTTCGGGGTAGGGCTTATATTAAAAGATACAAAAATCTACATTTATTCATGTACAAAATTCTACATTTATTCAAATACAGTCATGTCATCTTCTTCTGGAACATCGTCATAACTCTCCAAATCCCGAATTCCGGCTTGAATTTCTTACGACTCCATTTCCTGTAGAACCATTGGCCCCATTCTCTCATGTCCAGCAATAAAGCTTTCCTTAAATGAGCATTTCTTGTCTATGTAGCATGCTCGTAGTGCATTGGTAACACAGCTGTCAGTGATTTTATCCCATGAATTCTTCACCCAAGTCACGACCTCCTGCAAACTAGGCTTCACAAAGTTTCCACGCTGATTTCTCTCCATTCTATTTTCAATGTAGTCGTTGATTTCTATGCGCAAATGGTCCTTGAATGGCTTGTTTATTGCAATATCAAGAGTCTGGAGATAAGAAGTCATTCCTGCGGGAATCATTATTTGATCTATTCTTCTCTCTGCAAGGAAGTTCTTCATGTCTTTAGCACGGTGAGTGCTGGCTGAATCCCAGACTAGCAGACCTCGTTGACCACCTCGCAAAACAAGAGGCAGCATTAAATCGACCCACTTCCTTATAATTGCTTGTGTGCACAAGGCTTTTTCGGTTTCAAGAACATAAATGCCTGAAACACATTCAATGTTATCTTTCTTGCCCTTAGTGATGATTAGAGGTGGGGGTTTTCCTTCCATCCAGATAAACTGCCAAAAAACAGGTAACACGTGCACTTTCGTAACCAGTGGACGAAATGTAGAGTGACGAGGCACCCGTCTGATCAATTGTCGTTTGAGATCCTAGGCACATAAACACTGCAGTTTCATCCATGGCAATCATGTTGGAGAGTTGGTATTTAGAAAAGTCGATGCCATCAACAAAGTACTTGAATGCAAGTGCACGTTTAATAACTTCAGTATCTTCCAGCTTGAACAAAGTTGTCGATTTTCTTAGAGACAGTTTATATCGCTGAAGGAAGCCATCCAGCCAGTGTTGTGATGCTTTGAATTCTTCTGGGGATATGTGGTGCCATTGCAAGGGCAAATGCTTGAATATCAGCCCAGCGCACAACCAAAGTCTTTGCTCTCCTGTCAGCAATCCATTCACAGATGATGTCTTCCAGTTTAGAAAATAATAGTTGCCGACCTGATCCACACTTGCGCTTCTTAGCATTTCCTTCTTCCACCTGTTGACTGAGGTTATCGTACTCTGCTCGCCATTTTCGGACCATTCGGAGATCAATCTTCTTCTCTTTGCAGACAGAGGTAAGATTATTGCCCCGGGAGTCTTCAACGATTCCTTTCTTGTAATCGACGGAATAGCTCTTTCTTTTTGCACTCATCTTGTCTGGGTGTCAAAATATTATTCCCTTAAGTCTACCATTAAATCAAGTGTTAATTGAAGACTTACGAGACATGTGTGGCAACAAAAATTATGAGACTTAAGAACGATGGCACACACAAAAGCGACGAGAAATTGCTGGCGCCAAAATTCTGCTTCTTTATTTCACACGAGTGACGTATTGAATTATGAACCACATCCGTTCATTATCAAGTGCGCACTAGTGGCGTCTGTACTCCGTCTGGCCATTCGGCAACAAGTCTCTCATTCTAGCTGACGAAATGCACTAGGGCTTATTTTCGGGGAAATGCACTAGGGCTTATTTTCGGGGAAATGCACTAGGGCTTATTTTCGGGGTAGGGCACTAGGGCTTATTTTCGGGGTAGGGCTTATATTGAAAGCATCCTGAAAAAGCGTGCTAGGGCTTATTTTCGGGGTAGGTCTTATTTTCGGGGAAACACGGTAGTATCAACTAAGCTAAGTAACTAAGCTTTCTCTAATCGCGACATCTAAGTAGTCCGGTAGAGATATTAGAAGTAAATGATAACTATAATTATGTTATAGTCCACCATGATTAAAGATCCATCCATTATGAATCCAGCAAATGTCCGAAAAGCAAAACTCAAAGTCTTGAAAATCAGATGCATATAAGGGATATAAATGTCAATCTTAATATGTGCATCTAGAGAGGACGTCGGCAATTAAATTATCTTTACCCCTGATGGGTAGAATCGAATAGTCATACGTTTGAAGTTCCAAGGTGTATCTAGTCAACCTTGGATTGAGAGGTTTCACCGACTTCAGAAAAGTCAGAGCTTTCTGATCTGTTTGGATAGATAAGTGTGTACCTAATAAATACCTGTCCAGTTTTTTAAAACTCCAAACGATACATAGCGGGAGTTTTACTCCTGGAAGGTTCTACCAAGCTGGACAGGTTTGCGCGGGCAGGGGTCAGACTAAAGCAGACACCCTGGTCCTCCAGGTTGGGGGTTTTAGCATAGGGCTGACACCCCTGTCTATGTAAAAAAAAAATGAAGTTACGGAAACAACAACGAATAAACAAACTTTGCTGCGGGACGGACATCCCGATTCTGAGGGTCGTATGACTGTCAGTGGTGAAAGCCGAAAGGAAGCCACTGACACGAGAACGGACGTCCTGACCGCAAAAACATGATACAAGAATAGGATTTTGGAATGTCAGGACAATGAATGAGACGGGTAAACTAAAACAGGTCACGGCAGAAATGAGAAACTATAGGTTACACATTCTAGGGATACGCGAGAGCAGATGGACAGGGGCAGGAAAAGTTAAAACAGCAACGGGAGAAACAGTACTGATAAGAGCAATTTCGGTGCATATGCTCTTGAATCAATTTTGTCTGAGAAATTTTGAATCGACATAAATTCACTCAGACCAGCTTCATTACACGAAACTCACTGGTTACCAGAAGATCAATTCATGAAGAGCTTCAGTCTAATCAGTGCCTATTCAAGATCAGACAGCAGACATTTTCTTGAGACAATAGTCAAGGAGTTGTCAACGCTAGAGAGATTTCCAAACGTTGAAGGACTGTATATCGTCCAAGTTCTCATTACTTCGAAGGTTTTCATCAGTACGTCCTCGTTTTGGAAATAAACCCACCCGACATACCATACACCAACACTGGACAGTCTATGCATTTCTATGTGTAATCATACAGTGGAGGAAAATTGAAAGATACATAGACAGCGTAGTTTGGACATCAGTCTTTTAACACTTAATATATCACATCATCACTTCCTATTCACATTGGTTCACTCTCACATTTAATTAACTACATTATTTACATCTGTGTGTGTGTGTGTGTGAATCGTCTTTCACCATCACCACTTTTTATTTTCTACGAACCCTATATGTGTATATATTTAACTACTAATCTATACTATGCGTTGATCATTACCTAGTTCGTTAATGTGTCACTCGTGCAGTCTTTTTTAAGTATATACAAATTGGTTAAAATTCTTTATTTCGATTCTTCATTTCTTTCTTTACCGAGATCTGAGAGCAGAAGCTAAGGTCGTGTGGAAATAGAACACTTTCCATAATCTATTAGAAAACACTATCTAGTGGAGAGCATTCGCATTCTCTTCTTATTGTCCTTATCTCGAATAGGTCTCTGGAGACCTTCTTGATAACATTCCATAGGCCATGCCCAGCGACAACTACTGTTGTGTTGCACCAGTATACATTTACGATAGTGTTTATGCAGGTTTCGACGTGATTCACTTTTCATGGTTAAAATCCGTGTGTAAATCACAGAGAGCTTTGGCCGTTTTGCTACAATAACACTATGTTACAAATGCCAAATGTGAGAGCTACCTATCACTACATTATAAATGCCCAACATGAGAGCTACCTAATTCTGTGTTACAAATGTCCAGCCTGAGAGCTACCTAACCAACAAGAAAGACAAATCAACACGTATGAAATGAATCGTTGAAGATAAACTGCTGAATATACCCGCAAAGGTTGAGATATATCAGGGTCAAGAACGTTATTGACGCACGGTCTATGAAGGGATATATTAAGATACAAGTGATAAGAAGTGTTTGTTGATAAGATAGGGATAAGTATACCAAAACCAACAACGACAAAATTCGAAAGAAAAACAAATTACTTCACGGAGCGTTTGTTTAGGTTCTGTTCTAATAATAGGGATAAGTACAGTCATACCCCGCTTTACTACGATTTGCTTTCTGACGTTTCGCTCAAACGACGGTTTTCAATTAACACCCATTTCCACGGATACGACGGCTTGACGCCTCATTCGACGCTTTTTCGATATGACTCATTTTCGAAACTGCTTCCTTTTGCTCTCTCTCTCTCTCTCTCTCTTTCTCTCTCTCTCTCTCTCTCTCTCTCTCTCTCTCTCTCTCTCTCTCCCTCTCTCTCTCTCTGTCTTTCTCTCTGTGCTGCGCTTTAAACTTCGTAACTCAGAGTGTTTTTGTCGCATTTCACGCGCATCATTGTGATTTAGCTCTGCTATTTTGTAATCATAATGTTGCTTCCAACGTGATTTCACTATTTTTATATTTTATTGTTGTTAAATACATTCATTCATTCATTCATAACCCTCCACTCCCAAAGGAGCATAGGCCTTCAACAAACACATGCCAAATCCTCTTGTCACGTGCCATCATCTCATGTTATTTCCACGTTCTCCATATCATTTTCACCTCTGTTTCCAGCTCTCTTCTCCATGTGCTTCTTGGTCTACCTCTGCTTCTCTTGCCCTGAGGATTCCAGAACAAGGACTGCCTTGTAATGCTATCAACAGGTTTCCTCAGTGTGTGTCCTATCCATCGCCATCGTCTTCTTCTCATCTCTTGTTCCACTGGCACTTGTCTATTTCTTGTCATCAGTTCCACGTTGGTAACCTTGTCATACCGTTTTAATCCCTCTATTCTACTCAAGCACCCATTTATGAAAGTCTGTAGCTTTTTGGTAGTTGTCTTTGTTGTTCTCCATGTCTCAGAGCCATACAATAGGACTGACTTCACATTTGAGTTGAAGATTCTTATTTTCGTGTTGGATCCGATTTCTCTTGGTCTCCATATATTTCCCAATGCAATGAAAGCTCCTCTTGCTTTTTGTATTCTTATTTTAATATCACTGTCTGTCCCTCCAACTGTGTCTATATTGCTGCCAAGATATGTGTACGATTCTACATCTTGTATTGGTGCTTCTTCAAGTTCATCCCTGTTATCATTACCTGCATTTATTCTCATTATCTTTGTCTTTTCCCTGTGTATTTTCAGACCCAATTGCTGTGACCTCTCATCGAGTGTTTTCAATTTGTCCTGCATCTAATTATGGTTATGGGACAGAAGAGCTAAGTCATCAGCAAAATTCAAATCATCCAACTGCTTAGTCAGAGTCCACTGGATTCCATTTCTGTTGTGTGTTGTCGATGTTTTCGTAACCCAGTCTATTGCTAGTAAGAAAAGAAATGGAGACAAGAAGCATCCCTGTCGCACTCCTGTTCTTATCCCAAACGGTTCTGTAAGCTGTCCTTCATGAAGAACTCTGCATGTCATGTCTTCATATGTTTTCTTTATTAAATTAATGATCTTCAGGGGAACTCCATGTGGTGGTTTTTGATGGTATGCAATGTTGTTGTTCTTTATTACTATTGTACTGAATGAGGTCAGCTGTGAAGGTCCCTGATTATAACAAATTTTGGGTTGAGTTATCAGGGTTCCTTTCTGCTACCACCTAATGACCTCAATCAGACCTATTCTTGACTAGTATGTATGATAGCTAGTCTAAATAACTATTAGGGGGTTGTCAGGGTTATGCAAATAAATGCTGTGAACTTTTCGTAACGAGACCTGTGATCATCTTGAACGGGACTACATAACACACTATTTTCAATTATTTAGGCAGTAAAATGACTCAGGATGGTGACACAACAAGAGAAATCCATACTAGAATTGCTTTGGCAGCTAGCGCCTTCAATAGATTATCTAACATTTGGAAATTACGATCATTGAATATACATACCAAGCTTCGTCTGTTTAATTCAAATGTTATCTCAGTGTTAACATACGGCTGTGAGAGTTGGAAAATAACAAAATCATTGGAGAACAAGCTGAATACATTCGAGAACAAATGTCTTAGAAAACTCATGAACATCAGTTGGAAAGAATTCAAGACTAATCGACAAATAAGAGAAGACTCTAGGCAGAAATATGTCTCCGACTATATAAGGAAAAGACGATGGTCATATATCGGGTCATGTCCTACGAAATGCAAAACAACAGAATACCACTACAGGCGCTCACTTGGGTTCCTGAGGGTAAGCGGAAAAAAGGAAGACCAAAAGAAACACTCAGAAGAACAATAATAAGAGAAGGAAGAACGTTGGTAATAGTGCAAGAGCTAAAGAGGAATGGCGTCACAACGAACAACCTGGAGAGCACTGGTTTCTGCCTTATGCGCCGTGTTGTGGCGCTTAAAGAATTTATTATATTAATTATTATGTATGATTTACGTCTAAACTATCTATGCAAGTGTGGTGTGATGGTAACTTTGACACTAAACACACAATATAAAAACTAGTAAAGTCTATGATCAAATGAACTAACACATGGGTTAAATTTTGATGTGTAAATATTTTCTATACAATTTTATTGGTCCTGAACCTAGTATTCTTCTGGTCAGGACTTTCAAAATTAAAAGAACTCAAGGTATATACATAAAAGCAACTTTTCAACCCAAAGGGACAATTGTCCAAACATATACTGTTAAAATATACTATTAGTGTTACTAATTTTTTAATATTACTGGATTCTAACACTGGATGGCTGTTTGGGATTCTTTAATCATCCCCAGTTCTTTAATACACAACTGTCAATGTTTTATTCTTTGGGGAATATTTTTATTATGTTACACAGGGGTGCACTAGTCTTTGATGCTGATGAAAAGTCGGGTGCCAGATATTATACTTATCTGGCACAACTTGAACTATCCGTATTCTTGCTGTAAAACGATCACGTTGATACTGGCCCAAAAGTAACAGGGTGGACTCTGTAGACCCCTGTCACACTGGAAATGAAAAGACTGCTCAACTGCTTTTCACAGACATCTGGTACCGGGCTAGTGCCAGATAAAAACCCTGTAACAATGAAATAATGCCTCCTTATTGATATCATACTTAAACTGTTATTTCTACAAATTATAATACATAAGAAATAAAGATCTGGGTCATATCTAATTGACCAACCCAGCGCATCCATTACAAAGTGTACCAGTGTTGTTCACATGTCTCTCCTCTCAAGGCGGCCCTACATCTGCAATAATAATATTACTTTCTTTTCTTCCATACAGTAGGATCTGGCCAGCTAAGAAAACATTTTTATTTCACAAAACATGTGCATTTTACAAAACTGGCAATGTGTTCTAGCATAACTCTACCTCTAGGTCCTGCATATATCAGCTAGGGACCTAATTACTTACAGTCGCAATGGCAGTATCTCGCACTCACATTTTTAAACAAAATATATATGAATAATTTCTGCCTTACCATAAATTCAGTGAATAAACATAGGTACGTTGATTAGCAGACTTCAGATGTCCTGCTGGCTGGACTGTGATGCCCTTTTGGTTTACTTTATATATTTAATTTAATAAGGAAAGTCACACTTCCCAGAATTTCAAACGTTATGTTCGAGGGACTGTATTATACAAATGGCGTCGAGACTTTGAATTTTTTCAATATTATAAAAGGCGTTGGCCAATGAGCGAACGACTACTTTTGAATTTGAAAATAAAAGCAAAAAGAGACTTGATTTTTGGACCTAACAAGTTTTCTCCTCACTCATTCTTAGATTTCTACTGCTAAAATATATTTTTAGTGTTAAGCCATCCCATAATTTCTCTCCCCTTGTCTACCCCTTCTCCAACAGAATACATGCTTGCTTGTCTCATTTCCAACAATTCGTTCAAAATTGTAATCGTTAGTGAATGCAAAATGAATTCAAAACCGCCAGTCTGTCCGTTTGTCTGCACGAACTAATACAGTCTTTTGTCAATAACTTTCTTATCTACTGGGGAATTTTGTTTTTTTAAACATATTATTTATCAGGAGAAGATACGCCATCAAACTTACTAGGTTTTATGATCCTAAACCCATTAATAAAGAAATCCATATTTTTTCAGAGTTAGTTTCAATTTCCACTATCATATAAATTACGCCATCTTTTCTCCTCTCCCGCGTTGTCCAAACCTGAAACTACTAGTCTGTTACGTCATAAAATAGACTCTTTTGCAGCGAAAGCGCTGTCTGTGTGTTTATATATTTTCTCAGTGTGCCTATAGTCCGAAAAAGTATTGGGTTTTGCGGGGTATTTTTAAATTCTACAAAGCTTGCGACACGTTACCGAACACCTGCCACTGTATCGTCTCGCACTGTCGTCTTGGGTAGCTAGTCCAAGAATCTAACGCTTGACAATTTGTGGCATGTTTTTCTCTCTCTCTCTCTCTCTCTCTCTCTCTCTCTCTCTCTCTCTCTCTCTATCTCTCTCACTTTTATGCAAACGTTTATGCCTCCTCTGTTTTATTCTTACTATCTTTCTTGGAACAACTAAGCTTGTCGTTTTCAAAATTTTTACCGTTAACCCTTGACGGGCGAATTATAAAGTCCAATACCACTAGCGCGGCAATAAGGTTTCACACTACGTTCTTATCTCAATGCGATGACTGGCTTAATTTAACTTTTATACTTATAATTAATAATTTTATCGCTGTATCAATGTACTTTATCACACATCTCCCCACTTAAGAACATGCCTGATGCAAGTTCCAAAAACAGTGATACACATAGATAAAATTAACTCCTTACGCCTGATGAATACTCTGATTTGGATCACAGGGATGCCTACTGAGGAAATCTGCACCCACGTTCAGTGACCCCGGGATGTATTCAATAGTGAATGAATATGGCTGTAGGAGTAACGACCATCGTAATAAACGAGCATTTTCATGCTTTGTCTGTGATAAGAATACGTGGGGCTGATGATCCATTTGGACCACGAATGTTCTTCCATATAGATAGATCTGGAACTTTCGTATCGCCCAGATTAAAGCTAGAAATTCTTTTTCGCTTGTTGAATAGTTTTGCTCCGCTTTGTTCAACTTGCGGCTAGCATAAGCGACTGGGTTCAGCTTCCCGTCTGGTGACGATGACCTTTGCAACAAAGTAGCTCCCAGGCCTACATTGCTTGCGTCAGTTCTCACCACAAATTCCTGACTCAAATCAGGTAATTTCAAGATTGGCTTGCTTGTAAGTTTTTCCTTTAACTCTTGGTATGCTAATTCACACTGGGCTGACCAAACAATTCTATCAGGATTTCCCTTGCGAGTTAAATCCGTCAGAGGAGCACAAATAGAGTTAAAATTTTTGATATATTTCTGATAGAATCCACACAACGACACGAAAGATCTCACATCTTTCTTGGTTTGTGGCCGCGGTGCTCTCTGTAATTTCTCGAGGTTCTTGGGGTCAGGGGTCATGTTACCCTGATATACAGTATGTCCCAAGAACTCCAACTCTTTACAACCAATACAACATTTTGTTGGTCTAGCCGTCAAATTAACCTCTCTCAGTCTATCAAACAGCATAGTTAAAGAGTTAATGTGTTCATCAAATGTTTCCGTAGCAATGAGTATATCATCCATAAAATTTGTGATGCATGGGTTATTCAGGGGATCCAACAATTTTCGCATCATCCGAGAAAACACACTCGGAGCATTTTTCAACCCAAACGGCAACATGTTGAATTCATAATGTCCTTCCGAAGTGCTAAACGCTAAATAAGGTCGGACCTCAGGCTTTACTGGAATCTGATAATAGCCTTTGCTGAGATCCACCTTCGAAAAATATTGTGCCTTGTTCAGCCTGGCAAATAATTGATTTGTGTCAGGTAATGAATCCACCTGATTCTCTGTGACAGCATTCAGTTTCCTGTAATCTATGCACAGTCTATGTTCTTCAGAGGGTTTCCTCAGCAAAACCACACCAGAGCTATACGGAGATTCGCTATGAGAAATAATCCCTTCTTTCAATAGGTACTCAATCTCCTCTTTCAAAGCTTTCTCCTTGGCAAACGGGATCGTGTAGGCTCTCATACAGATCGGTGTTGGGTCTACTAGTTTCATATCATATTCCAACAAATTTGTGTGCCCGGGTTTGTCCGTTAACACGTCCGTATGATCAGTCAGAACCTTTTGAACCTGCTCCCTCTGTTTTTTCGTCAAGTGTTTACTGACTTTTACATGTGCAGGGGTCTCACATGTTTTTAAGGGGTACTCATGAGAGGTGAGTGGTTCATTTTTCATCCCCGTTGCTATCGACAATGACATTAAGTGTGTTCCTTCCTGGATTTCCCTGTCCAGATACTTCTTTAGAAGGTTCACATGATATATTTTCTCTTTCCCCTTCATGTCGATTTTATTTGTTCTAGACACCTTCTCTATAACAATATATGGACCTTGCCATCCAATTTGTAATTTGTTATTGCTGCCGGGTAGCAGAAGAAGCACCTTCTCTCCCACAAATAGTTCTCTATCCTTCGCTTTCTTATTAAAATAGGCAGCATGTTTTTTCCTGGCTTGTCTGAGATTATCATTTGCAAGTTTCCAGCCAGTTTTAAGACGAGTGGTCAGCTCGTTCACATATTGATATGATGAGGTAACAGTCTCTTCTGCCTTCTCATCTGTCCATGTCCTCAACAAGGCTTCTAATGGACCTTTTATTGGCCTCCCAAATAACAAGGTTGCGGGTGCCATCTCGGTTGAATTATGTGGAACTTCCCGATACGCAAACAACGCAGCGGACAAGTATTGGTCCCGCGTATCAGGTTTCTCATGTGCCAGCTTTCTCAGGATAGAAATGAGAGTCCCGTTGAACCTCTCCACCTGGCCGTTCCCTTGAGGGTGATACGGACTACAATGAAAGTGCCTGGCTTGGAAGATCCTGAAAACTTCTTCCGTTAGTTTCCCCTTGAACTGTGAGCCGTTATCAGTCAAGATTTGATGCGGGAATCCTAACCTAGTGAATATTGTAAGTAATGCCTCTGCGACATGCTTGGAATCGATTGACGACAGGGCTACCGCCTCTCCCCACATAAAACAAGTGTCCACCAGTGTAAGGATGTAACTGTTCCTCCTCTTGGTCCAAGTGAGAGGTCCCACAATATCCACTGCAACTCTCTCAAAAGGTGTTCCCACAATGGGCATTTTCCCTTGAGTTGCTGGAGCAGTCCAGTGCTTTGGAGCTACCCTCTGACATTCTGAGCAGGATTTTACATATCTCTTTATATCCTCTGTTATACCTGGCCAGAAATAATGACAAGCTATAGCTGTCCTGTGGCGCTGATCCCCATATGACCACTGAAAGGAATCGCATGTCCTAATTCCAACACTCTCTCCCTATATGAAGTAGGAAATACCAGTTGTCGGGTCTGGACTGCTGCCAAGACCACAGGTCTCTTGGGATTCCCCAAGAAGACATAACGACACCCCAATATCAGAGGGTAGATGGGTACGTCGATCACTGCTGCTCTGATTACTCCTTCCACATAGCGAGTTTTCACCGTTATCCTGGCAATGGAAAGTGTCATAAGTGGTATGTCCTTGGTCGCCCCTTGTATCTCCACTGTTTCAGTGGTATACTGATCTGGGTTCACCAAGTGCGAACTCACAACAGAATCAAAATTTAAACCTGTATCATAAAGGCACCTAATGGTGACCCCATTACATACAACATCCTCACACACTGGGGGTGATAAGGTTCCTGCTGTCCAGTAGGTTTTACCTTTACTTCCTTTTTCCCCAACTTCATAGCAGCAAATCCAGCAGGTTTCTTAGTACAAACTTTGGTGTCATGTCCTTCCCTCTTACACCATCTACAATATAATCTACCTTGATGAAAGAGTTTTCTTTCCTCATATTTCCTGTCATTGAATTGAATTTTTATTTCTATAATCATTGCGTGGCCTATCATAATTGTGCTTACCCTTGTTACCCTGATCTTTGTTGTCAAATCTATTAGAGTTTTGTGGAGCCTTATAATTGTCTACATGTTTCTTTTTGGTGCCAGCTACCTCTGCCTGGGCTGCCTGATACCTCTCAGCGACATTAAGTAACTCACCCAGCCTCTCTGCACCTTGTTCCATGAGAAACTTTCTCAAGTCTGGAGCCATGGACTCTCTCAATTGCTCAATAAGGATCATTTCTTTAAGATCTTGGGTTTTCCCCAGAGCAGTCCATTTCTCCAAGTACGTCACTAAACGTGCAGAGAACTGGTGATAGGTCTCACGCGACAGTAGCTTGGCATTTCTAAACATTTTCCTGTAAAATTCTCCATTCTTTTCGTACCTCAGCAAAAGAGCCTGCTTTAACATGTCATAATTGTCTTGGTCATCTTTGCTCATTTTTGCAAACAGTTCATAAGATGTTCCCCTAAGACCCTGGGATAACTTTAAACTCCACCTTTCTTTCTCTAACCCATAGGTGATGGCTAAAACCTCAAATCTGGATAAAAATGATTCAATGTCATCGTCCCTCTCAACAAAATGGTCTAAATGGAACCCCATAGCTGAGGTTGAGGCTCCCTGACTAGCAGTGGCATCGGAGGTAGAAGCGCTGGCACCATTTTCAGGAGCATGGCTTTGAAACTCAAACTCCCTTAGTCGTAACTCGTGCTCCCTTTGTAATCTCTTCTCCTCCTTTTCAGCTTCCCTTTCTGCAGCCTGTCTTCTTTCCTCTGCCTTCAATTTCTTTGCCTCAGCCTCCAATTTCTTTTCTTCAAATTGGAGCCGCTTAATTTCAGCCTCCCGGTCCGCCTCCAATGCCCTAGCCTCTTTGTCAGCCTCAATCTGCAACCTTTTTATTTCTTTATATTTTTCAGCCTCTATCTGCAATCTTTTTTCTTCTTTATCTTGTTCTAATTTAATAAATTTATCACACTCTGTTGTCACATATTGAATCAGAGCTTGCCCCTCCATAGCCATCTCTTTTGCAGCCAGCACAGCAGCAGATCTGAACTTTGCCAAGTCTGCCATAGTATCAATCTTTAAAATGTTCTAATACAAATTTCAAAACTCTAATTAGCAAGGTACTAACACTGACTAATTAATTAACCAATTAATTAACTAACTACTGGCCCTTGACAGTTCATCAGCTATTATTTTCCCCTTTAAATATTTTTATTTTTATTCTTGAATAACTTTTGGGGACACTTGTGCTACAATATTTAAATTTCTATACAAATAACAAGTTCAAATCCCGGAACAGGAGACCCCAATATCTGTGGTGGTTTTTGATGGTATGCAATGTTGTTGGTCTTTATTACTATTGTACTGAATGAGGTCAGCTGTGAAGGTCCCTGATTATAACAAATTTTGGGTTGAGGTATCAGGGTACCTTTCTGCTACCACCTAATGACCTCAATCAGACCTATTTTTGACTAGTATGTATGATAGCTACGTCTAATGTCTAGGGTTATGCAAATGTGGTGTGATGGTACTTTGACACTAACACACACACATATAAACAACTAGTAAAGTCTATGATCAAATGAACTAACACATGGGTTAAATTTTGATGTGTAAATATTTTCTCTACAATTTTATTGGTCCTGAACCTAGTATTCTTCTGGTCAGGACTTTCAAAATTAAAAGAACTCAAGGTATATACATAAAAGCAACTTTTCAACCCAAAGGGACAATTGTCCAAACATATACTGTTAAAATATACTATTAGTGTTACTAAATTTTTAATATTACTGGATTCTAACACTGGATGGCTGTTTGGGATTCTTTAATCATCCCCAGTTCTTTAATACACAACTGTCAATGTTTTATTCTTTGGGGAATATTTTTATTATGTTACACAGGGGTGCACTAGTCTTTGATGCTGATGAAAAGTCGGGTGCCAGATATTATACTTATCTGGCACAACTTGAACTATCCGTATTCTTGCTGTAAAACGATCACGTTGATACTGGCCCAAAAGTAACAGGGTGGACTCTGTAGACCCCTGTCACTACTGGAAATGAAAAGACTGCTCAACTGCTTTTCACAGACATCTGGCACCCGGCTAGTGCCAGATAAAAACCCTGTAACAATGAAATAATGCCTCCTTATTGATATCATACTTAAACTGTTATTTCTACAAATTATAATACATAAGAAATAAAGATCTGGGTCATATCTAATTGACCAACCCAGCGCATCCATTACAAAGTGTACCAGTGTTGTTCACATGTCTCTCCTCTCAAGGCGGCCCTACATCTGCAATAATAATATTACTTTCTTTTCTTCCATACAGTAGGATCTGGCCAGCTAAGAAAACATTTTTATTTCACAAAACATGTGCATTTTACAAAACTGGCAATGTGTTCTAGCATAACTCTACCTCTAGGTCCTGCATATATCAGCTAGGGACCTAATTACTTACAGTCGTAATGGCAGTATCTCTCACTCACATTTTTAAACAAAATATATTTGAATAATTTCTGCCTTACCATAAATTCATAATACTACTTTTGAATTTGAAAATAAAAGCAAAAAGAGACTTGATTTTTGGACCTAACAAGTTTTCTCCTCATTCATTCTTAGATTTCTACTGCTAAAATATATTTTTAGTGTTAAAACATCCCATAATTTCTCTCCCCTTGTCTACCCCTTCTCCAACAGAATACATGCTTGCTTGTCTCATTTCCAACAATGCGTTCAAAATTGTAATCGTTAGTGAATGCAAAATGAATTCAAAACCGCCAGTCTGTCCGTTTGTCTGCACGAACAAATACAGTCTTTTGTCAATAACTTTCTTATCTACTGGGAAATTTTGTTTTTTTTAACATATTATTTATCAGGAGAAGATACGCCATCAAACTTACTAGGTTTTATGATCCTAAACCCATTAATAAAGAAATCCATATTTTTTCAGAGTTAGTTTCAATTTCCACTATCATATAAATTACGCCATCTTTTCTCCTCTCCCGCGTTGTCCAAAACTGAAACTACTAGTCTGTTACGTCATAAAATAGACTCTTTTGCAGCGAAAGCGCTGTCTGTGTGTTTATATATTTTCTCAGTGTGCCTATAGTCCGAAAAAGTATTGGGTTTTGCGGGGTATTTTTAAATTCTACAAAGCTTGCGACACGTTACCGAACACCTGCCACTGTATCGTCTCGCACTGTCGTCTTGGGTAGCTAGTCCAAGAATCTAACGCTTGACATTTTTGTGGCATGTTTTCGCTCTCTCTCTCACTTTTATGCGTTCGTTTATGCCTCCCCTGTTTTATTCTTACTATCTTTCTTGGAACAACTAAGCTTGTCGTTTTCAAAATTTTTACCGTTAACCCTTGACGGGCAAATTATAAAGTCCAATACCACTAGCGCGGCAATAAGGTTTCACACTACGTTCTTATCTCAATGCGATGACTGGCGCGGGGAAAGAAGACGCGTTACAACTTTACTATTTCTATTTCTACTCATATTGTTTTAACTTTTATACTTATAATTAATAATTTTATCGCTGTATCAATGTACTTTATCACACTCCATAATGCCTCATCAATTTCCAAAGTGATTCTCTGTCTACACTGTCAAATGCCTTTTCGTAGTCCACAAATCCGATGTATAGTGGTGAATTCCATTCCAGACTTTGTTCAACTATTATTCTCAAAGTGGCTATCTGGTCTGTACAGGATCGGTTTTGTCGAAAACCTGCTTGTTCATCTCTCAGTTTCCTGTCTATGGACTCTTTTAATCTTTCAAGTATAATCCTGTTTAATACTTTTCCTGGCACTGAAAGTAACATTATTCCTCTATAATTTGTGCACTCTTGTAAATTTCCCTTCTTAGGCAACTTAACTGATGTTAAATATGTTAAATACATATTTAATGTAATACTAAAAATTTTGTGAAGATGGCTAGGCACTAGTACTTGAAGTGGAGGCAGAAGATATCGCGGAACTTGTGGATTCCCATGCGCAGCCCCTGAGCAACGAAGATCTTCTGAAACTTAAAGAACATCAGCGAGATGAAGAGGATTCTGCAGTAGAAAAAGTGACCCCTGAACCGAAAGACCTAACCTGCAAAGGAATTTTAGAAAGAACAGCTCCCAATTTTGAAAGAAGTTGCAAAGTTAACACTTCAATTTTAAATTCCTATGCCTGTTATTCAGAAATCTACAGAGAGAAGAAAAGAAGAGCGACAATCCAAGCGCCTTTAGAGAGGTACTTCACGAAAACATGAGCATCCTCTCTATACGCCCTACTGCAAGGATATCATCCCAAAGCCCTGTCGCAAGTACATCAGCAGAAAGTTCTTTTGCAACTACATCATCCCATAGCCCTACTGCATTGCCCATCGAAAACTCTACACGAGCAGCAAAAATGCCTGCTGCTACAAGAAGTACATCCGAATTTCCAGCAAGGAAGCGCTATGAAGAATTGACTGCCGATCTAGAAGTTGTGCCCTCTCCTTCAGACTTCCTTCAATAATTCGACGGTCGCAGCTACCAACAGAAGAATACTACGACTATAGATAAATAAAATACTGTTTGACATTGTTTGTTTAAATTCTTAGTTGATTCATTAGGTTTGTAATGTACATAATATGACCATTCCAGTACTGTACTTGCTTCAGCAGTAAAAAAAAGGTCATATTTCGCTTTTAACAAAGCCCTGGAACCTAACATGTCGTATGAGCGAGGTATGCCTGAATACCACAACCAACGACAAAATTTGATTAAAAAAACAAATTACTTCGTGGAGCCTCTAGGTTCTGTTCTAATCATTCTCATTTCTTTCTCTCCTGTCATTCAGTTTAGTGTACTGTGAGCATCACTATCTGGAACACTGGTCGTACACGAGGTGTATGGAGAGGTCAGGGAGGAGTAGTAACTCTGGTGAAGGGGCAGTCGCACTTCCTTCGGAAGTGGCTCTTCCACAATTGGTCCCCACCTACCTCTCAGCTCTCCCCTGAGGCTCCAAGTAGCTGGTACATGCACAGCGGCCACACCCCGGCACTTCGCCTCGACTGGCGGGCTAAACCAGGTGAGGGTAGCCAAGGGGCATTAAAACCCTCGGTGAAAAACAGGGCTTGTCTACTTAGCATGTGAAGACTCGATTTGGCGGACTATGCGGACGAAGCCACCAGCTGGCTCAACGGATATGAAGGCAACTACCAGCAGCGCGGAGTGGAGCGCAAAGAGCACGGCGAGACACTTAGAACGCCCTGGTCATCCACTGTATCCTGTGTTGTCTCCAGTCGTCTCGATAATATCTTGCCACTGGACCAGATAATTCAGGACGAGAGAGTGAGGATGACGATTAGCGCAACTCTTCCTCACTTAAATCCAATTACAGCGCAAGTCACAGCTTCAGACAGAAACAGCTTCAAAATTGATGTCTCCTCCTGGGAGACTATCGCACAGGATCGCTGTGCCTGGCGAACAAACATTACTCAAGGCGCTCGCATTGCAGAACAGAATTTAGCTGATAAGGCAGAAGGCAAGCGTGCTGCAAGAAAGGTCAGAATGCACAGCAACGCTACTATCGACTCTAACCATGTGTGCCCCGTATGTGGCAGGGCCTGTAGGGCCAAAATAGGACTAATTAGCCACATGAGATCACGGCACAGATGTGTCACAACTCAGGTCTGAAGCTGTCGCCATCTTCGCCTGCGATGGGCAACTATTATTATTATCTGGTACACGGAAAGCGAGTAGTTCAGAGGATATCTTTCGATTCTGTATTCTTCCTGCACCCTATAAAGTTTGTTTGTCTTTAGTTGGCTAAAACCTTTCTCCCGCTCTATAAATCAAATCAAGCAGTCAGAACCTTTGTTCTGCGTTATAATTCAAATCAAGCGATCACATCCTATGTTTTCTGCTCTATAAGGCAAATAAAGCATTCTAAACCTTTCCTCTGGTTTTCATCTGTAACTCAAATCATTTAATCAATACTGTGGTGAACTTCTAAATACAATATCTAAATTAGAATATAACAGTATAGTGCATGGAGTCAAGATGGGATAGTGCTGGAAATTTTCGGCGAGAATCGTAGGTTGTCGCCTACGCCTTCAGCTTGTTGTTTGCTAACGCATAAGCCGAACAAAACGGTCCCCTATTTTTCAAATTCGTCCTTGACATAAACGCCCCACTTTTCCTAGTTCTAAGAAATATTTGCCTAACTGCATTTGGGGAAAGGAGAGGCAAGGCTAGATAAAACACGCAAATCACGTCTCAAATTGGTTCTAACACTACAACCGACTTGCACGCTTTGCCCTAGGCGGGTTTCCCCAATACGATGAAAAAGTTAGAAATGTGGACACTACGGTCATGGAAACACGTTTAGCTCTTATTGCGAATGACATAAGCTCTCGTATTTAGCTTGAAACTAACATAGAAAAAAAGATATAATTTTGAACCAAGCCACATAGCCCCATAAAAATCGTATATTCGTGTACCTAAAGACTTGCTGACCAAGAACATGTTGTTAGTTATCTAAATAGTCCATTAAATAATCAAATATTGATAAAACAATACATAGAGATCAGAGATACTGTCAGGTCAAGTCATATCTGCTTAGATTGGATCGCATATTTTTGGGGGAAAACAATTAGGTGAAAGCTAGGCTAAGATGGTACGATGAAGGGGATTGGGTGGAATTTGAAGTGAGACGAAATATTATTGGACGACCTCGTACTAAACATATATCACCCGAGTAATGTAGTAAGAAGTTGAATTGTATTTTTGAAAAGACTTTGTTTACAAGTGAAATAAGGATAATCATTGGCCAGAGTAGTTGATATTGGGGAAAAAGCATTAGTTGGGGACGCCATTTTCTAACAAAATTTTGACTAGTAGCGATGAGATCAGGCTTGTGCAGTGAAAACCATATTTCTCAAAAGCCTGGACAGAACGGCAGATCGAAAGTGTGCCAGTCATCGTTCACTGTGTATTTCATTGAATAAATGTGGTAAGATTGACTTTATTAACATGTATCTAAAATAAAAATTGAATGTGAAATAATAATATATGTCTGTAAGTGAGTGGGTCTATAGCAACCATTAGGCAAAGCCTAGAGATTGATCCACCAGGTGGTATACTATCAGAGAGGTGTTAGACTACAAGAAAATATGTATGATTGTCATCAAGGAGCATAACACCTATCCTATTATATGGAAAAGATGACAGCTGGAATTGCAGTGGCGTTGTAACTATTAGGGGAGAGGAATGCTGGTGTACATTGTCACATCAAAAGATAATGGTGGCATAGGTTGGTATAAAGCTATGACCCTTTTCGTTTGTTTGTAATTGTTGGGTTCTTTTGTGATGGTAGTTGATAGAAACGGTATGCTAGTGGTAGATGTATCAATGACTAGCTTAGACACGCGAATGGTTTCAATGAAAAGTTGTCAAAAGGTTATTCAATCAAATTCCAACGAGTGGTAGGCAATTGGCCAATGCATGACTATAATCAACTCGTTGGTAAAAGTTATTCAGGTTTATTGACGAATGACAAACGGCAATCAACGACACGATCAAGACAAACGATGAGAGCATCATAATTATAGTTACTGTTGATAATAATACATTCATGTAGATTTCTTTATCAATCAAGACCTTTTCTATCCAAGTGAATAGGATTCCCAAACAGTTGTCATTTGAGATACATTAAGGTAATGTCCGTTAACCTTGTTCCAAGGACGTCTGTAACAGTAAACGGATTCATGCTCATGGATGACGCTTCCATATAATACTTGTTTAAATCCCAGACTTTCTCCTTACAATAATCTATACAGTTTGATATAATCCATAAAAGTCCTACACGAAAATACAATCAGGTTAGCGACTTCAGTTGACTAACCTCTCCTACAAAATATGCCACGACCTTGGCATAGGCATTACAAAATATCCAATATTCAAGATATGATCAAATAGTTATCCTTTACTCGTAGGACTTCCCACTACGAAATATTACAGTGAAGTAAAGATCTCAACTGTTCCATTCTAGGAATCCAGTAACATATGGATTCCCGCTAGAATCCAGTGATGATCATCTGTTCCACTTTATTCATAGACGTATTAATATACATGAAGGTTCAAACGAAACTTACGTATTGAACTGCATGTTGGCTTCACCCTGAAGACCCAACAAAATCCTTCATAACAATTCTTCCATCGAATTGTTCAGAATCAAAATACTAACATACGGGCAGAGAGAGAGAGTCCATCTTGCCCTTACAACAGCTGACGTCATAATCCTCAACTAGGTTACCCGTGCGCAAAGAGCAACTCATACTCTGCATTGTGCACGTCGGTGCGTGAATAAAACGTACGCACAAATAATATAACTATATCAAGACTGGTGCGTACATTGGCAGGACCGAAGACTACCCCCTTAGGTAAAACGTACGCAACAGCTCCCTTATCACCGGCCCTTAAAAAAAATTAATTCTATTAATTTTTTTTTTAAACTAAGTACCCAAGAGAGGTGAGTCAAAACTACATCGACGTCTATGTGCATAAATTATATTCATAAAGTTATACAATATTATGAAAAAGAATATGAAAATGGAAATCAATGTAACTGAATGAAAGTATGCATTAAAGCACACATCCACAATCGACCTACTTTGGAACGATGTGGTAAACTACGAAGTAAAAGAAAGTTGAAAATGAAAACCAAAAAAAAAATGATAAAAACATTCAACTAAATTTACAACTCAAACATGTGATTTCAAATGAAAATGAATAGCAACGATGATGATAATAAATGACAAGAGAATCAAAAAATGAAAATGAAAGATGCAAAATGCAGCAAAGCATAATTAAACACGTTAAGAAGCAACACCCGTAATGTTTCTAACATTATGACGGTGGACTAGTTATCTAAACGTGAGAGATAATGTATAATGAGAAGTAAATATAAGTATAAAGAGACACTTACAACTATTCAAGTTAATTAATGTGTACTCTACAAGTAATTAAGTGGCTTAATTGATTTCATCTAATTAAGATAGTTCTTAATTACAAACAAATAACTAATTACTAATTTATTTAAGTAATTGCAATTTTACTCAGTGTTACTGTTCCATTAACACTAGTTAGTAATCGACTAGAATATGTTCTTAATGTTCCATGCAAGATGCAAAGATATTCTTGAATACAGTATGTAGTGTAATATGTTCCATAGAATAATGAATGTCTATGTGTCACTATGAACAGTGTTTCCGTACTAATAAAATGTTACTACACACGAAGTTACGTTATAATCCAAAAGTAAGTATATCCAGGAATTTTTTTGCTGGTACGAATAATTCAGTTCCATACAGAGCACGTATAGAAGTTCAAAAATTGATAATGTACTCAGTTCCTCTTATTATATTTGATTGATTATCTATGAGGACGTTTCAACATCCGGAAGTGGTTTAGGTTCGACCAGTTCGCTTGGACATCTTGACAGACAGTCCGCAAACACATTTTTCACTCCAGGAATCGCTCGAATTTCATAGCTATATGGCTGAAGAGCGATAGCGTATCTGGTTGACTTTGATGATTTAACGTCCTTAGTGTTCAGTTCTGTGAGAGCCTTTTGGTCTGTCTCCACTACAAAGTGGGAGCCTAGCAGATAACGTTCCAATTTTGTGATTGACCAAACTAACGCGAGCAACTCCTTGTCAAGAACGGAGTATTTCATTTCGCTCGCCGTCAGTTTTCTCGAAACATACATGACTGGAAATAAGGTGCCCGTATATTCCTGCATCAAAACTGCAGCAATGGCGTAAGAAGATGCGTCACTACGAAGAATAAAAGTAAGATCTTTGTTAGGCAACTTCAAAAATGGCGCATTTGAAAAAAATCTTTTTATATAATCTAACGCGATTTGGTGTTCGTTAGTCCACTGGATTATGTTAGCTGTCCCTTTTCTCAGTAAAGAAGAAAAAGGTGCAGTTAAAGTAGACAAATGAGGGATGAATTTAGAATAGAACTGTATTAGTCCTAAAAGAGACCTAACTTGTTTTTTTTGTCTTAGGTGCTGAGATGTTTAAGATTTTCGAGACATTACTGTCTTCTGTATACATTAAACCCCGACCTATACGATGACCCAAAAAGGAGATGTCATGAAAACCGACAAATGCCTTAGAAGGTTTCGCTGTTAAGTTATAATCCCGTAGAGTAGAAAGTAAAGCTTTTAATCCCTGAATGTGTTCATCCCAAGAGTTACGGAAAAGACAGATGTCATCTATGTAAGTAATGACATCGGGACGATGAGACAGTACGCGGCGCATCATGCGTACAAAGGTAGCTGGCGCATTCATTAATCCGAATGGCATAAAATTCCATTGGAAAAGTTCATGAGAACTAGAAAAAGAACAAATAACCATTACAAGAAAGAGATGATGACTGCATAGGCTGAGTCATCAAAGAATGTGAAATCAAAATCCAATATAGTAGGTTACTATCTGCGTGACGCAGAATCAGGAACCAATTGTAATCGGAGAGAATGGTGGTGGAAATACACACCATTGTCCCGCTCGATAGCCATGCGAGCATCTCGATTGGTCCTAAAAGTAACCACGGCGTCACCATACCTGTTATTGGTATGAGGTAACAGACGCACGAACCTAACGTCTGCCGTGTGGTTGAGAAAATCTCCTAGTGCTTGCCAACTAGTTCGCTGAGGCAGATTTTGCACAAGGATGGTGCGAGAAGATGCACCTCTACCAATATAAGTGGTACCGTAGTCACAAGAATGTGAACAAGGTTGATGGGTAACATTAGTCCTCTTAGGTAAATTATAATATTTATTATTTATACCTTTAGGATTATTCTTAAATGTACCATACTTTTGTACTTGATTATTATTACTTATGCCAGACAAAGGTGTAGGTGTACGGCATGTCGTAGACACCTGCTTGCTGGGCAAAGTCAAAACCTTACTGGCAACCTTATTGGTATTAATTTTCCCATAAGAGTTACAACTCTTATTTTTATTAGGAACATCCTTTCCCTTTTTTTCAAACGTAACCTTTTTCTTACGATCAGTTGCCTGCTGATCAAGTCGAGGGAAGGTATATGTCCCCCGGAATGACTTACTAATCTTCACAGGTTGCGTTGAAACCTTAATGTCCTTCTTAAGAATGGATGCATGTCGTAAAGGTTGTAACGAATTAGCCACAGTGGCGTAATGAACAGTGGAATCATTTTCAATGCTAGATTCCAAGACCTTATCATTACATAACAGTTTAGCAATATGTGCCTGTGAAACAAATCTAGGAATAGCAGTAAATACACGGGCATCATGTATATTTTGCTCTTCCCAATCAGCAATCTGCTGTGGGGTACACTCTGTTATACCATGTATACGACCCAATATGACATCACAAATTGGATTAGGAAGAAGACAGGCGTGGATCTTCCCTGAAAAAAATGGTGTATTTAAATTAATAATGGCTGTGGGAAACATTTCCACTGTGCCTCCAAAGGTAACGCATTTGACTGTGTGGCCAGTGGCACAACGAGGATCTATCAGCGAAGTCCGTACACCGACCGTGGTACAACCTGAATCAAATAAAAGAGAGCATGGAATATTATTGACAAGTCCTTTGTGAAACTTAAGAGATCCTTGTCCCTGATGTACAGAAGTTGCCGTGCAGACCGCAGGTAGGCTAGGCAAAATGTGTCCGCAGCGCAACGTCGTGATCGCCTTGGGCTGGAAAAGTGTTGAGCATTCTGCACAAGCTGTCACCTGATGACTATCAATAGAACAAGACATGGCATTATGAGCATCAGCACCTTTAACCTGTTCATTGTTAGCCTGAGTATCACTTAAAGCGACATTAGAATGTCTACGTGTCTGGCTCGAAGATCTATCTCTTCGTCGCGATCTGTTCTGATTATTTGCATTAAAATTGCCACCATTGTCATTTCTGCTTGCGTTAAAATCTGTATGAGTTCGCCAATTATTATAATTAACGTTGTTATGTCGGTGAAATGAATTATTCCAAGAACTTTGTCTATTTTGTGGAACCTGAGATTTTGATCTCCAGTTTTGTTTATTATAATTTCCCTGATTATATTTAAAATTATTGTTACCAAAATCTCGCGATCTATGAGCTTGGTTCCAAGAAACATTGAATGGAGCAGATTGTTGGAATTGCTTCCCCTTATAAAAATTACCATTGTTGAAATTCTCATTATTTCCCTTATTAAAGTATCTGTCGTTACTCAATGAACGATTTCGTGAAAAATTATTTTGTTGTACGGCAAAAGCAACTGGTAATTCACTTTTAATCTGAGCATTACTTAGATCCATGGATGGGTGAGCAGTGCAGAAATTTTTAGAATGTTCTTCTAGATCTTTCATTGATAAAGGTTTCCGTTCGTGCAAAAATGCAAGAAATGCTGGATTTACTGACGATAGCACCTTATCGCGCAGTAGTAAATCGAAAAGACCTTCATACGACTTTTCTATCTTGGATAATTCGATCCATCTTTCTAGTGTTAGCCGTATTTGGGAAAGAAAATCACAAAAGTTCTTCCCTGATTGCGGTAGCAAAGTCCGAAAACGTAATCGGTATTCATTTTCTGTCATTTGGAATTTTCGGAGAAGTGAAGCTCGAAGAGCGTCATAATCATTCTTATCATTAATACTGGTGGTATGATAAACCGCCAAAGCATCTCCCGTAAGCAATCTGGATAAATATGTAGAATATAGTGATTTATCCACATTGTAAGACCTACAGGTGGCCTCAAACCTATCCAAAAAAAATATCACGTCGTCAGACGGGGGGTTAAATTTAGGTAATTTTAGGTGAAAATAATAATAATAATAAATAATAAATTCTTTAAGCGCCAAACACGGCGCATAAGGCAGAAACCAGTGCTCTCCAGGTTGTTCGTTGTGACGCCACTCCTCTTAGCTCTTGCACATTATTTAGGCCCAACGTTCTTCCTTCTCTTATTATTGTTCTTCTGAGTGTTTCTTTTGGTCTTCCTTTTTTTTTCCGCTTACCCTCAGGAACCCAAGTGAGCGCCTGTAGTGGTATTCTGTTGTTTTGCATTCGTAGGACATGACCGATATATGACCATCGTCTTTTCCTTATATAGTCGGAGACATATTTCTGCCCAGAGTCTTCTCTTATTTGTCGATTAGTCTTGAATTCTTTCCAACTGATGTTCATGAGTTTTCTAAGACATTTGTTCTCGAATGTATTCAGCTTGTTCTCCAATGATTTTGTTATTTTCCAACTCTCACAGCCGTATGTTAACACTGAGATAACATTTGAATTAAACAGACGAAGCTTGGTATGTATATTCAATGATCGTAATTTCCAAATGTTAGATAATCTATTGAAGGCGCTAGCTGCCAAAGCAATTCTAGTATGGATTTCTCTTGTTGTGTCACCATCCTGAGTCATTTTACTGCCTAAATAATTGAAACTTTCAACTTTCTGTAGTTTTTCCCCGTTCAAGATGATATCAAAGGTCTCGTTAGAAAAGTTCATAGCTTTAGTTTTAGAGGCATTTATTTGGAGACCAATTTTAACCGAGAGATGACACAAATTATTTATTGCTTTAGGTGAATTTCCTTAAAATTATCATGCCTGGATGAAGCTTGGCCTTCGAAAGTTCTCTGCGAATTAGCTTCTTGAGTTAACCTAATTCTATCATATTCCAATTCGGCAAGTTTCAAATCATGCTGACGTTTCTTATCATTCTCTTCTGTCTCAAGCTGAAGTCTTTTTGCATTTTGTTCAGCTATTAATCTTCTTTCTTCCATTTCCTTTTGTTTAACTTCCATTTCCTTTTGTTTAACTTCCATTTCCTTTTGTTTAACTTCCATTTCAATCTTAAGTCTATCTGCAGCCTCCAATCTTTTCTGTTCTGCCTCATGCAGAAATCGTTTCTCTTCTAATTCAGCTGCTAATCTCATTTTTTTCTCATTCTCCTCAGACTCAATCCGTTTTTGATCTGCCTCAAATTTCATCTTCTTCTCATTTTCCTCAGCCTCAATCCGTTTTTGATCTGCCTCAAATTTCATCTTCTTCTCATTTTCCTCAGCCTCAATCCGTTTTTGATCTGCCTCAAATTTCATCTTCTTCTCATTTTCCTCAGCCTCAATCCGTTTTTGATCTGCCTCAAATTGAAGTTTTTTCTAGTCTTAAAGTTTCTAACTTTCTCTGTTCAGCTTCTATTTCTTGAGCTTTCCTATATTCTGAAAGTGCGAATGTTTTTGCCTCATCAGGAGCCATCTGAAGGGCTTTTGCTTGCTTAATGAAATAATCTAGTGAATACATTATGCTTTATAAGTAGTCACTATACTCTTAATTTCTAAATATGATAATTAATTAATGTAAATTAATTAACTTGTTAATGCACCGAATGGTCTTCGTTCCTGTCCTAGAACGGTATATCATACTCATATAATTGTCAAATATATTAATAATCAATAAATTAATTTATGTAATGACATGTTATGAACAGACAAAAGCCATAGACAATAGCAACAACAATGACAAGACGAGATACTCAAAGACAATAGAAAACAGTCGCAGAAATCCAATAAAAATAAAAATGTGAAACTAAAAATAGAATGTCGTAAAGAGTTACGATGATAACTGCGATCAAATACTAAACAATACAATTGACAAGACAGTGTAAAAACATATGTTTTGTAAAGAACTGAACGATAGTCAGGTGAGGATGACGTAATATACAAACAAAATACATTATAAAACTAAGGTACGAGTAAAAATAACTGTGAAAACAACAATTAAAACTTGACTGAACAGCTAAACAAATACTATCATAAGAAGCAAGTAGCGATCGGAACTACAGCAAGGTTTCTAGCCTTGAACCGGAATTATCGCTCAATTGAAACTTATAAATCAAACCCTATAGAACATCTGACAAAAAGCCCGAATCGGCTTCGAGATGAACCTCGTTTGTCAGATCGACCTCCCTACCAACCACGACGGATATACAACATAGAACATGCAACATGAAAAGTATATTGGTGGACATAGAAGAGAATAGGCACAGCCAATCACAATACAGTAATAAACGAGACTCCGTTTATACTTATCTCGGCTGATCAAACAAAAAATGTGCCTCGTCTCCGTAAATGTACGTTTCAGAATCGAAATACTTCGGCCTGAGTATTTGAGTGTAGCTCGCACGTAAATAAGGACCAAAAAGATGATGTCCAACGTAGGTAGTCACTGGAGAACTTGGTGTTGAGGTTCATTGCTGACCTTGACCTTCTGATAACCGTCGTGTAGATTCCATGATGAAGACACGGGTCTTTCTGCCTAACGATTTTTGGAAAGATATTGAGTAAGTTCCCTTCTTTGAAACTTGTCCAAAACACACTGTGCCGCCATTTAATGTTGGGTTCTTTTGTGATGGTAGTTGATAGAAACGGTATGCTAGTGGTAGATGTATCAATGACTAGCTTAGACACGCGAATGGTTTCAATGAAAAGTTGTCAAAAGGTTATTCAATCAAATTCCAACGAGTGGTAGGCAATTGGCCAATGCATGACTATAATCAACTCGTTGGTAAAAGTTATTCAGGTTTATTGACGAATGACAAACGGCAATCAACGACACGATCAAGACAAACGATGAGAGCATCATAATTATAGTTACTGTTGATAATAATACATTCCTGTAGATTTCTTTATCAATCAAGACCTTTTCTATCCAAGTGACTAGGATTCCCAAACAGTTGTCATTTGAGATACATTAAGGTAATGTCCGTTAACCTTGTTCCAAGGACGTCTGTAACAGTAAACGGATTCATGCTCATGGATGACGCTTCCATATAATACTTGTTTAAATCCCAGACTTTCTCCTTACAATAATCTATACAGTTTGATATAATCCATAAAAGTCCTACACGAAAATACAATCAGGTTAGCGACTTCAGTTGACTAACCTCTCCTACAAAATATGCCACGACCTTGGCATAGGCATTACAAAATATCCAATATTCAAGATATGATCAAATAGTTATCCTTTACTCGTAGGACTTCCCACTACGAAATATTACAGTGAAGTAAAGATCTCAACTGTTCCATTCTAGGAATCCAGTAACATATGGATTCCCGCTAGAATCCAGTGATGATCATCTGTTCCACTTTATTCATAGACGTATTAATATACATGAAGGTTCAAACGAAACTTACGTATTGAACTGCATGTTGGCTTCACCATGAAGACCCAACAAAATCCTTCATAACAATTCTTCCATCGAATTGTTCAGAATCATAATACTAACATACGGGCAGAGAGAGAGAGTCCATCTTGCCCTTACAACAGCTGACGTCATAATCCTCAACTAGGTTACCCGTGCGCAAAGAGCAACTCATACTCTGCATTGTGCACGTCGGTGCGTGAATAAAACGTACGCACAAATAATATAACTATATCAAGACTGGTGCGTACATTGGCAGGACCGAAGACTACCCCCTTAGGTAAAACGTACGCAACAGTAATGTACCCGTACTTAAATGTGGAATAGTATAGTATACTAGGTATAAAGAAGGATGCATACCCTTCACATTTCAGGGTCCTGGGTACTGACGTTAATGTAGTACCAAACGCTTGAGAACTGCTCGATTCAGAACTCTATCTGTATACTTCGAGCCCATGCTAGTGACCATTGCCTATCAAAAGGTGGAAAAGATTGTCAAGCGAGCAGAGGAAACGTTCTACCTGTATTCTCCTGCCAAGATAAGTTCTTGTTCGGCACCTGGCAGCTCAACTAAAAGAACTTAACAGACTAGAAAGTGACATTAAAGAAAACTGTGCCTAGTACTAATATTTCCACAAGTGACAAACGAAAACAGACTTAACTTAAAGGGAGTGATTATAACCAACAATCTGTGGTTTAATACCAGTATTACCTCAAAGTAGAAGAATGTAACCACACACTTATATTATAATAATATTGTATGTATGGACAGAAGATCCACTGTGTTATTGGAATGTTGTAAATGATTCTTTTGATTTCACTTTTGATTGTCAGTCCTGGTTCAAAATAAATTAGAATCAGGATAATAAATTGTACAAAATTTATTTACACAAATTTCAACCACTGTCTTAAATAAGATAGCCTTTTAAAGTGTCGTTGGTATGTTATTGTTGTAGTACTGTTGGTGGTTGTGGATAATAAACTATTTGTTTGTATATTTGTTGGTTATTGCACATTACACTCCACATTCATAACCCTAGACACTACACGAAGTCATTTTATATAATAATATAGATTAATTTTGAATGAGATCAAATGGGTGGTAGCGGAATGGTACTCTGGAAAGTTTAAAATACTATTTGTTTAATTCAGGGACCTTCATAGCTGATCTCATTTAATACAATAATAATACATAACAACAATTCATAACATCAAAACCAACCACATATATTGGGGTCTCGCTCCTGGGGATTTGAATTTCTCATAATACCAGATATATTGGGTAGTTCGCTTCTGGGATTTTAAATTCTTAAAATATTATCAATTATATTAGGAATCTCAGAAAGTATAAAACTAAAAGTATTCCTTTTGTGGAAATAAAACAGTGGTTGAGCTATCAGTGCCTGTGGTTGTTCTTGGTTATCATTAGAAATTGTTAGCCATAATTAGAGATTTGTATAGTTAGAAATTTTAAAGGTTGCATAGTACAAAATGGCTGATCTGGCAAAGTTTCGATCTGCTGCTGTGCAGACTGCGAAAGAAATGAATATGGAGGGTCAAGCTTTGATCCAATATGTAACTTCAGAATGCGACAAGTATATTGAAAGGGAGGATAGGAAGATAGCTGAAGAGAAGAAGTTACAACTGCAGAAAGGGAAGATAGGAGATTACAGAGGTAGCATGAGCTACGACTAAGGGAGTTAGAATTTCAAGGCCATGCTCCTGAAAATGGTGCCAGCCCCTTTGCCTCAGATGCCACTGCTAGTCAGGGAGCCTCAACCTCAGCTATGGGTTTTCATGTAGATCATTTTGTTGAGAAAGACGATGACATCGAAGGGTACTTAAGTAGATTTGAACTTTTAGCTACTACATATGAGTTAGAGAGAGAGAGGTGGAGCCTCAAGTTATCCCAAGGGCTTAGGGGAACGGCTTATGAAGTTTTTGCCAAGATGAGCAGAAATGACCAGGACAATTACGACATGCTAAAGCAGGCTCTTTTATTAAGATACGAAAAGAACGGAGAATTTTATAGAAAAAAATTTAGGAATGCCAAACTACTGTCGGGTGAGACCTATCACCAGTTCTCTGCACGGTTAGAGACCTACTTGGAGAAATGGACTGCTCTGGGGAAAACCCAAGATCTTAAGGAAATGATCCTTATTGAGCAGCTAAGAGAGTCCATGGCTCCAGACCTGAGAAAGTTTCTCATGGAACAAGGTGCAGAGAGGCTGGGTGAGTTACTAAATGTCGCTGAGAGGTATCAGGCAGCCCAGGCAGAGGTAGTTGGTAATAAAAAGAAACAGGTAGACAATTTCAAGGCACCTCAAATCTTTAATAAGTTTGACCATAGGGAACAGAATAAAGGTAAGCACCAGTTTGATAGGCCACGCAATGATTATAACAATAAAACCCCACAATTCAATGAAAGGAAATATGATGACAGAAAACCTTTTCATAAAGGTAGATTATATTGTAGTTGGTGTCGGATGGACAACCATAACACCGAAGTGTGTAAAAAGAGACCTGTGTACATGGCCACGCTTCAGACCAGATCACAGTCTAAACAGGAGAAGGATAATCTGATAAATACCCCTCCAGATGAGATGAGGAAGGCGCAGGCTGGGGATAAGACCCTCAAGCCTTGTTTTAAGAAATTGTCCAAATGTCATACACCTCCAGGCAAAGGAGACTTCTATATGAAGAACAAACTGATATATAGGAAGGCTGGAACTGGATCCAATTGTCAGGGACAGCTGGTACTTCCTAAAAGGTATAGGGCAGAGTTAATAAGGAGCTTACATGTTGGGAAAGATGGGGACCATGAGAAAATAGGTACCATCATCCAAAAGATTGCTCAAAATTATTATTGGCCCGAGGAAATGATTGACATTGAGAATTTTGTAGAAGCATGTGGCATATTACATGAGGGAACACCCACAAGTGGGAAAATTGATCAGGACCTAGACACGCCACGGGGCAAACTTAGGCCTGACAATGGAAAGAAAAATAAAATTAATAATGTAGACAAAGTGGAATGGGAGCCCCCTTTTCACAGACAGTCTTCACTTGCATGTTTTACAATGGCCACTATGCAACGAGTAAAAAGAAATGTTTTACCACAGGATAAACCGACAATCCCTCGGTCGGAATCATGTGAACTGGGTGAAAATAAAAGAGAGAGAAGATCTCTCACAAGGAATTTAAAGTGGGGAGAAAACCCCAAGAAAAAAATTGGTAATGGTCGATTTGTGAATGATGATTCTAGGAAGAAAGGTCCTCACTATAAGGCTTCCAGTGGAAGAGACCATACCGGTGCCTGGAAAAATAGGTCAACAAATTTAAAAGTCCATATGTAGCCTTTTTAAGGACATGGACCGATGAAAAGGCAGAAGAAAATATTACCTCATCATATCAATATGTAAACGAGCTGACCACTCGTCTTAAAACTGGCTGGAAACTTGCCAATGAAAATTTAAGACGAGCCAGGAAAAAGCATGCTGCCTATTACAATAAGAAAGCGAAGGATCGAGAATTGGCTGTGGGAGAGAAGGTGCTCCTTCTTCTGCCCGGCAGGCATAATAAATTGCAAATTGGATGGCAAGAACCATATACAGTTCTAGAGAAGGTGTCTAGAACAAATTATAAGATAGATAAGAAGGGGAAAGAGAAAATCTATCATGTGAATCTCCTGAAAAAATATCTGGACAGAGAAAACCAGGAAGAGACACACCTACTGACCTTGTCTGTTGCAATGGAGATGAAAAAGGAACCACTCACCTCTCATGAATATTCTTTACACCCTTGTGAGACCGCTGCACAGGTAAAAATCAGTACGCACTTAACGAAAAATCAGAGGGAGAGAGTTCAACAGGTTCTGGATAATCATACAGATGTGTTAACGGACAGACCGGGGCATACAAATTTATTAGAATATGATATGAAACGCATAGACCCAACACCAATCTGTATGAGAGCCTATTCGATTCCGTTCGCTAAAGAAAAAGCTTTGAAGGAGGAAATAGATTATCTGTTGAGAGAAGGGATTATCTCGCACAGTGAATCTCCTTACAGCTCTAGTGTGGTTCTGTTGAGAAAACCCTCTGGAGAACACAGACTGTGTATAGATTACAGAAAACTGAATGCTGTCACAGAAGGTCAGGTGGATCCATTACCTGATACAAATCAGCTGTTTGCCAGGCCGAATAAAGCTAAATATTTCTCTAAAGTGGATCTGAGCAAAGGCTACTATCAGATTCCAGTAAAGCCGGAAGTCAGACCTTATTTAGCCTTTAGCACCTCGGAAGGACATTATGAATTTAACATGTTGCCATTCGGGCTGAAAAATGCACCGAGTGTTTTCGAGGATTTTGAGAAAGTTACTGGATCCCCTGAATAATCCATGCATCACCAACTTCATGGATGATATTATTATAGCCACAGAAACATTTGAGGAACATATTAACTCTCTGAATATGTTGTTTAATCGACTGAGAGAGACCAATTTGACAGCTAGACCGACGAAATGCTGTGTTGGATGTAAAGAGCTGGAATTCTTGGGACACACAGTACATCAGGGAAACATGACCCCTGACCCCAAGAACCTGCAGAAGTTGAAAAAAGCAACAAGACCACAGACAAAAAAAGATGTGCGATCCTTTGTCTCATTATGTGGTTTCTACCAAAAGTATATTAAAAACTTTAACTCCATATGTGCTCCATTGACTGATTTAACGCGCAAAGGAAATCCTGATAGAATTATTTGGACAGCGCAGTGTGAATTAGCCTACCAAGAGTTGAAAGAAAAGCTCACAAGCAGGCCCATTTTGAAATTACCTGACTTGAGTCAAGAATTCATTGTGAGAACGGATGCTGGTAATATAGGTTTGGGTGCAGCTCTATTACAAAGGTCAAATTCACTTGATGGGGAATTAAACCCAGTAGCTTATGCTAGCCGTAAGTTGAACACAGCAGAACAAAAATATTCAACAAGTGAAAAAGAATGTTTGGCGGTCATATGGGCTATAAAGAAGTTCCAGATTTATCTTTATGTTAAATCATTTAAGATCCAAACAGATCATAAACCACTTTTGTGTCTGTCACAAGCAAGGCATGAAAATGCTAGATTATTACGCTGGTCGTTGCTCTTACAGCCATACCAGTTTACCATAGAATACATTCCCGGCAAAACCAATGTTGGCGCTGATTTTTTTAAGCAGACATCTGTACGACGAACATCACAGTAGTCACCAGGCATAGGTAGTAAATTTATCTATGTGTATTTAAAAGTAGGAACTGACATATGATAGTCTGTTCTAAGTGGGGACATGTGTGGTGAACTTCTAAATACAATATCTAAATTAGAATATAACAGTATAGTGCATGGAGTCAAGATGGGATAGTGCTGGAAATTTTCGGCGAGAATCGTAGGTTGTCGCCTACGCCTTCAGCTTGTTGTTTGCTAACGCATAAGCCGAACAAAACGGTCCCCTATTTTTCAAATTCGTCCTTGACATAAACGCCCCACTTTTCCTAGTTCTAAGAAATATTTGCCTAACTGCATTTGGGGAAAGGAGAGGCAAGGCTAGATAAAACACGCAAATCACGTCTCAAATTAGTTCTAACACTACAACCGACTTGCACGCTTTGCCCTAGGCGGGTTTCCCCAATACGATGAAAAAGTTAGAAATGTGGACACTACGGTCATGGAAACACGTTTAGCTCTTATTGCGAATGACATAAGCTTTCGTATTTAGCTTGAAACTAACATAGAAAAAAAGATATAATTTTGAACCAAGCCACATAGCCCCATAAAAATCTTATATTCGTGTACCTAAAGACTTGCTGACCAAGAATATGTTGTTAGTTATCTAAATAGTCCATTAAATAATCAAATATTGATAAAACAATACATAGAGATCAGAGATACTGTCAGGTCAAGTCATATCTGCTTAGATTGGATCGCATATTTTTTGGGGAAAACAATTAGGTGAAAGCTAGGCTAAGATGGTACGATGAAGGGGATTGGGTGGAATTTGAAGTGAGACGAAATATTATTGGCGGACCTCGTACTAAACATATATCACCCGAGTAACGTAGTAAGAAGTTGAATTGTATTTTTGAAAAGACTTTGTTTACAAGTGAAATAAGGATAATCATTGGCCAGAGTAGTTGATATTGGGGAAAAAGCATTAGTTGGGGACGCCATTTTCTAACAAAATTTTGACTAGTAGCGATGAGATCAGGCTTGTGCAGTGAAAACCATATTTCTCAAAAGCCTGGACAGAACGGCAGATCGAAAGTGTGCCAGTCATCGTTCACTGTGTATTTCATTGAATAAATGTGGTAAGATTGACTTTATAACATGTATCTAAAATAAAAATTGAATGTGAAATAATAATATATGTCTGTAAGTGAGTGGGTCTATAGCAACCATTAGGCAAAGCCTAGAGATTGATCCACCAGGTGGTATACTATCAGAGAGGTGTTAGACTACAAGAAAATATGTATGATTGTCATCAAGGAGCATAACACTTATCCTATTATATGGAAAAGATGACAGCTGGAATTGCAGTGGCGTTGTAACTATTAGGGGAGAGGAATGCTGGTGTACATTGTCACATCAAAAGATAATGGTGGCATAGGTTGGTATAAAGCTATGACCCTTTTCGTTTGTTTGTAATGTCTTCTTCTTCTTCTTCCGTCCTTAGCCGAGGACCGACAAAGCAGTCCGTGGCCAATACGCCTAGTGGCGCCTTAGGGCAACAAGAAATTAACTGTTCCGTTACGCCTAGTGGCGTTTATTGGTACAACAAAAAATTAATTGTTGTTTCCAATGTACCTGTACTTAAATGTGGAATAGTATAGTATACTAGGTATAAAGAAGGATGCATACCCTTCACATTTCAGGGTCCTGGGTACTGACGTTAATGTAGTACCAAACGCTTGAGAACTGCTCGATTCAGGACTCTATCTGTATACTTCGAGCCCATGCTAGTGGCCATTGCCTATCAAAAGGTGGAAAAGATTGTCAAGCGAGCAGAGGAAACGTTCTACCTGTATTCTCCTGCCAAGATAAGTTCTTGTTCGGCACCTGGCAGCTCAACTAAAAGAACTTAACAGACTAGAAAGTGACATTAAAGAAAACTGTCCCTAGTATTAATATTTCCACAAGTGACAAACGAAAACAGACTTAACTTAAAGGGAGTGATTATAACCAACAATCTATGGTTTAATACCATTATTACCTCAAAGTAGAAGAATATAACCACACACTTATATTATAATAATATTGTATGTATGGACAGAAGATCTACTGTGTTATTGGAATGTTGTAAATGATTCTTTTGATTTCATTTTTGATTGTCAGTCCTGGTTCAAAATAAATTAGAATCAGGATAATAAATTGTACAAAATTTATTTACACAAATTTCAACCACTGTCTTAAATAAGATAGCCTTTTAAAGTGTCGTTGGTATGTTATTGTTGTAGTACTGTTGGTGGTTGTGGATAATAAACTATTTGTTTGTATATTTGTTGGTTATTGCACATTACACTCCACATTCATAACCCTAGATACTACACGAAGTCATTTTATATAATAATATAGATTAATTTTGAATGAGATCAAATGGGTGGTAGCGGAAAGGTACTCTGGAAAGTTTAAAATACTATTTGTTAAATTCAGGGACCTTCATAGCTGATCTCATTTAATACAATAATAATACATAACAACAATTCATAACATCAAAACCCACCACAAATATCTTTCTTCTTACTTACTTACTTACATAGTCGTTCCCCTTCTACCGTGAGGTGTAGAGGTTTGGAATAGATAGCGCCAGACTATCCTATCGGCTGTCTTCCTCCTGGCCTGGTTCCATTCTAGTCCTCTGTCCTTCAAAGATTGTCTAATAATGTCCTCCCAGCGGACTCTGGGTCGTCCAGGGGGTCTGGATCCCTGGCTCTTTGTTTTCCATGCTTGTCGTAGTAGCCGATCTTCTCCCATTCTGCAGACATGGCCAAACCATCGTAGTTGGGACTGTTCTACTTGGGTCAGCAGGGGGTGGGATTTTAGGCCTTGACGTGTCGTCTGGTTGCGGACCATGTCTCTTCTTGTTACTTCAACCACCTTCCTCAGATACGTCATGTCTGAGGTTTGGATCTGGCTTTTGTGGGTTGTAGTCATTGCCCATGTGTCAAGACTGGGACATAGGTGGAGCGGTTTACAGCCATCTTCGATTGCTTACCAACCTTTCTCTTGCTGAGGAATCCTCGATTTATGCCCAGAAAGTCTCTCGGCTGCTGCTTTTCGAGTGGCCAACTCTTCTTTAATGCCTCCCTTTCGGTCTATAATAGCTCCGAGGTATTTAAAGTGGTCGACCTGCTCCAGGACCTGTTCTCCCAGCTTAATCTGATGTCTTCTTTCTTCTCATGATATCACCATGGATTTTGTTTTAGAGCTGCTTATGACCATCCCTCTCTTCTCCAGCTCTTTCTTCCAGACTTGCAGGTTGGATTGGAAATGTGCCTCTGATTTAGCAATTAGGGCAATATCATCAGCAAATGCCAGCTGTGAAATACAGACCTGTCTCATCTTCCAGTACTCTACTGAATACGTTCTTGTTCTCTCCTTACTTGCCTTGATGAGATCGTCCATGAGGAGTATGAAAAGATAAGGTGACAGGATATCACCTTGTCTTACACCAGTGGTGGTCCTGAACTCTTCTGACTTATGGTTTGCTGTCCTCACATAATGTCTGCAAGACTTGTAGAAGCTCTATATAGCATGAATCAGAGGTGCTGGAATGTTCTTCCTTGCCAAACAGTCCCAAAGTTTGCTCCAAGGGACCCTGTCAAATGCCTTTTTCAGATCTATGAAACAAAGATGGATCTCACTCTTATACTCAAAGGCCTTTTCACTCAGCTGTCTCAGTGTGAAGATTAGGTCTTGAGAACTTCGGTTTGCTCGGAATCCGCACTGGACCTCATCCAATTGTGGCTCAGCTAGGCGTCGGAGTCTCTGCTCTAGGATTCTAGAGTAGATTTTACCAGGGACACTGAGAAGTGATATGCCTCTATGGTTTCCACATTGTCGATTGTCACCCTTTTTGAAAATTGGTGTTATGATGGCAATCTCCCAATCCTTTGGAATGGTCTTGTTGCACCACGCTGCCTGTAGGACCCTTAAGAGTAATAGGTCGCCTGATGCTTCCATGTACTTAACCATTTCTGGTGTTATACCATCATGGCCTGCTGCTTTGCCCATCTTGATTTTCTCCAGTGCTGCCTTCAGTTCTTCCATCTGTATGTCATCTTCACCATCATTGGTTTTCTCTTCTGTGCTAGTGGTTATCATTTCTGATGCTTCACCATGCTCACCATCCAGGAGTTCTGATAAATATTCTTTTCATCTTTCCATTGCTTCCTTCGGGGCAGTAAGCAATTTGCCTTGCTTGTCCTTTATAAATTTGAGAGGGCATTGTTTTTCCTTCCTCATGTTCTTTAGGGTCTAATAGAACAATTTCTGGTTTTCTTGCGCATCTTTTTTTTAGCTTTTCTCCAAATTCTTCCCAGGACTTCTGTTATGCTGCTAGCACCTTGTTCTTTGCTTCTGTTCTGAGTGTCACATATTCTCTATATTTCTGTACAACAGGTTGTGTTTTTAGCTCCTAAGTATTCTTTCTATGCCATTTTCTTCTCTCTTATTGTCTCTTTGACTTCCTCTGTCCACCAAGGTGTCCTCTTTCTCTTGTTCCCAAGTCGGACTTCACCACATGCTTCTGCAGCAGCTATCTTTATGATGTCCTTGAATTTAAGCCACAGGGTTTCCAAGTCATCAGGTTGTTCTTTTGTGTTGCTCACCGCTGCAGCAATAAGCCCCTGATATATGGTCTTAATTTCTGGCTCTCTCAACTTGTAGGTCTTAATGCTCATTTCTCCTGTTCGTTTACTTAGTTTCTTGCGTGATGTTGGGCAGTTCCTAGGCTGAGCAACTCTTTCAGTTGTTCTTTTGATTGTAAGCAGGTAGTGATCACTTTCAATCTCTGGCCCCCTCCAGACTCTAGCATCCCGGACATATTTGAATGAGCTCCTCTTAACAATGGCATAGTCGATCACTGACTTCTCATTCTTTGTTGGTTCACATCTAGTGTATGCATGTATGCGCTTATGGGGGAACTTTGTGTTTGTAATGATCAGATTCTGCTCACTGCAGAATCTAAGGAGTTGCTTTCCATTGTCATTGAGAGTATCTTCTCCATATCTTCCGATAACTCTACCCCATCTAGCATGGTCATTTCCAACTCTGGCATTGAAATCTCCGAGCATGATAATTTCATCTAGGCAGTCATCCACTGTCCTTTGAAGCAGCTCGAAGAATTCCTCCTTGACCTCTGCTCTCTCATCCTCATTTGGCCCATACACTATGACCAGGTTGACTATGGTTTCTCCTTCTTTTAGTTTTACACCCGTAATGCGCTCAGAGACAAAGTTCCATCCTTGATACTATCTTTTTGGTTTTTGGCCACAATGCAACCCACGCCCCCTTTAGCTCTTTCAGATGTGGGTACACCACTGTAGAGCAGCGTGTTACCATCGAGATCCATGACTCCTTGTCCTTTTTTCTTCGTGTCCGTAATAGCCAGGATTTCTAGTTTTGCTTTGCTCATCTTTTCCACCAGCTCCTCTTCTTTCCCATTTATACTTCTTGTGTTCCAAGTTCCGTAGTCCGTTCCAGTTCGTCGCCTTTAGAATCAGTCCGGTTTTCTCTCTTGTAGTTCTCGTAATCAAAAGTTTAATGCAAACAGGTGATTGGCCTGTTGTGCCTTTGCATGGTGGAGGCGCTGCCTCCTTACGGCCTCCATGCAGGCGCCCTCCTCCTTTGTCAGCCGGGTTTGGGACCGGCCTAGGCGGAGTTTACCTTTCTTCTACTGTACCAAATCAAGCAAACAAGACCTTTTTTCTGGTCTATAAATGAAATAAATCAATCAAAACGGTTTTTTTTCTGCTACATAAATTAAATCAGTCTATCAAAATCATTTTTTGAACCTACAAATCAAATCAGCCAATCTTAACCTGACAGGTCTTCTGCTTTGTAAAATCAAAGCCATCAATCGAAATCTTTCTTCTACTAAAGAAATGTTTTTATTATTTGATTTGATTTTTATAGAGAAGACTAAATGTTTTGATTGATTTATAGAGCAGGAAAAGTTTTTGATTGATTGATTTCATTTACAGAGCAGAAGAAGATTTTGATTGTTTGATTTGAAACAATCAAAACTCTTCTTCTGCTCTATAATCTATTTTTTAAAAATCCTTCAAAACCTTTAGTCTTTTCTATACATCAGATCGAGTACTCAAAGTATTTCTTCTGCTATCAAAAGGCAACGCATTATATTTTTCAAATATTTGACTTGTTTAGAAAAGATTTTTGTGAAACAATATTGATTAAATATTGGCACAGAGAAAGAACAGATCTACTGCCACCTCAAGAAATTCGTAAGTGGCTACCATAAATGAGGGTGCGCATGAGACTGACAACCTCATGGCGTAAAAAGAGCAGCTGCAGAAACCAATATTTCAAGAGCACATGAATGCTCTGGGACCGACTTCCTGCAAGGCATTCAACTACAGTGGTGTGTACATACTCCTTAGGGAGTAAAAACGGAAAATGAATGAATTATCACAGAGGCAGCGTTCGTGAAACATCAGACTATAAAGTAATAGCGTCATGAAAAAACGCCGTCGGGTAATTATAAATACGGGACCAGCTGCATTAGTAGTTCCTTGCTCCATAAGGAGCAGAAAGAAAAGTGTGTTAGGGTCAAATATAAATATTTAAATATTATCATTATTGTGTAGAGAGCAAGGGCGGTATAAAACCAGCATGCTTACAGTAAGATTAAGTAACGTCACAAGAATGTCCGGTTAGAGTGATTGTCTATCGCAGCAAAGTTTCCGGGTCCCTGGTTCGAAACCTAGTAGAATCACGCTCCACTCTATTAGCTGGATACGTAACTGTGCTCTTGAGTTAAGGCAGTGAGGAAGGAGACTAGTCACTCCCACTTCATAAAGCTGTACCTAGTATAATGAAGTCTCTAACACTTGAGTTCCCCTGCGACACCATCTGCTATGGATCTACCTTTACCGTTTACCATAAATAGAACTAGCTACAGTATATAACAGCCCTATGAACTCTCTTTTTGTTAGCGCAGACGTTCGATACAACACCGAAAATAAAAACTGACACGCCAGACACAGCAGCAGCAAAACAGCGTAGTTAATGACTTCATAGATAATTCCTGTTTTTCGTAGAGGAATAATTTTGCTGATGCATACTTGAGTCATGTGTGGCCGCTGTTAATAACCGGTTGCTCAATCATACCCGGACACGGGAGGCCTCACTGGGGTTAATTCTTCATGTCACTCAATCTTGCTGGACGTCTAGTGGGTGACAAACTGCCCTATATGTTGTTCTCCGGAAGCTATTTACGGTCTCCCTGGTGATTTTTGCCGAATGAAATTGTCACGTGATGCCAATATTCTGTGTTGGAATGGTTTCTAGCATTAGTGCGGCCTGATTTTGCCGAATAGGTTTTTTAATTCTAAAAACCCCAACATTTTCTGGTATACTTTGTCTTTCATTAGTTGGTGAAACCTTTCTTCTGCTTCCTAAATCAAATCAATCAATCAAAACATTTCTTCTGTTTTATAGATCAAATAAGTCAATCAATCAAAACTTTGTTATGATCTATAAGTCAATCTAAACCCTTCCTCTGCTCTATAAATCAAATATATCAATCAGTTAAATTCTCAAGTAACTTCAGAGCAGAGGCAGAGGCCTTGACAACTGCAGCAGAGGTTATATTGACAAGAAAGCACAGAGACAAGTTGCTTTCTTTACGGATGCACAGTCAGTAATTGCAACGTTGAAAAGCCAAAATAATACAGACCTGGATGACCTCTGAATAGTGCTCCACAAACTTTGTCAACGATTCAAAAGTGTTTTGATCCAATGGATCCCACATCATTGTAACATCACCGGCAATGAAGAGGCTGGCAGAATGGCAAAACATGGTTCACATCTACCTCAGCCTGATGCAAGCATAACTTTCGAGGAGGCAAAGAGTTTTATCAGAGACAGAAACAAATGGAATATAGACCATCCAGGTCACACACAGAATGATGCTTACTACCAGCTCAACTGAAGAGAACAAGTGGCAATCTTCGGACTCCGCACTGGCCACAACAGATTGAGATTCCATCTATTCAACAAGCTAAAGATAGGAACTACCGATTAGTATAACTGTGGCACTGATAAAATGACTGCTGAACATCTGCTTCAAAGTTGCCCCTTATATGCGGTACAGAGAATGCGCATATGGCCGACGCCAGTTCCTTTCATGGAAAAGCTTTACGGGGATTCAAATAGCCTCAAACTGACTACTGCTTTCTTTGAGAACATTCAAGTGGACGTCTGAGAGTGTACGAAGAAGAAGAAAGAATCAGTTAAAACATTTCTTCTGCTCTCTAAATTATTTGTCAATCAATCAAACATTTTTTATGCTCAATAAATCAAATCAGTCAATAAATGAATACTTTTTTCTGCTCTATAAATCAGATCAATAAATAAATGAATACTTTTCTCTGCTCTATCAATGAAATCAATCAATAAATGAATACTTTTTTCTGCTCATAAATCAAATCAAGCAGTCAAAACCTTTCATCGATATGTTGTTCTCCTCAAGCTACATGCGGTCTCCCTGGTGATTTGCACTGAATGAAATTAGCACGTGATTCCAGCATTCTCTGCTCGAATTGTCTCTTAACATTTGGGCGTTCAGATTTTTGCCTAACAGGTTTTTAAATTCTAAGATCCCCATCGTTTTCTTGTACACCTTGTGGATCGAGGTTTTTTTTATAAATTTAATCCAAATGATGGGAGAAAACTCTGTACGTATAATTTGTTTGACTGAACGTGTGGTCTGTTGTGTCACTGTTATCTTGTACATGAACGTGTGTCTGTTGTGTCACTGTTATCTTGTAAATGAACGTGTGTCTGTTGTGTCACTGTTATCTTGTACATGAAACTTAAAACAGAAAATAACATATATCTTCGTCATTATCCTTATCATTACATTTTAGCTGCCCGTGGAGCATAGGTTGATTAACAGAAGGAGAACAAACTGTACGATATTGGAATCTCAGCTGTTATTTGTTTATGGGTGTATGAACTTTGTTTCAGAAAACTGAAAGGATTGTGGAATGTATTTCTTTTCACAACAGACAGGACATAATTTAGTTCTTATAGCTAAATGCGTTTAATCTATTTCTTGCCATTGGAAACTGGACACTGATTTGCCTTTAAAAGACTAGGAATATCTTATTGCACATCTACAGTCAGAGCATATTTGAAGTTTAACATGAATATTTGCATCAGTTAGCCGAGACCTAAAATTTGTTTTTATTTATGTCATCTTTTTTTTTCTCTCTCTCTCTCTCTAGGTCTAGTTGGCAGGGAGGATAGTGTGATACGCTTCCATAGCTAAGCGGTGGTGCCGTTCGGAATGTCGTGGGTTCGATTCTCCGATAAGTCACTCACTTCTGCTTTTTTTCTGTTGTCTAGTTTTCTACTTCTTTATTTCTCACGAATGCCTGAAACATACCTGTATGTTTGTAATATTTATTTATTTATTGAAAATATAAACATAGTGTTGGAAAGTGACATAAATCCTTAACATAGTTTCACGGTCCAAATTTGTATGGCCGGCGAGCCAGATGGTCCGCAAGCCAGAGATTTGACACCCATGTTCTAACTTTATTCCGCATCCTCCGATGAGAAACTTTCTTTCTTAATCGGAACCTCTTCTACCCCCAAACAGTGTAGAGGTGACCCAGAATGGGTGAACATAATCAAATTGTAAGACAAACAGGTGATTGGCCTGTTGTGTCCGAACTTGCCCTCAAGATTGCACATAATCGCTATGAAACCATCGATCTCGTATGGTTCATGTCCAGCTCAAACAGGGCCACGCCTCATTTACCCGATGGTGTCGAGAGATGCCCTTTCCTCTTCTGCCAGAATGCATTATAGAGGAGTGCCCGAGTAGGGCTATAATTGCCTCGGGAACCCGAAGGTCAGAGGAATACGCATGAGTGAGCATCATCCAGACACGCCACTCTGTCTCGGAAATTAATTGCTGGGAGGGCCCGTTATCGGGAACACCACGCACAGCCAATCAAGACAGAAGTACGCCTGCTGCGCCGATGAGAAATAATAGTTATAACTTTCGAACATGCTTACTGTCACGTGGGTCTTTATATCATTAAATTGCCTACATCTTCTTCCTATTCTCTCACCCTAATCCTTTCATTTTATTATCTTTCCTTTCTTGTTTTTCCTGTATTTTTCGCATCACTCGTTTGCGAAAAATATTTTCTTCAGTATTTTAAAACTTTACCTTGTGTTTTTCTCATACTGGGATACGTAATTCTATTACATAGATGTCAGTCTCTGCCGGTCGAACCATAGCTGTGAATATACAGTTCTCGCCAGACATACGTCTGCAGTTCCCCCGGTCAGAGCGCGGCCCGACCGGATTTCTGGGCCTGGGGTGTGAGAAATTCGTTTCGCTGGACATGAGCAGACTTTTGGTCTACCAGTTTCACCGACACAAACGTAGGTGCTAAAACTGCCAACCCGCTTTCGCCCAGAGCAGACGGTTGTCTGAGATTTGAAACTGACACGCGTACATCTTGGTCAGTAGGTGGCAGTTACGACATGTTAGGTGTTAAACGTATCGTTTAAGCCGGAAAGGGGAGAGCATTTCGTTCTACGAAATAATAGTTCATCCTTTGTCTGGTTTAAAATATTAAACCTAGTTTGAAACTTTATGTTCATTCTTTCTCTATAATCGCAGTAGACAGGTGGTTCGCGAAGAGTAGAGCTGTATAAGCGAAGTTTCTTAGTTTGTTGCGACAATTTGTCGAACTTCTAGACTTCCATAAATATAAGCGTATAATTCTTAATTTGCGATATCCTGTAGTGCTGTGTTTTGAGGTAAATATATTATTATCTAGTATTTTGTGAAGTGATTAAGTGTTAAAAGCGCGCATTTCATTTTAACTAGTTTCTTTTTGAACAGAGTGCTTAATTTATAGTTTGTTATATTCTCTAAGTCGACGAGTTACAGTGGAAATACATAATAAATTATATCTTAGCTTACTAAACAATAATGTAGCTATAATGAAGTTAATTTAACTGCTAAATACTCAGTCGAGAATATTTTATATCAAACATATAAATGCTAGATGCGACATCAGTGAATAGTGACGGAATACGCAGATATTCCTGAATTCATGATGATTGATTTTATATAACTTATTGCACCGGAAAATTTAAATGATAAGTCAAGCAGTACACTTGCGGTTTAATAATGTAAGTTATAGTGGGTACATATTGTAAAATTATTTGATATGTGTTCTTTCTTTTATATAGTGAAACGGTGGTACCCAACTTTACCAGCGTTCTAGTACGTGAACATTATTTGGGAAGAAACAAATCACTTTCATTACCTGAACTGTAACAGTTAAATGAAGTAAGAGGCCTTCGCGCCAGAATTAATTCTTCCAGAATAACTCTTCAGTACAATTCAGCCCGTTGTGGCAAGCAAAGATCAGAAACATTCCGACAGAGTTTTGACTAGTACTGTGGTGACCAAATATAGTAACTTCCTGAAAGTAGACACCGATCTGACATTCCTTAAATTCTAGAAACCAAAGCTAAATGACATTGTGCTCTGCTAACTTTCGTGCCTGGACAATATTTTATGTGACTTAATCAGACATTCGAAAAATTAGAACACCCAAGGAATCGTTCCCTGAGAGTTAGTACGTCTTTTGGAACTGGGGATTTCTTGGTCAAGGACTGCATTTTCGGGTCTGTGTGAAGGTCCTAGAATTTATTATGTTCCCAGAGGCAGCGAGCAAAGTTGTGAGTATAACTGTGTACCCATGAGCATGGCTGAATAAATGAGTGTACGCAGATCAGAGTGTTATTTTACAGTTGTATATTGTCACCCATTTACTGTCTTAATTCTTTTTTTTTTTTGTTTAACCTGCAGAATTTGTTACTATTTGCTAGAGTTTCTTTACTTCTTAGGCTAAATCAGATTATTCAACTCTGTGCATACATTTACGAGAAAAGAAGAAAAACTCTTAGCCTCAACCCTACGTATCTATAACTCTTTGGGCCATCATCTGTTCTCTTAACGGGGCTGTGGGCTAAACCTAGAGCTAAGATCATAACGGGGTTATCATCCTTGTAGCATTTTTCTTAAATTTTATGACTATTTGTATATGTTTTTCCTTGATGTAATTTTTGGTGTTGTGAGAAATTTTGATATGATAATTAAAATATCTCTCTTGAACAAAAAAATCAGTGCGTTGGTCAGCTCGATCCCAATTATCTGTATATCATTGTTATAGTTTTCCCACGTCTGTGTGTTTACCTGTCGTCACGTGTATGTGCGTGCCCGTGAGTAGATAGAGATATATTAATATATATATATATATATATATATATATATATATATATATATATATATATATATATATATATCTGTGTTTAGACTGTCTGACACTTTCAAAACGGTCGTAGAAGATAGGTGAGAGAGAGAAGATTATCTCGATTCTCAAAGACAGCCTCTATAGCACATCCTATCATCTCACGTGGGGAAATTCTATTGTGTTTTTCACCAGCTCTCACTGTGACTATCACTCATTCCAACCTATTCTGAAGGGACCAAACCCTAGTCTTAATACTCCTATTGAAAATCTACGACAAATGGTCGCTCGTTACCGGGAATTGAACCCAAAATCCTAAGGCGATACGACAAATGTGGTCTCGCCCGACGGATTTTTGAACTTAGAATAGGAAGACGAGTACGACAAATGCGGACTCGTCTATCTGGATTTTGAACTTAAGATTCTTTATTCTGATATAGAGTAAGAGTGTGATGTCTTGTTAGTTTTGTATCTTTTAAAAATAATTTATCCCCTAGACTAACGATCTGTTTACGGGCGTGCTGACCACACAAACTGATAAGTTTTTTTTCCACAGTAGCAACTTATTTTTCAGAAGTAATCTTAACTACCATTTAGTTGGCGTAGTCGTGTTTTGCATTAAGTGCTTTATTGCCGATAATAGCAGCGATAGTTAGATTTTACTTTGGAGGAGGTATCCCAGGGTTAAGGATATCATCTTTTGAATTTTTGGTATTTTTTTCTCGTAAGTGGTAGGAGCCAGTGTATCCTTTTTCCTATTTTCGTTCTCCACTAGTCTCAGTCACTGACATAATATGGCCGAGAGGGCAAAGCTTAGACAACTCCTCAGGGACGAAGCGAGAGAGGAGGGGCTGGAAGGAGAGGAAGCGAAAGCGTTTGTCAGAGACGAACTTGAGAGATATGATGCGGAGAGGAAAGAAGAAGAACTAAGGAGGAAAGAAGAAGCAGCGGAGAGGAAAGAAGCGGAAGACCGTCTATTACAGCAGAGGAAGATGGATGAGGAAATGGAAATCCGCAGGGAGAGAGAAAGAGAGAAGGAGAGACAGCATGAGGAAAGAGAGAAGGAGAGACAGCATGAGGAAAGAGAGAAAGAGAGACAGCACGAGTTGGCTCTTAAAGCTCTAGAACTCCAAAGTCGTGGTGCTGCCTCTACCTCCAGCAATGGAGAATCTTCTCCTCATTCTTCCTTAACTGATCCTTCTAACACTCAATCTACTCATCTCTCTGCTATGTCTTTTCCGCTAGAATCTTTCCCGTGTCCAAATGAGAAGATTGACACTTGGCTAGAAAAATTTGAGAAAATTGCAACTCTGTACGGTTTAGAGAGGTCGCGTTGGAACATGAAGCTTTCCCAGGCTTTGAAAGGTTCTGCGTATGATGTCTACGCCAAACTGGAAAGCAGCCAACAAGACAACTATGATCTGTTGAAGAAAGCGTTACTGGAGTGCTTTGAAATGAACGCTCGAAAATTTTTGCAACTGTTTCGCAACAGCAGAAAGGAGAATTCTGAATCTTTTCACCAGTTCTTTTCCCGTCTAAAGGGATATTTGACAAAGTGCCTTGAGCTCTCGCAGCTCCCCTCTACCTATGAAGGTCTTGAGGAATTTGTTTTAACAGAACAAATAAAGAACACTTTGTCTGCTGATACCCGGAGATTTCTCGCTGAGCAGGGGGCAGAAAAACTTGAGGACATCTTAGAGAAGTCTGAGCGTTACCAAAATGCGCTGGCTGAACTACCGGCCACAAAGCGGAAACCGAGAGAGGAGCATTTTCGAAAACATAACCTAGAGCAATCTTCTCAGGCTTCTAACCAAAATAACCACAGAGAAACTGGACCTCAAAACCCCCCTCCTGAAAAATCCAAGTTCTACAAGAACAAGTACCCCAACCACCCCAAACAGTCTGATCAACCCGACCGCCCTACATGGCAGCGTAGCCAGAAAGGACAAGGTGGCAAAGGGAGAACCCCTGAGCACGGGACATATGATCAGACCGAGCACACCGAGCCTAAACGCATCGGATGCTTATTGACAGTCTCGCAAGGCGGAACTATTGACAGTGATTCCCAACCTGTTGGGGATAGACCCTCAACGCGAGGTATTGTTATTTTGAACGGTTCTCAAACTTCTTGCTTATTTGACACGGGGCTTTCTTACGATTGCATTGTTGCCAGAAACCTGGTCAAACCCGGTCAAGAGACAGCAGAGACCGTCCAACTTTGTGGAGTTCGTAAGAGTGATGCACCTACAGCGCTTCCCATCGCATTGGTGGAGATACACTCTGACTTTGTCAGAGGCGTGATCAAAGCGGCTGTTATGGATGATCCCATCTACCCAGTCATACTTGGCGGGAGATACGTGTGTATTGGGAAACCGGAAGAGCCGATTGTGGCAGCAGTAACTACAAGAGGGCAAACCAACAAGGAACGGGAGCCTGCGCCTAATTTGTTACCTATGGAACTTAAAGAAGCGCAATACAAGGACCCTACTTTGGCACCTTGCTTTAGGAAACTGCCCATGGCTAAGGAACCCAGACAGCACGGGGACATTTTTTCTGAGGATGGCGTACTTTATCGGAGAACGGGCGTCAAATCCTGTGCCCAGTGCCAACGTGTACCACCCAAGCAACGGACACCCCCAGTCCACATGGGTGAAATGCCAATAATGGGAACACCATTCGAACGGGTTGTGATCGACATTTTAGGGCCTTTCGAAAGGACTAAAAGAAGGAACAGGTTTATCCTGACCTTAGTCGATACATGCACTTTATGGGCAGAAGCTATCCCGCTAACATGCGCAGATGCCAAGCATGTCGCAGAAGCCCTCGTGCAGATTTTCACTCGGTTGGGATTCCCTCAGCAAGTGTTGACGGATAACGGATCTCCATACCGAAACCTGTTGATGGATGAGATCGTTAAGATCTTGAGGACCCAACACATCCACACTAAGCCATATACTCCGACCGGAAATGGGCTCGTGGAACGTGCTAATGGAAACCTCAACATGCTGCTAAGTAAACTGGCACAAGTGAAACCTGAAGATTGGGACCTTTGTATTCCTGGAGCTTTATTTGGCTACAGAGAATCTCCTCATACTTCCACAGGATTTCCGCCAGCGACACTCTTATTCGGCAGACCCATTAAGGGCCCGCTTGAAGCCTTACTTCAGTCTCTGACAGACGAGAAGGCGGATGAGACAGTTGTCTCAGCAAGTAAATATGTGTCGGTTTTAAAGGAAAGGTTGAAACTAGGGTGGGACCTAGCGACGACTAACTTTAAGCGAGCACGCACAAAGCACGCTAACCGATACAGGAAAGTCGCGAAAGAGAGAGAACTGGAAGCAGGAGAGAAAGTTTTGGTGTTACTCCCTACCGAGAAGAACCAACTGAAGATCGGATGGCAAGGGCCGTTTACCGTCCTGAAAAAGATTTCTAAGGCTAACTACCAGATCTCTATTCAAGGAAAGGAGAAGGTTTTCCATTTAAATCTCTTAAAGAGATACTTGGAAAGACCAGTGCCAACCTCCGACCATCTCTTGACGATCGCCAGAGCTGACGAAGAGGATGATAGTGGCAGGGATATTCCACCGCTATCACATGAAATCTTTCAAAAATGTCAGAAGCGGCGACGCTCTTTCAAGCGCGCATGGGAGACATTCCAGAGGAAGGAAACTTTGGGGAGTAGACTTGAGTAGGAATTGGAGAGAGATGGAGGGGGAAGATGAGAGGGAAGAAGACAGACACCCTGAAGCTACGGTTATAGGAAATTTAATTCCATAACGTAGACATGGAGTGCTTCCATATCTTAAGGGGGGACGTCCTGTCACGTGGGTCTTTATATCATTAAATTGCCTACATCTTCTTCCTATTCTCTCACCCTAATCCTTTCATTTTATTATCTTTCCTTTCTTGTTTTTCCTGTATTTTTCGCATCACTCGTTTGCGAAAAATATTTTCTTCAGTATTCTAAAACTTTACCTTGTGTTTTTCTCATACTGGGATACGTAATTCTATTACATAGATGTCAGTCTCTGCCGGTCGAACCATAGCTGTGAATATACAGTTCTCGCCAGACATACGTCTGCAGTTCCCCCGGTCAGAGCGCGGCCCGACCGGATTTCTGGGCCTGGGGTGTGAGAAATTCGTTTCGCTGGACATGAGCAGACTTTTGGTCTACCAGTTTCACCGACACAAACGTAGGTGCTAAAACTGCCAACCCGCTTTCGCCCAGAGCAGACGGTTGTCTGAGATTTGAAACTGACACGCGTACATCTTGGTCAGTAGGTGGCAGTTACGACATGTTAGGTGTTAAACGTATCGTTTAAGCCGGAAAGGGGAGAGCATTTCGTTCTACGAAATAATAGTTCATCCTTTGTCTGGTTTAAAATATTAAACCTAGTTTGAAACTTTATCTTCATTCTTTCTCTATAATCGCAGAAGACAGGTGGTTCGCGAAGAGTAGAGCTGTATAAGCGAAGTTTCTTAGTTTGTTGCGACAATTTGTCGAACTTCTAGACTTCCATAAATATAAGCGTATAATTCTTAATTTGCGATATCCTGTAGTGCTGTGTTTTGAGGTAAATATATTATTATCTAGTATTTTGTGAAGTGATTAAGTGTTAAAAGCGCGCATTTCATTTTAACTAGTTTCTTTTTGAACAGAGTGCTTAATTTATAGTTTGTTATATTCTCTAAGTCGACGAGTTACAGTGGAAATACATAATAAATTATATCTTAGCTTACTAAACAATAATGTAGCTATAATGAAGTTAATTTAACTGCTAAATACTCAGTCGAGAATATTTTATATCAAACATATAAATGCTAGATGCGACATCAGTGAATAATGATGGAATACGCAGATATTCCTGAATTCATGATGATTGATTTTATATAACTTATTGCACCGGAAAATTTAAATGATAAGTCAAGCAGTACACTTGCGGTTTAATAATGTAAGTTATAGTGGGTACATATTGTAAAATTATTTGATATGTGTTCTTTCTTTTATATAGTGAAACGGTGGTACCCAACTTTACCAGCGTTCTAGTACGTGAACATTATTTGGGAAGAAACAAATCACTTTCATTACCTGAACTGTAACAGTTAAATGAAGTAAGAGGCCTTCGCGCCAGAATTAATTCTTCCAGAATAACTCTTCAGTACAATTCAGCCCGTTGTGGCAAGCAAAGATCAGAAACATTCCGACAGAGTTTTGACTAGTACTGTGGTGACCAAATATAGTAACTTCCTGAAAGTAGACACCGATCTGACATTCCTTAAATTCTAGAAACCAAAGCTAAATGACATTGTGCTCTGCTAACTTTCGTGCCTGGACAATATTTTATGTGACTTAATCAGACATTCGAAAAATTAGAACACCCAAGGAATCGTTCCCTGAGAGTTTAGTACGTCTTTTGGAACTGGGGATTTCTTGGTCAAGGACTGCATTTTCGGGTCTGTGTGAAGGTCCTAGAATTTATTATGTTCCCAGAGGCAGCGAGCAAAGTTGTGAGTATAACTGTGTACCCATGGCCATGGCTGAATAAATGAGTGTACGCAGATCAGAGTGTTATTTTACAGTTGTATATTGTCACCCATTTACTGTCTTAATTCTTTTTTTTTTGTTTAACCTGCAGAATTTGTTACTATTTGCTAGAGTTTCTTTACTTCTTAGGCTAAATCAGATTATTCAACTCTGTGCATACATTTACGAGAAAAGAAGAAAAACTCTTAGCCTCAACCCTACGTATCTATAACTCTTTGGGCCATCATCTGTTCTCTTAACGGGGCTGTGGGCTAAACCTAGATCTAAGATCATAACGGGGTTATCATCCTTGTAGCATTTTTCTTAAATTTTATGACTATTTGTATATGTTTTTCCTTGATGTAATTTTTGGTGTTGTGAGAAATTTTGATATGATAATTAAAATATCTCTCTTGAACAAAAAAAATCAGTGCGTTGGTCAGCTCGATCCCAATTATCTGTATATCATTGTTATAGTTTTCCCACGTCTGTGTGTTTACCTGTCGTCACGTGTATGTGCGTGCCCGTGAGTAGATAGAGATATATTAATATATATATATATATATATATATATATATATATATATATATATATATATATATATATATATATATATATATATATATATATCTGTGTTTAGACTGTCTGACACTTTCAAAACGGTCGTAGAAGATAGGTGAGAGAGAGAAGATTATCTCGATTCTCAAAGACAGCCTCTATAGCACATCCTATCATCTCACGTGGGGAAATTCTATTGTGTTTTTCACCAGCTCTCACTGTGACTATCACTCATTCCAACCTATTCTGAAGGGACCAAACCCTAGTCTTAATACTCCTATTGAAAATCTACGACACTTACCTTGGTTGGAGTCCTCATTGTTTTTATTAATTAAAGCATATTATTAAAGCTAAGGTTTTTAGTCACATTTTCTGTCACTAATGTATAAATGATCTCATGTAACTCTTTTGCACTTGGTACGGTCGTCACCTTTGTCCTTCCTGCATACTGGACTTTTGTCCAGCGCCTTCATGTCTCTCTTTTACACATCTTTGAATCTCAATTGTGTGGTCGCCCGGCTGTTCGTTGCAGTAACATTAAACTAAAGAAACTGTTTCTCAGAAGTAGTATATACTGTTGTACATGTTCGGAATTAAAAGTGTGGCATTTATAAGAATACGTGCTTTGGCCACTATGGGCGGTATATTTCAACAGTTTAATGAGGACAACAGCCAAGTTGAGTGCTAGCCATTGAATAATTCAATCAAGACAACAGGGATCTTGTAGGTGTTATGTTTCAATAGTGTAACTGGAACAACTGGGTCACATTAGTCTCTGAATAATCTAAATGGTACAACTGAGTCAGCGTCTCTTCTTCGTCTTGGATACTTAGCCCCAGACTGAGTCAGCGTAGGTCTCCGAATATAATATTTTATTTCTCGCTCCTCATGGAGCAGGAAGCCATCACGGCATTGATCGCCCTTACAGGAAGCCTGCATTCAAGCTTTTATGCGTTTCAGTAGTGGTTTATGTACTAATATGTTTTACATGATGAGGTTGTCAGCCCCATGCATAACCATTGGTTGCCTCTTACGATATGCATCAGGGAGCAGTAGTCATATTCTTTCTTTATCTCCTCAGAGATAAATATAATATGAACACAGTATGACTGTTATCTCACCCTTGTGTTACCGCGGCCAAACAAGGGGAACAAAGAATAGTAACACTGTACTCACTCATGCATTTCGTGATAACATGGTTGAACTTGATGAAACACCGCTAAAAGGTGTAGAATCGTACACATATCTTTGCAGTAATATAGACAAAGTTGGAGGGACAGACAGTGATATAAAAAAAAAAATTTTAAAAAAGCAAGAGGAGCTTTCATTGTATTGGGAAACATATATAGAACAAGAGTTATCATGTCCAACACGAAAATAAGAATCTTCAACTCAAATTTCAAGTCAGTCCTATTGTATGGCTCTGAGACACGGAGAGCAACAAAAACAACAACCAAAAAGCTACAGACTTTTATTAACGGGTGCTCGCGTGGAATAGAAGGACTGAAATGGTATGACAAAGTCACAAATGTGGAATTGATGACAAGAACCAGACAAGTGCCAGTGGAACAAGAGTTGCAAAGAAGACGCTGGCGATGGATAGGACACACATTGAGGAAACCTGTTGATAGCATTACAAGGCAGTCCTTGTTCTGGAATCCACAGGGAAAGAGAGGCAGAGGTAGACCAAAAAACACATGGAGAAGAGAACTGGAAACAGAGGTGAAAATGATGAGGAAAACATGGAAAGAACTTGAGCGGATGACACAGGACAGGAAGACTTGGCATGTGTTTGTTGAAGACCTATGCTCCTTGGGGAGCTAAAGGGTATTGATTGATTGATTGATAATCTGACTGTGACATCACAATGTTTCAGTCAAATGTATGTCTTTAAATGCCTCGTGTAGCTTCTGACGGTCTGTGAAGAGACACAGAAATAATAGAACTAATGCACTCTCAAGCATGTCATACAAGGCTACTAATGTGAGATTATACATGAGGCTGGCAACCCCATCATGTAAACCAAATAGCCACAGAAACCACTGCTGGAAGACCATTTGAATGCTTGGTGCAATAAGTAATTAAATCAATTAATACACTTTAGCTCCCCAAGGAGCATAGGCCTTCAACAAACACATGTCAAGTTCTTTCCTCGTCTTCAACATCCTTTTCACTTCTGTCTCCAGTGCTCTTCTACGTGTGTCTTTTTGGTCTGCCTCTGCCTCTCTTCCTTGAAGATTCCAGAACAAAGAATGTTGTTATCAGCAGGTTCACTCAATGTGTCCTATCCATCGCCAGCGTCTTCTTCTCATCTCTTGTTCCACTGGTTCTTGTCATCAGTTCCACATTGGTGACTTTGTCATATTATTTCAATCCTTCTATTCTACGCAAGCACCCGTTTATGAAAGTTTATAGCGTTTTCGTTGTTGTTTTTGTTGTTCTCCATGTGTCAGAGCCATACAATTGTATTGACTTGGCTTGGTGCAGGCTTCCTGCAAAGGGACCAGCTACAGCGGTGGCTTTATGCTCTGTAAGAAGCGCAAAGGAAAATGGTGATGATGATGATGATGATGTCTTTAAGTAAGCTATCATAATGACAACCGTACATATTCGCTGTAGTACGTTTCAACAGTGTATAGCTTCCAAACTCTCGGAACCCTTTTAAACATTAATAGTTAATTTTCAAATACAAATTATATTGCTTAATCACATTCCATAATTCTCGCCGTTTGTACGTCGGTCACATCTAAGGGATGCAACTGTGGTTGAAAGTTAGACATTAGTTGCATTGTTTCCCTTGTATGTAATCTCCCGAAAATATTAACACTCAACGAAGAAAAGTGGGTGAATTGTACAACACAAAGTGAGTGACAGTGATATATGAATAAAATGTAAGTTTTTGATTGTAGAACTCAGTTTCATTCCGGAAACGGATTTAACTCATCATTTTGTTTAAAAAAAACCTTAAAATGTAAGTTTTTGATTGTTTCTTCAAGACAAAATTTTAATTTAAATTATTGCAGACTTATTGTTAGAGATACTCGCTGGAAATGAAACGGTTTATTGGAGCATAGATACCATGATTTCCCATGATCCCAACGACACAGTTGATTTCCCAACCGAGTTCCTTAACAAGCAGTGCCCATCAGGAATTCCACCGCATTTGCTGAAATTAAAGGTTGCTGCATGTATCATGCTATTGCGAAATCTGAAAGCAAAAAACGGACTATTGAATGGCACGCGTTTGGTCATACTCGTCTTGCATCGGAATTCCATTGATGCAGAAATTATCACTGGCAGTAATAAGGGAGAACGAGTCTTAATTCCTCCCATTGATTTAGAACCGAGCGAGCGCAGTTTGCCATTTAGGGTGCGACGTCGTCAATTCCCAGTAATTTTAGTATTTGCAATGACGATCAATAAGGCGCAAGGACAATCTTTTGATCACTTAGTAGTTTTTCTTCCTGAACCTGTTTTCGGACACAGCCAGCTCTATGTCGCCCTCACCCGAGGAACAAATCATGAAAACTTGAAAGTTTTTGTTAAAAACACTTTTTATCAGGGAACATTGTTCGAAACAAATCCACGCACTTTCACAAAAAATGTTGTCATCAAAGAACTTAAATATTGAATTTAAAAATATTTTTAAAATATACCCGTCACAAAAAGTAGGGGATATTGAATTTAAAAGTTATCCAAACACAATATATTTCAAATTAGTTCATTTATTCTTTCGTACAAGTAAACTTGAGCATCATAACAAGACATTTGCGGTATAAGAAGTGTTATGGCTTTACTTACATGATTTTAGTCGCACTGGCAACCAAGGCGGGGTAGGTACTTCATTTTCACAAAAATATTCCAATGTTTCTAAAAACGTGTAGGGGCCCCGTTTGCCGCTAAACATGCATTGCAACGACGTCTCATACTGCAAATAAGCCTTCTGATGTTGCCTTGAGGAATTCTCTGCCACTCCTGCTGAAGGGCCTGGGGTAACTGCTGAAGAGTCTGTGTAGCGGCTGGACGTTGTTGGACGCGTCTATTCAGGAGGTCCCACAAATACTCAATAGGAGGCAGGTTGGGGGACATCGGCGGCCACGGTAACGTTTGGATAAGCTGCATCTGAAGGTGATCGTGGACGACGCGAGCACGGTGAGGACGTGCATTGTCATCCTGAAAGATGAAATTTGGTCCGTGCCGTTGAGCAAATGGCACAACGATAGGCTCGATGATGTTGTAACGGTAGTAGAGCCCTGTGATATTGACCTGGCATATGTGAAGGTCGGTCCTGTCATTCATACAGATGCCTGCCCACACCATTACACTGCCACCTCCATAACGGTTGTGTGAAACAGTTGCGGGAGGCTGGTAATGCTCACCTCGCCGTCGCCAGACACGTATTCGACGATCATGAAAATCCAAAACGAAATGGGACTCATCAGAAAACATCACTGATGCCCACTGTTGATTGGTCCACCGATGATGACGTTGGCACCAATCCATTCTTGCTCGCCTGCGTTGTGGTGACATGGGCAAAGCTACAAACGGTCTGCGTGAGGCCAGTTGCACTTGGTGCAACCGGTTTCGTACTGTCTGAGTTGAGACCCGGATCCCAGTGGTCTGTTGAAGGTGTTGGTGAAGTTGAGTAGCATTTAGAGTCCGAGTTCTGAGGGCCTGAGTAACAAGAAGTTGATCTTGGCGGCGTGTAGTGACTCTTGGGCGGCCAGTCCGAGGCAGATCAGCCACTGTGCAGAAATTTTGATACCTGTTCCACATTCTGCTGACAACTGACTGTGAAACATTGAGGTTCCGAGCAACATCCACTTGCCGACTTCCGGTTTGCAACATGCCTATGCCTATCCATCTCTGCTGTTCTGTCAAACGTTCCATGACAAAGAAAAGAAAAGTTATCTCTTGCAGAGTCTTTTTATACCTGTCCATGGTGAGTAGTGTTCATCAAACCCGAGATACACGCATTTTTGTGAAAAAGAATAATGTGTGAAATTTACGGATGGGCCCCACCTCTGTTCTTAGGATTGGCTTACTCATCACGAGTCACCAGGTCAACATGATATTGCACGTGAGAGTGGAGAAGAGCGTGCTCGATATGTCCATTTAACCATTAAAATACGAAATCCACTCTTTTGTAAAATAATACATACCATCTTAAAATATCCCCTACTTTTTGTGACAGGTATATATTACAGTTTTTTATTTACTTCCGTCATTATTGACGGGTTATTGCTAGTTCAAGAATACTTAACTAACTCGAGAAATGTCCGGGGCAAAAGCGGCTGTTTTGCTGTATTAACGCGTGCTAAAGTTGTTTTCGTCAAAGAGACAAAAATAGCTTTTAGAAGTATTTGTGAACTACGTCACAACTACCGAGAATGCGAAAATTGAAACAAATTTAATTGTGATGTTTGTAACCCAGATTACTCTAGTGAATAATATAATCCGATCGCGTTGTAACGCTTTTTATCGTATCTTGGGAATTGTAGTGAAATTGACAGAGATACAACGGTAAAATCCCTCCAAAGATAACATTTAAGGATAAAAACATAATGCGTAGGCTGCTGATGTACATGATCGCCTAGACCGCGGGTCATCATCCTCCATAATAATTGACTTGCTAGACAGGAGGGGAACGGCGGATCAAAAAGAAAAAAAATATGACTGGAAAGGCTAAGGAGACGCAATTGGGGGGGGAAACGGAGAAAAGTCACGTTTCCCAAGTTGACATAAAAAGTAAGCAACTCCACAGAAGGGACCCTAGATATGTTACGCCACAGTCATTTATTGGACGCTTTTGCGATACCAAGCTTTTGATTTGAATGGAGCGGTAAAACGCAGATGTTAGGAATATTACAAAAATTAAAAAGTAATTTTTTCTTAATATTAATGTTAGGAATATAAAAATTAGCTGGCCGGATGGCCTATTCTGAGCAGTGAACTAAGATGGTCTTAATTTTACAAACGGATAGATAATATTGAAGATAATGACAAAAGACAGTGTAGTTCACATCATCGACAGACTGTGTTGAATAAAAAAGTGTCGCAATTTGCACACAAAAACACGACCTTGGACGCAGGTGTTCAAATTTACTTAGTATGGAGGAAAGGGGATATTGTGGTGGCTGTGTCTAAAAATAACTTTTAACGACAAAATTTTGGAGGGGAGAGAAAGGTTGGTTCAAAAATCAAGCACATTTTTTTTAGAAACACAAGTAGAGACGGACAGACTAACAGATAAACATCCATACTTGACTGAAGCATGACTGAAATGACTTTATGGTAGGAAATTTGAAATTTAAAATAAACCGAGGCAGTGATTGGCCACAGACAATCATATCATTAGCGCTCAGACGCGAAAGTGGGGCCATTCTTCAATAGTTGTTCAGTGATAGACACAGATTTTAAAGTGTGGTGATTCCATATGAAAGCAAGTGAAATAAATTTAGGGACGCCATACTATAGCCAGCAGCTCAGCTGAGTTTTGCTAGCAATTCTGTGTTATTTATTCATAATCTGGTAAGATTGAAATTATTTCCTTATATATTTTGAATATTGTTTCATGTTTGAGTGATTGGATACTGCCATATCGAAATCTAGCCTTACAAACAAGTAGGGATTTGCTCTAGACCCCCCGCCCTAGTCAGGGTCTAGGGACCAACAATGTACATAAACTCCAGCAAGGATTATGCAAGACAGATCAAGTGTTGAGAATAATGATACATATTACCTATCCTCTTTTAGGGCCGAAAACTAATAAACATTTTTCAGGATCTAGGGTCTGGGAGGATCTATCTGATGTAAAACCACCATGGTAACTGTGCTGTTTGGTCAGAGAGATCTGACCTGTCTGTATGATGTGGTTGTTGTGTCACTGTTGTGTCCAGACGTGGGTAGAGAATAGATTTTGACACATGGCCCATACTTTGATTGCAGAGCTGCGAGTTTCTGTCGTCAACAAAGCAGGGTCTATTCAGTTGGTGACTTTACGCGAGTGTATCTGTGCAGTATTTGTGACAGAGACCACCATTATTGCCCGCCAGCACGGAGAGGTGGGACCACCTGATTTCAGCACCAGAGCGACAACTACCAGATGAGTGAGCCTCTGGTCTGCTGGACTTTCACCAACGCCCTTTAGTTACTAAGAACCCCATAAAGATTCCCACCATTTTCTGGACACTGTGTAGTCAATATAGACAGGTGTGATGAGGCCACCCCAACAGCACAAACAGTACTATCCTCCCAAGTAGATGAATACTATAACATTTTAATAAAACTAACTAGTATAGTACATATATATGTACACTATTGCATTTATGATATAATATTCTATGCATTTCTTTTCATAATCTCTAAATCCTTTTAAGTTCTGGTCAACCTAAAAAATTGACACAGAACAAAATAAATGTAATATACTTATATCAAAAAATTTTACACACGTGAGTTAGTTCAGTGTATTTTAACATTTATTAATATTATTAGTCTTGTTAATATCTGTGGGTATATTTATAATCCATTACACCACACTACATATCATAACCCTAGACACTTTACGTAGCCACATTCATTAAAAAAAAATTAAGTGTGAGGTCGTAGTGGTAGCAAGAAAGGCCTTCTGACAATTCACCACTACATTTTATCTCAGGAGCCTTCACAGCTGGCCTCATACAATTTACATTTAGTAATAACTCCATCATACAATACCATCAAACACCACTACAGGAATAATCGAAAACGATAGGTCGTGAGTATTGACGACAACATTTTAAACTGCATCGATCTGTGAAATTAAAAGACGATCTTTGAAATGTATTTCATATGGGTTCGATTGAAGGCTTCCGGTTGTTCTAGAACTAAATGGATAAATGATAAGGGGAGAAAAACTCATCATCACTTCACGTGTTGTGTCACGTTGCAAGTAATCAATGACTGGTCACGATCTATGCATCTCTTAAATTGTAGAAATATAGCTGTAAGAGCTGATGATAATTACGTTCACGCGTGAAACACGCCAGGATGCCAGGTCGATACATTAGACTCCCAGAAATAACGACGCCCAGGAGACAGTGGACGGATATTAGGGTTGGAGTTGCCAAAACAAGATATGTTTTATTGGCAACCCTCAAATAGGTTTGTAGAAACCAAAAAAAAAAACTGTGTACGATAATTATGTTGTTGAACTCTACTACGGTAAAAATCTTGCTGTTTTGTATGATTCTAAAACATTGAAGTATCCCAAAACAAAAGTGCTGCATTATTTTGACGAAACGTTAGTACGTGTTCTTTTGGTGGCTCTCTCACACATCAGCCACTATGGCAGTATCATTTCTCTTCTTCATTTTTTGTGAACATTTCTTTTACAAATGTGAATTAACGTGTTTCTTGCTTAGTGGTTATATATGAGGGTGGCAACCTCACCATACGAAAATAGTATATTCATAAACCACTACAGCAAGTGCTGGTGATTGGTTCTTGCTAGTCGTGCGGGGAAACCCGACAGCAGAGGTCACCCCAGAATCGGGCTGGAGCAGTGATGAGTGATGACTACATCATATGTGCCTCAAGTGTAGTATATCATTTTGTGAGATTTATGTAACTTGTTAATGTTAATTCTGGCACAAATTATTATTCACGCTGTCCAGACACATTTCCCAATTAATACACATAAGAATATTGGTGAATTTTAATCATATTCATTGAGCTACGTTATGTGCTTAAGAATTTAATTCTTCTGAGAGATTAACATTGGTGGGTGGACAACGGAAGAGTGAGCCTGTCAGAGTGCTTCAAACAAATGTTCTTAGCAGAGGCATTTGTTTCCTATTTTATCCAATAGTTCGTGAAACGAAGCTAGTTGTGAGTGAAACGCAGGGAATCAACACCAACCGCCTAAATCGGACAAGTTGTGTGAAGAAGTGCCCTCATCACCAAGCAGTGACGTAAATTACAGCTGTAGAACTCACCTAAAGGTTAAGTGCTTATAAAAAAGCACCAACAAAAAGGACCTAATTTCTCTGAACTATATCCTCACCCTAAATCTCAGTGAAGAGAAAATTTGATTCCAATATAAAATTCACCAGCATTTTATTTATTTTAAACTGTTAATACTAATTGATTATTAAATTTGTTACCTATTGTTTTAAAACTAAACAATCATAGTCGATTCAGTTTTTTTATATGTATGTGTCGTAAATTTATTTTGAGAGAAAAGAGTCGTAGAAATAGTGGTCCGGTTTAGAGTGGAAAATGATGATGGAAAGCTCAGTGATAGAAAATGTAGATATTAAATAGTTGCTTCACAGCGTGCTGGAGGAGAGTAAAGACAGACTTATTTACGACAAATCGCTTCTCTCAATCTTCTCTTCCGCTCTCCTGGTCAAACAATTATTTGCCAGTTTTCCAGACACGCATCTGCGCGCACACCGATTTGGTGTTTTTTCACACACACAGACGATGTAGATACAAACTATATTAAACGAATAGGGGAAATGTTGGGCTGTGGGTATATCCAACACACAGAACTAAATGAGTTTATGTGATTTTATTCACTTTAAACATCAATTACTAACAAATATCAGGTATTACATAAATTATCATAAGTACACAAATGCAAATAACAAATTTGGGAGGGGTGAAGAAGACTGGTATCGACTAAGCCCTTCCCGCTTATTAGACAAAGATAAACCCAGTCCAGAGATAGATAATATCAGGAACACGGGTACGTTAACCTAACAGTAAAGTTAATTACTCTGAAAAAAGGTGTTACCAAATTTAGGTATAGGTGATAGAAAAAAACCTGTTCTTCCCAGCTGTTCTTCCCTTTACTAAGCGAATGGAAAGGAGGGGGGTTTTAAACAGAGTTAACCAATTATCAACTCCCCCTTAAAGAAACAATGCAGAGAATACAGAAAAATTATATTACTAGGCAAGAAAGTTAACAACAGGGTTACAAAAGAAAAAGATTAAATTTCCTGTCATTCATACACACGCGTGAGGATCCACACTCATATACTCACACACTTACCGAATGCAGCCTCAGACGATCCATAAAAGTATATAAAAACAGCAAGTAATCTTTGACATATGTACTGTCTAATCCTTCGATGTCCCACCCCAGATGTTTGCGAGGTTTTGTTGGTAACAAATATTCTCACTTATCGCAAGACTTGAAGACTAAGAGTTCTCGTGTTTTTATTATATATATATATATATATAAGGAGTCTATGGGATGGCACTAACCCAGTTCGGCACAGGGGTGAAAATGAAGTGGTCTCTTTTAATCCTCCGCTATGGTAAAATTCCTTCAATGTGTGATGATAGTTTTATTAAATCCAATTGAGGAAAAAAAAACTAGGCTCGGTCACAGTCAGGAGAATATGTACTCTCTCACAGTAAACAGTAAATATGATATCGCTACTGGCGATGAGTACCTTCCAGTTTATCTTACAGGTTTGCAAGGGTAATTTGATGATTATTCTTTAAAAGGTTCTTGGGTGGGCTTTATTTCATTTAATTCTGACAGCTAGGTCGCAAGGACCGCCACAAGATTATATTTTAAAAGAAATGTTTCTTCAATATGACTGGAAGTTTATAGGATGATTTCTTTATTTCTTTCTTTATTTAGCTGGGACCGCAGGTACGATCACTCTGTGTGAAAGAAAAAAAGACATGTAACATACCGAAAAATCAAGCGCGATAAATTTCCCGTTAAGCCTATAATACACTCGAGTATTTAATTATGTATTTAATAAACACTGCACGAATTCTAGTGGTTAAAACACATCTATAAAACTAGGACTTAACTGAATTTATTAATTATAAATTCCTTCGCGACTTTAAAAGTTAATTTAAGCATCTATTATCTTTTGAAATAATATAATAGATAGATCATTATATTTACAACTGGAACTATTGAGATGGTTTAATTTAATAGATTTAAATTAACACAAAATCCATTGAAATAGAATGACTGAACTAGACCACTGATCACTTTACGCAATATATATTACCGCTTTGCACAGAATAGAAAACACTGCAAATTTATATATAAAATCCAGGGGAAAATCTATAACAAGATTTCAATAAAGCTAGTGCTTCTGTAAAGGTCTGGCCAGCGAGTGATAACGTGTCTAGTCTTCATGGTCTATTTAGCTAAAATGGAATGTAAGTTGAGTGGAACATGATAAACTTGACAGCTTATTTGATCTCACGAACTTTTGGGGATCTGACCGCCAAATCAAGAGAAGAAACCGCACCCTGGTCTTCGTATCTCCGTTCGCTGCTGCCCGTTTCGGTTTCCCCGTTCGCTCGGTTCTACGATTGACACCGAGACGCGAAATTAGCGGCAAGCAACTGCGTCTCGTATCAGGGACCACTACTGTCTTTGATAACGCCGATAGTCTCCCCTAAAATCCCTCAGTTCGTCTCTTTGATCTCGTGCCGCACTACTAAATGAGTCCCGGTGGAATGAGTTCTGGCAAACGAAAGGTTACAACAAATGTTCAGGGGTTCTAATGTTATGAAAAGCTAAAGGTCCCTTTAAATCATCCATCATATCAGGGAGAATTCACTTGTCAAACTAGACGTACGTCACAATCGTCCCCACTTTTAGACATGAAACCATTTTTCATGTTTCATTTTTTGACAATGGAGGTGACCTGATTGGTGATTTTAGGATGAGTGGTATCTTCAGTTTGCTCTTCTTCCTCTGTAGACCAGTTTCTACTCAGGAAATCAGCCCCGACATTCTGTCTTCCCGGAATATATTCCACTTTGAAAGAATAAACGCTTAAAAGAAGCGCCCAACGCATGATCCTTGCGTTAAATTCTTTATTGGCACCAAGAAATGCTAACGGAGCGTGGTCTGTTTGCACCGTGAAAGATGTACCATAAAGAAACTCATGATGGCGTCTGATACCGTCAATCAGAGCAAGACATTCCCTTTCAACTACGCTGTAGTTCCGTTCCGCTTTATTTAATTTCCGACTGCCATAGGCAACTGGAAATAGCATGTTCAGGTCACTGTCATCGGCTTGAAGCAGTGCTGACCCGATGCCCTGACCTGACGCGTCGACTCTCAGTACAAAAGGTTTCTTGAGGTCAGGCAACCTCAAAATGGGGTATGCAGACAACTGTCCTTTCAAAGTGCTATACGCGTGTTCGCACTTTTGATCCCATATGACCTTATCAGGACAACCTTTCTTTGTGAGGTCAGTCAGAGGTGCCGTCAGTCCGTTGAAGTTCTGGATGTACTTCTGATAGTATGCACATAGCGATATGAAGGAACGTACGTCTTTCTTCGTTCGGGGTCTTTTTGCTGCCATTATTTTCTCCACGTTCTTCTTAATAGGCCAACTGCATCCGTGAGAAATAGTGTGCCCCAGGAAGTCTAACTGTTCAAACCCGATGAGACATTTGCTAGGTCTGGCTGTGAGACCCGTTTCCTGTAGTCTCCTGAGGAGCATAGCAACCGTAGCAATATGTTCTTCATAGGTTTCCGATGCAATTAAGATGTCATCCATGAAATTATGGATATGGGGACTTTGCAAAGGTTGTAGAAGCTTCCTCATCATCCTGGTGAACACTCCTGGTGCATTATGCAAACCGAACGGCATCACGTTAAATGTGTAATGTCCTTCACTAGTGCTGAAAGCTAACAAAGGTTTAATTTCCTCCTTGACTGGTATTTGATAATAACCTTTGCTGAGGTCAATCTTGGAGAAGATCTTTGCTTTGCTGAGCTTGGTGAACAACTCAGAAACAGTTTGGAGAGGTTCGGGCTGGAATTTCGTTACCGTGTTTAGCAACCTGTAATCAATGCACAGCCGAACTTCCTTATTGGGCTTCTGCAACAGCACTACACTCGAGCTGTAAGGAGATGTAGACTCACTGATAATTCCTGCCTGACGCAGCTTGTCTGTTTCTCCGCGAAGTGCATCAGCTTTAGCGTACGGGATGGGGTAAACTCTGGTTTGAACAGGGGTCTCGTTTGTTAATTTCATATCAAATTCAATGAGATTTGTTCGACCAGGTACATCCGTTAAGACTGCACTGTACTGTTTTAGTAGAGCCCTGGTTTCTGTTTGTTGTTCTGGTGAGAGATTGTCGCCGAACTTGACATCTTTAAAGGATTCTGTGGGTTGCAATGGATACGCCATGCAACCATCATCATCTTCCTCGTCTTCCGTTGCTATGGCGACAGCCAGGAGATGCTCGGAGGATGGCACCGGTCTTTCCAAATATTTCTTTAGCAGATTTATGTGGAAGACCTTCTCCTTTCCTTTGATGGAGATCTTGTAGTTGGTACGTGAGATCTTTTTAAGGACGGTAAACGGTCCTTGCCATCCGATGCGAAGTTTATTGCTTCCGGTTGGAAGTAGCAATAGGACTTTCTCCCCTGGTTGTAGTTCTCTCTCTTTTGCAGCTTTGTTGTATCTTTTAGTAATTTTAGCGCGGGCTTTCTTAAGGTTGGTAGTAGCTAGATCCCATCCTAGCTTTAGCCTTTCCTTAAGCTCAGATACATACTTGCTTGCAGAGACGACTGTCTCGTCAGCCTTCTGGTCTGTCAGGGACCAAAGTAAGGCTTCTAGTGGCCCCTTAATAGGTCTGCCAAATAAAAGTGTAGCTGGCGCAAAACCCGTAGACGCTTGGGGTACCTCTTGGTAGGCGAATAAGGCAGCCGATATATATTGGTCCCAGTCTTCCGGTTTCTCCTGACCCAGCTTACGTAACATCATGGTGAGGGTACCGTTAAAACTTTCCACGAGCCCATTTCCGGCCGGATGGTAGGGACTTGTGTGGATATGTTTGGCCCTCAAGATCTTAAAGATCTCCTCCATTAACAGGCTACGGAATTGGGATCCATTGTCCGTCAAAACTTGTTGAGGGAATCCCAACCGTGTAAAAATTTGCACAAGGGCTTCTGCGACATGCTTGGAATTAGTGCATGGTAGCGGTACGGCTTCGGCCCACATAGTGCAAGTGTCAACTAAGGTCAGGATGAACCTGTTCCTTCTTTTGGTCTTTTCCAGAGGACAGATAATGTCGACAGCAACCCGTTCAAATGGAGTACCCACTATTGGCATTTGCCCCATAGGTACTGGGGGTGTCAAGTGCTTGGGTGCTACTCGTTGGCACTGGGCGCAGGATTTCACATACCTGACAATGTCAGAGTTCATTCCTGGCCACCAATAGTGGTATTTTATTCGCTGAATAGTGGCGTTTTGTCCCATATGTCCGCTAAAGGGAAGAGAGTGCCCCATTTCTAAGATCTGGCTTCTGTACTGCGTCGGTACTAGGAGCTGGTTATTCCCCGTGTCCGGGTTGCCCGTTCTACGATACAATACACCATCCTTAGAAAAGATGTCTCCGTTGTGTCTGGGGTCCTTAGCCATGGGCAGTTTTTTTAAGCAGGGCGCTAGAGTAGGGTCCTTTTGTTGCGCCTCTTTCAGTTCATTTGGCAACAAGTTTGGCGCAGGCTCCCTCTCCTTCTTGGCTTGCCCTCTTGTGGTTACCGCTGCCACAATCGGCTCCTTAGGTCTCCCAATGAACACATATCTACATCCCAGGATAACTGGGTAGATCGGATCATCCATTATGGCCGCTTTAATAACTCCTCTGACAAAGTCAGAGTGTATTTCTACCAGTGCGATAGGAAGCGTCCTGGGTGCATCACTCCTGAAAACTCCACTAAGTTTGACGGTTTCCTCGGTCTCCTGACCGGGTTTGACTAGGCGCCTAGCGACAATACAATCAAAACTTAATCCAGTGTCAAAAAGACAAGTAGTAGAGGTACCGTTCAAAATTACAGTTCCTCGAGTTGAGGGTCGGTCCCCCTCAGGTTGAGAATCACTGACATTGACTCTACCTTTCGAGGCTGTATGCAAACATCCAATGCGGTTTGCACCGGTTTGTTTGCCCTGATCAGACGTTCCTGGTGTAGGGGTCTTCCCTTTTCCTTGACCTTGGTGGCCGCACTGCCACGTAGGCTTGTTGGGTTGATCAGAATTGTTGTTGGGGGGGGTATCGGGTTTTGTAGAATTTCGATTTTTCCTGGGGAGGTTTCTGGGTATTGTTATCTCGTTGGTTATAATGTTGAGAGGAAGTGGAAGAATAGGATGCCTGCTCTAGATTCTGTTTTCGAGATGGCTCATCGGTGGGTTTACGTTTAGTGCTGGGAAGTTCGGCCATTGCATTGCTATAGCGTTCGGCTTTATTGAGTATGTCTTCAAGCCTGACTGCCCCCTGTTCAGCTAAAAATCTACGAGTTTCATTCGACAAAGTGGATTTTATCTGCTCCACAAGAACAAGTTCGAGGAGTCCCTCATATGAAAGAGGTAGGTCAGATAATTCAATGCACTTTGTCAGATAACCCGTGAGACGTGAAGAGAACTGGGGAAATGTTTCCGTGCTCTCTTTTCGGCTGTTTCTGAACAACTGCAGAAACTTTCGGGCAGTCATCTCAGACTGCTGTAGTAAGGCCTTCTTCAACAGGTCATAATCATGTTGATTCGGTCCCAGCTTTGTGTACACGTCATAAGCATTGCCTTTCAGTGACGTTGAAAGTTTGAGCGCCCAGCGGGTACTCTCTAACCCATAAAGATTCGCGAGTCTCTCGAATTTTTCTAGGTAGCTGTCAATTTTTTCGTTAGGGCTAGGAAAAGATTCTAAAGAAAACGACATAGCAGTTAATTGGGCAGACTGAGTGCTGGAGAGATCCATTGTTTGAGACTGGGGCGAAGACGGCTCTCCATTATTTGAAGTAGAGGCACTCCGACTCTCTAAAGCCTTGAGCGCTAATTCATGCTGTCTTTCCTTGTCTCTCTCTCTTTCCCTGCGGGCGTCCATCTCTGCCTCAATTTTCTTCTGCTCCAATTGACGATCGTCCGCTTCTTTCTTCCTAGCTTCTGCCCTCTCTTCCTCCGCGTCATACCTTTGAAGTTCCTGGTTGATAAACCGAATCGCAGCTTCTGTGTCTAGTCCTGAGTCCTTGGCCTCTTGCCTCAAAATGGATCTTATCCTAATTCTCTCAGCCATTGTCAAAGAACTGGATGCTTCTAAGACTAGAGAATAGTAAGATGGAACAAGAAGGGGAAAACTCAAAGCCGCTACGAGAAAAACAAAAGTAAAAAAAAATTACTAGAGTTACCTCCTACCTGTACTATGCAAACTTATCGCTGCTATTATCTGGCAATTAAGGCTCTAAACGCAAGCGACTATGCCACTAAATGGTAAGTTTCACTGGAAAAAAAATCTACTTTTACTAACAGTAGAGAAAACTTTAAATTAAAACAATTTAAAAGGAAAAAAAAAATTTTTTTTTTTTTTCCTAAATTTTAAATCTCTGACAACAAACTCCGTCCCTAAAGTCAATTATTGAGATGAGACGTTGTTAACTTAATTTTTAAAAATCAGAACAATCCGTCTTTAGCTAAGCTCAACTCTTTTTAACTTCAAAAACCTTAGTGACTGTAAAACAATCACGCAATCCCAGCAACTCTTATAAAGAAAGAAATTGAATTATCTCCGCCAGAGGATAATTAAAATAGCAAATATTTTTGTTTATCTGTACTTTCTACTGCTGTGGAGAGAAAACAACTTGTAAATATGCTGTGTGGACAACCCAAATACTTAAAGAACGTTTGTCTAGGGGTGTAATTATTTATTTATTTCCCTAATTCACAAGACAAATCATTCACACTCTACCTAGTTAGACCCAGACTAAATCAGACTCAAAATATCTTTAACCCGGCTATACGATTGCCTCAAATGTAGCTCAAGATCCCAGAACCAGCCCACAAATATGTGTGCATCAAATGTATCTCAAAATAATCCTGGACGAGCCAGCCAAATATTGTCGTAAATTTATTTTGAGAGAAAAGAGTCGTAGAAATAGTGGTCCGGTTTAGAGTGGAAAATGATGATGGAAAGCTCAGTGATAGAAAATGTAGATATTAAATAGTTGCTTCACAGCGTGCTGGAGGAGAGTAAAGACAGACTTATTTACGACAAATCGTTTCTCTCAATCTTCTCTTCCGCTCTCCTGGTCAAACAATTATTTGCCAGTTTTCCAGACACGCATCTGCGCGCACACCGATTTGGTGTTTTTTCACACACACAGACGATGTAGATACAAACTATATTAAACGAATAGGGGAAATGTTGGGCTGTGGGTATATCCAACACACAGAACTAAATGAGTTTATGTGATTTTATTCACTTTAAACATCAATTACTAACAAATATCAGGTATTACATAAATTATCATAAGTACACAAATGCAAATAACAAATTTGGGAGGGGTGAAGAAGACTGGTATCGACTAATCCCTTCCCGCTTATTAGACAAAGATAAACCCAGTCTAGAGATAGATAATATCAGGAACACGAGTACGTTAACCTAACAGTAAAGTTAATTACTCTGAAAAAGGTGTTACCAAATTTAGGTATAGGTGATAGAAAAAAACCTGTTCTTCCCAGCTGTTCTTCCCTTTACTAAGCGAATGGAAAGGAGGGGGGTTTTAAACAGAGTTAACCAATTATCAACTCCCCCTTAAAGGAACAATGCAGGGAATACAGAAAAATTATATTACTAGGCAAGAAAGTTAACAACAGGGTTACAAAAGAAAAAGATTAAATTTCCTGTCATTCATACACACGCGTGAGGATCCACACTCATATACTCACACACTTACCGAATGCAGCCTCAGACGATCCATAAAAGTATATAAAAACAGCAAGTAATCTTTGACATATGAACTGTCTAATCCTTCGATGTCCCGCCCCAGATGTTTGCGAGGTTTTGTTGGTAACAAATATTCTCACTTATCGCAAGACTTGAAGACTAAGAGTTCTCGTGTTTTTATTATATATATATAAGGAGTCTATGGGATGGCACTAACCCAGTTCGGCACAGGGGTGAAAATGAAGTGGTCTCTTTTAATCCTCCGCTATGGTAAAATTCCTTCAATGTGTGATGATAGTTTTATTAAATCCAATTGAGGAAAAAAAAACTAGGCTCGGTCACAGTCAGGAGAATATGTACTCTCTCACAGTAAACAGTAAATATGATATCGCTACTGGCGATGAGTACCTTCCAGTTTATCTTACAGGTTTGCAAGGGTAATTTGATGATTATTCTTTAAAAGGTTCTTGGGTGGGCTTTATTTCATTTAATTCTGACAGCTAGGTCGCAAGGACCGCCACAAGATTATATTTTAAAAGAAATGTTTCTTCAATATGACTGGAAGTTTATAGGATGATTTCTTTATTTCTTTCTTTATTTAGCTGGGACCGCAGGTACGATCACTCTGTGTGAAAGAAAAAAAGACATGTAACATACCGAAAAATCAAGCGCGATAAATTTCCCGTTAAGCCTATAATACACTCGAGTATTTAATTATGTATTTAATAAACACTGCGCGAATTCTAGTGGTTAAAAAACATCTATAAAACTAGGACTTAACTGAATTTATTAATTATAAATTCCTTCGCGACTTTAAAAGTTAATTTAGGCATCTATTATCTTTTGAAATAATATAATAGATAGATCATTATATTTACAACTGGAACTATTGAGATGGTTTAATTTAATAGATTTAAATTAACACAAAATCCATTGAAATAGAATGACTGAACTAGACCACTGATCACTTTACGCAATATATATTACCGCTTTGCACAGAATAGAAAACACTGCAAATTTATATATAAAATCCAGGGGAAAATCTATAACAAGATTTCAATAAAGCTAGTGCTTCTGTAAAGGTCTGGCCAGCGAGTGATAACGTGTCTAGTCTTCATGGTCTATTTAGCTAAAATGGAATGTAAGTTGAGTGGGACATGATAAACTTGACAGCTTATTTGATCTCACGAACTTTTGGGGATCTGACCGCCAAATCAAGAGAAGAAACCGCACCCTGGTCTTCGTATCTCCGTTCGCTGCTGCCCGTTTCGGTTTCCCCGTTCGCTCGGTTCTACGATTGACACCGAGACGCGAAATTAGCGGCAAGCAACTGCGTCTCGTATCAGGGACCACTACTGTCTTTGATAACGCCGATAGTCTCCCCTAAAATCCCTCAGTTCGTCTCTTTGATCTCGTGCCGCACTACTAAATGAGTCCCGGTGGAATGAGTTCTGGCAAACGAAAGGTTACAACAAATGTTCAGGGGTTCTAATGTTATGAAAAGCTAAAGGTCCCTTTAAATCATCCATCATATCAGGGAGAATTCACTTGTCAAACTAGACGTACGTCACAGTATGAAAGCAAACGTATGAGCAGAACAATTTATATATATATCTAAATATATATATATATATATATAATATATACACACACACACCCACACATATATATTTACCTCTAAACAGAGCTGTACCATTATAAGAGGAATTCGCTGAATTAACTCAGCTGGGGGCTTGAACAGGGTAAAAACCATTGCTTAAATCATTCACAATAGGCGACAGACAGATATAAGTTAACCATTGCTCAGCGCTATGCCGCATGGTTCTTGACTTCTGAATTATCTTGTGAAGACTCCCTTCAGATAGAAGCGCCACTACACTTCTATCTACATCTCTGCCAAGAGTAATCTTGTGCGAAGGTAAACACCTTTGACGACCCATTTAGATACTCTTGAGTTTTAGCCATTGTTGGACCACTACTGCAAAGCAGGGGAGGCAATCCGTGACAATCGGGGGCAAGTCTGGAAATAAAGTACCCGATGGTAATTTCCCTAGAATACTGACATAATTTTAGATTTACTGAAAGTGTATTGTTAGTTATTAGTTTATATAGATCTGCTCATACGTTTTGCATAAATAAATAAATAAGGTGAAATATTGTAAGAGTAAAGTAATAATTGATAAAATCAAAACTTCTCTAAAAATAATTGGAAGAGGAAAAAACTGTCCATTGCTGAAGCCTAATTTGTGTTGTTGGTGTTGTGTGTTAGATAATTTTAGTCAGCTGGTATTTTGACTTAGAGCGGCTAATTTTATTTTAGTTAGTAGCAGTTGCAATTTTCGTGTCGCCTGTAAACAATCTCCTTGCACAAGCATGGCCGAATCACAAAATCTCTACTTTTTATTTAAATGTTGCTAAAGAGATGGGCTTATCGGGCAAAGAATTATCTGATTTTGTAGCCACTTCTGTGAAAGAAGACAATCAACGGGAACACGAAAAGGAAGAGAAGGAGAAGCAACGGGAACACGAAAAGGAAGAGAAAGAAAAGCAAAGAGCCCACGCAGAACGTATGGAACAGACCGACAGAGCTCACGCACTCAGACTTAAAGAACTAGAGATTCAAGGACGAAGAATCGAATCTAGCTCTAGCACCAATGGGTCGGGGAGCTCTCAGTGTAGTGATGCGGGGAATATTTCTCACGTGGTAGTTCCAAGCACGGCCTCTTTTCAGTTGGATGTCTACTCTGAGGCTTCAGAGGAAATAGACATTTATCTTGCTACGTTTGAGTCTTTAGCTGCCACCTTTGTATTAGATAGGGAGAGATACATTAAGTAATCTCAGAGCCTGAGAGGACCTGGTTACGATGTCTTCCTCAAAATGGCCCCGGAAGACAACAACAATTAAGAGTTGTTGAAGAAAGCTCTGCTGCAGCGTTTTCAGCTGAATGCACAAACTTTTCAGAGCAAATTCCGGGAGGCCAAGATTCAAAAAGACGAGTCATATGAACAGTTTTCTACACGTCTGGCTATGTACTTGGAGAAGTGGGGATCACTAAGCGCCTTCGGCGAATCGTACGAGGGATTACAAGAAATGATTATCGTGGAGCAATTCAAAGATTTGCTCGCCCCAGACATGAGACGGTTCTCGGCGGAGCACGGGGCCGAAACTCTTGATCAGGTGGTACTGTTTGCTGATCGGTACCAGAGCGCCCAGTCGGAAGTGACCCCGGCAAAAAGGCGCCCACACGATATTCACCCCAAACGAGAAGAGCGCCTTTTCACTGACTCCAAGAGTACGACCAACACCTCGCACAACACGACACAACAGCAGCAGCAACCACAGGATCACCATAGGCAGAAACAGCAATTCAGCCCAGTGAACTGGAAGGCGATGGTGTAAAGTATGCAAATCTGTCACGCATTTCTCATCGGACTGTAAGAGGCCTAAAACAGACCCTTATAATGTCGCTTGCCTGATCAGGGGGCCAATAGGGAAACATGACCACCATGCATATGAACAAAATCCTAGTTACCCTTCTATTACTGAGCAAGGAACCGTGGGTAACCAAACCATACAGTGCTTGTATGATTCGGGTCTCGAATACTCGGCTCTAGTCAGCCCATCTTTGGTCAAGGCCCACCAATACGCTGGGGAAACTGTAGAAATACAGAGGCCCCGGAAGAGCATAAAGCCCATGACTCTTCCAGTTGCGGAAATAGATGTTTCATCCCGATATGTACGGGGGAAAATCAATGCCGCAGTTGTAGACGACTTAGTCTACCCTCTCATTTTAGGAATAACATATGTGTTTTTGGAGATCCCTCACTCGATTCCAAGCCGACACCAGAGAGAGAGAACACAGGACACGCCCAAGCGGCCCCTGAGTCCTTATCTCTAAACAGCCCGAATATTTTGGAGCTGAAGCAGGCACAAAGGGCCGATAACACCTTAAAGCCTTGCTTCTCAAAGTTGCGTGACAATTACTCCCATACTCCTCAGGGAGCATTTTACTGGGACAAATGTTTAGTCTATAGACGGATAGGGAATAAGAGACAGTTAGTTGTCCCATTACCCTATCGCACCCGCCTAATGCAGGAAATGCATTTAACCCTACCCCACTCCATTAAATGTTTATATGGCCTGGTAAGGCATATTTCCCTGAATTACTTCTGGCCAGGTTTGCGACACAATGTTAGACAATATGTGAGAGATTGCTCTGTTCGCCATAATCCGGACAAGCAGAAGGATGAAACTGCCCTGAAATAGTTTGAGCAGAGTACCCAACAGCCATCATTGGATAACTCGTACCTCAACTCGACATTTCTGTGTAGCAAAGCAGAGTTACGACAAGCGCAGAAGGACGACATAACCCTAGCGGCATACTCTAACAGAGTCTGATAAAAACAATCCATGCTTCAGCTTTTTTTAATTAAAAAAAGAAGAAGAGATCATCGCAGCTATCAAAGGGTTAAAAATGGAAAAGCGGCTGATCACGACAATCTAAATGCCGAGTTATTCAAGGCAGACCCTGAACTAGCAGCAGAACTATTAGAACCACTATTTGCACAAATCTGGGAAACTGAGACAACACCAACAGAGTAGAGTAAAGGAATAATTTTTAAATTGCTCAAGAAGGGCGACCTTGCAGACTGCAACAACTGGAGAGAAATTACTCTCCTCTCAGTTCCCAGCAAAATACTAGGCAGGATAATCATCCATAGAGAATTTCAAAAGCAGTTGACCATAAACTGAGGAAACAACAAGCGGGTTTTAGAAATAACAGAAGATGTGCAGATCATATATACACCCTCAGGAACATTATAGAGCAGTGCTCAGAATGGCAGAGACAGCTATATATTAACTCTGTTGATTTTGAAAAGGCTTTCGACAGCATACACAGGGACAGCCTATGGAAAATACTGAGGGCTTATGGAATTCCCAGCTGCATTGTTTCCATCACAAAAAGCCTCTATTCTAACTTTACAGGCAGTGTTGGATTGAGTAATGTAACTTTCGAAGTGAAAACAAAAGTACGACAGGGATGCCCCTTATCAACAACATTATTTTTGACAGCCATAGATTGGGTGATGCGCCAGACAACAGAGGGATGTCCAAGAAGAATTAGATGGACAACGTTTTCTACACTGGAAGACCTGGAATATGCAGATGACGTTGCACTACTCGCTCATTCACATCAATACATCCAAGAAAAAACCGATTGACTGAATAAGTATGGCCAGCAGGTTGGCCTGAACATCAGTCTGAAAAAGACAGAGGTCATGACACTAAATGTGGGCAATCCTGAGCCAATAACAGTAAGGAAACAGCAGTTAGAACAGACACGCACATTTACTTACCTATGATGCATAGTAACACCTGACGGCGGAACAAGCAAGGACATTAACAACAGAATGTATAAAGCGAGAACAGCATTTGCTAGTCTCAACAACATTTGGAACTCTTCCCAGTACAGCACAAACACCAAATTAAGACTGTATGAGAGCTGTGTACTTTCTGTGCTTCTCTATGGTGCGGAATGCTGGAAAGTAACAGAAAAGGAAATGTCGAAACTGTCCTTTTTCCACACAATCTGCCTAAGGAAAGTTCTCCGAATCTTTTGGCCAAACACCATAAGTAACCAAGAACTACTTATTCGGAGTAACCAGGAGGACATGCACACCATCATAGCTGGCAGACGCTAAAGTTGGGTTAGCCACGTCCTCAGAAGGGACCCTGATACCATCACAAGAACAGCTATGCTGTGGACCCCCGAGGGAACGCGAAGGAGAAACCGACCAAAAACAACTCGGCGGAGAACTGTGGTGGCCGAGATGCAAAGAATGAACCAGAGTTCGGGCACTGTACGAAGGATGGCCGCCGACCGAGTAAAGTGGAATCAATTTGTTGCTGCCCTACAAGACGCCACCAGGCGTGATGGCCACTGACTGCTTTGACGGTTCACGGTTATGAATCAAAAAAGATGCTTCAGCTGGACCTTTCCACACAGAAAGGGGAATTATTTGTCGACGGACGATGCAAGGGAGGCAACTCGTGGTGTCTCTCCCTTTAAGACCCTCGGTTATGAAAGCGGCTCATATATCCTCATCGGGGGAACATTACTTTTGGCCCAAACGGTGGGAAGACGTTCGTCAGTACGTGTTAAACTGTTCACATTGCCAAGCGAGCAATTTAATCACTCGCCATCTGTATAATGAGAAAAACACTGTCATTCTGAAGAGTAGTAGAGGAAAGCACACACCACACAAATGTTCACGTCCAAACATGGATATTTGATGCAATATCTTAGGTGATGGGTTATGTGACGAAACGTCTGTACGTGTTCTTTTGGTGGCTCTCTCACACCTTTAGCCACTACGGCAGTATCATTTCTTTTCTTCATTTTATCTCCAATCGCTTTTATTTGGCATACATTGTATTCCCTTTCATACATTATTTTACTTTATGTTGGATCTAGTAGTGTGAAGTCTCTAACACTTCACTCCCCTACGGAAGTATCTGCTATGGGACTGTCTTTATTTTGTTTACCACTCCTCAGACGTATTTACGTTCCGCCAGGTAATTACACCTGTCAGCGACAATACGCTTATCAATCGACTCAGTCGCCGGCCACCTTTGATAGGAGGCGATCCTCGTTTAACACAATATGGTCTCGTACGAGGATGAATAGGTAGCCAATATTATCTGTCTGGAGAACGCACGATCACCGACGATATGAAATAATCGTTTCACGGGACGATCCCTGTGTGTGATTATCACGATAATCTGTCTGGGGAGACAATATTGGCGATAGGTAGCATCTGGACATCAAATGAGTTCACAGATGGGGTTTATGAGTTCTGCACAAGATGCCACCGGAAATATTACCGCATGATTAGACAGAAGTCACGCGTGCAATATTAAAATTAATATTTTAAAACACGCTAGGGGATATTTTAAATGAAACAACCGACGTAGTGCTAGCGAGATTTGATTGGTTTGATTTGAGAGCCGGAATATACAATGTAAGTCTATTGGAACATTCGGCGCAAACACAATCTGTGATTTGAACTGAGAATGAGAGATATAATCTAGCGAACTCAGAGACAGCTTCGCAACTTCATACGAGCAACTCCCAAAAGGCCAGAAAGAGAAGGATCGGACCTCGAATTCCTTTATTAACTGTGACAGATCGAGTATTGGGCAACTTTGGCTTTTACAAGTAAACCCGCATTTTAATACAAGATTGTAAACTTAAAAGGACCAGGACTTCAATTACCAAGACTGGAACATAGGAATTTGATAACAAGTCATAGAGGAATTAAACAAAAGTTTTCCCAGGCCAGTGATTTCGCAGAACACCCGCCATCAGAGGGATTACCTCTAATTTCCCAGACCAAAGTGATTTCGAAGCTTCAAATACAGAGCTGCGTCCATTCGAAACTGTGCAAGGAGATTGTGTATAACCCAATTTGGGGTAAGTTGTGAACATTTCTTTTACAAATGTGAATTAACGTGTTTCTTGCTTAGTGGTTATATATGAGGCTGGCAACCTCGCCATACGAAATCATTATATTCATAAACCACTACAGCAAGTGCTGATGATTGTTTCTTGCTAGTCGTGCGGGGAAACCCGACAGCAGAGGTGACCCCAGACTCCGGCTGGAACAGTGATGAGTGATGACTACGTCATATGTGCCTCAAGTGTAGCATATCATTTTGTGAGATTTATGTAACTTGGTAATGTTAATTCAGGCACAAATCATTATTCACGCTGTCCAGACACATTTCCCAATTAATACACATAAGAATATTGGTGAATTTTAATCATATTCATTGAACTACGTTATGTGCTCAAGAATTTAATTCTTCTGAGAGATTAACATTGGTGGGTGGACAACGGAAGAGTGAGCCTGTTAGAGTGCTTCAAACAAATGTACTTAGCAGAGGCATTTCTTTCCTATTTTGTCCAATAGTTCGTGGAACGAAGCCAGTTGTGAGTGAAACGCAGGGAATCACCACCAACCGCCTAAATCGGACAAGCTGTGTGAAGAAGTGCCCTCATCACCAAGCAGTGACGAAAATCACAGCTGCAGGACTCACTTAAAAGTTAAGTGCTTATAAAAAGGCACCAGCAAAAAGGGTCTAATTTTTCTGAACTATATCCTCACCCTAAATCTCAGTGAAGAGAAAATTTGATTCCAATATAAAATTCACCAGCATTTTATTTATTTTAAACTGTTAATACTAATTGATTATTAAATTTGTTACCTGTTGTCTTAAAACTAAACAATCATAGTCGATTCAGTTTATTTTGTTTTATGTATGAAAGCAAACGTATGAGACAGAACAGTTTATATATATATATATATATATATATATATATATATATATATATATATGTATATATATATATATATATATATATATATATATATATATATATATATATATATATATATTTACCTCTAAACAGAGCTATACCATTATAAGAGGAATTCGCTGAATGAACTCAGCTGGGGGCTTGAACGGGCTAAAAACCATAGCTTAAATCCTTCACAAAAGGCGACGGACAGATATGTTAACCATTGCTCAGCGCTATACCGCATGGTTCTTGGATCCCGTTACACGCCCTATTGAGGCATATTGGGAATATGTTGTTAGGCCCATTTTTCTCGACCGTCGGCTCACTGGGGGTGATGTGGTCAGCATCACGCCGGCCGCCTTAACCTTCCTTGAGTTGCTCTGATACCCATCCGGGACTGGGTCGACCCAGGAGCAGTTTGCGGCCTAAGAAAATCCCACCTCATCTGGGGATCGAACCATAGACCACTGAGCTAGGAAGCCAGTGCACTTACCACTATGCTACCGCGGCTCCTTCTGAATTATCTTGTGAACACTCCCTTCGGATAGAAGCGCCACTACACTTCTATCTACATCTCTGCCAAGAATAATCTTGTTCGAAGGTAAACACCTTTGACGACCATTTAGATACTCTTGAGTTTTGGCCATTGTTGGACCACTACCGCAAAGCAGGGTAGGCAATCCGTGACAATTAATCATAACGTCATCGACATTTTGCTTCTACTTCTTTTGTCTTTTTTACTCTCTCTCTCTCTATCTCTCTCTCTCTCTTTCCCTCTCTCTCTCTCTCTCTCTCTCTATATATATATATATATATATATATATATATATATATATATATATATATATATATATATATATATATATATATATATATATATATATATATATATATATATATATATATAATCTGTTGCTTGGTCTTCATGAAATAGCAACTTTCTAACAGACACGCCTTGTTTGCATGAGGGGCATGGCACTATAGGAAGCTAGGCCCAAAAAGAGGTCCATTGACACTGGGCTATAAGTTTGGCATACGTTCATTGATTCAGTGGACAATCAGTCCATTGAACTGATCTGTATTATGACATAGTATACTGAGGGAAGAAGAAAAACACTGAGACATGACGTTGGAGTGAAAACTGTGAGATATAAGACAGTCACATGATTGCCTCCCCTGCTCTGCAGTGATGGCTGAACAATGGCCAAAATTTAAAGTATACAATGAGGGTCATTAAAAGTATCTACCTTCGCTCAAGACTGCTCTTGGCAGATTTGTAAATAGACGGATAGTGCTTCTATTTTAGGGAGTCTACATAGAATATTTCAGAAATCACGGACAACGCTGCATTTATCAAGGTTGCCATGAACTTTGTATCTGCCCGCCCCTTCTCTGAGGCTAAAGATATATTAGCTCGTTTCTGAGCCCCCAATGTAATTGTTCAGTAAAATATAACTTAAGTAGTCTGTTGTGTATATATAATTAAGAACTGATTCATGCGTGTGCACTTATCACTGTAATAATTACATCAACTATTAATTTGTAAATACATATAACAAATTTAATAATCAATTATTGTTTAACACGAGTAAATAAATAAGTGAAGTTGGTGGATTAAAAAAAAATGTTGAATTTTTCTTCACAGAAAAAATAGTTAAGGTGGTTTGATGTTGTGGTAAGAATTATTTTTGCTTTGGCCTTGTTAAATAACTTAACTGGCCAGATGTTGAAACTGGTTTACTAGCTGCTCCGTCAGTTATCGACTTCTGTGGTGAGGGCACGTCCTATGCGTAGTTGCAGGGTTAACCGCTCCGAACGTGAAGGCAAGGATCTTCACAAATCGTCAAAGGCAGACATCTAGCGTAGACTCAAGGTTTGTATTCTCAGACCCGTATCAAGCTGGCACCACACACTTGTATCTCCAACTTACACCACAAAAACTCACCCCGTATCGGGTTTTACAGACATCTGATACAGAAGACTTCCGAATAATGTCGGGCCACAGGTTATGAGGCCTTCTTAGAGGCAGTCAGGGAGTTAATATTATTTCTAATCCCACTATTATCCTGTATATAGGTTCTTAGGACTGTGTGGTTTCCAGTATTATAAAGTCGAGTTTTTCTGGCAGGTTCATTTAAGAAAATCCTTAATACTTGGTCCAATCCTCTTTATTGAAATCCTACTTTTCTTTTGTCCTGGCTTGTCTGAAGGTGTCGTCTTGACGCAGTGGAACACAGTGCCGGAGTCTAAACTTGTGCTACAATATAAAGAACTTTAAGCCCACGCTCTCTCAGCTTTCTACGCAGTGAAAGTCGCCAATCAGAAGTAGTCTAGTTTAATAAATTTTATCTAGACCAAGCAGATTCAAATGTTTGACTTTAGTATATGTCTTATCTTTCCTTTCCCCCCCCCCCCACCCCCCAACGTCTCATGAAATTCCATATGACACAGATAATTTCCATATCCTCCCATATACTGTATTAATGCTACTGCTTTTTAGATGACTCATGTCTGTAATTCGTAACAAACCCTCGGTTTAATGTGTTATCATAAATACTAACAAACAGGAGTCCACCTGCGGTAATGTTGCATAACATGTCTGCCACGTCGAAAGTACATTCGCATTTTATATTTCAATTAACCATACGAGAAGTGTGCGTGCCAATCTTTGTGAGAGAGTACGTTCACGCCTGTGTTTGTTTTACACAGATAAGGCAGATTGATCTGTCTGATTCCAGATGGGTTGTTAACGTTATCTCTACCCAGGATAGAGTATGCAAAAATAGCAACGCGAAACCGGAGTCATGCGTTCCAATATGAGAGAAAATACAAGGAAGGAAGACATAAATGGAAGGCACAAGATAGAAAAACCGACAGTCAGAACACGGATAAAATGAAGAGCACGGTCATTTCGTGACAAAGACAACGTTTGAAGACCGGATATAAAGTAATCATTAAAATTATGATACTCGGAGTAAAGACTAAAGAAAATGAGCATTACATATTATGATACACGCTACATGCAGCTCCCGGGGTGTCTTTGAAGAGATAAAGAATAAATATGCCTTCTGCACCCTCAGGCATGTCCTACAATACGCTTGATATGAAACTGTGCGTAGGGCTGGCAACCTCATCGTGTAAAACAAACCACCACATAAACTACTGCTGCAAGCGCATGTGAATGGTTGGTAAAGGCTTCCTGCTAGGGGAGCAGCTACAGTGATGGATCTATGCTCTGTAAGGATCGCAAATAAAAATAATAATGATTGTTAATATGATACTGAAAATGAATACAGACGATAGAGTGAATGAAAAATAATATAGTACACAGATTCAAGACTGGAGATAAAATGAATGTTAAATATTACGTTACAGAGTTAGAACCACAGATAAATAGCCCTCTAGACCATTAGAAATTTTGCATCTAGGATTTGTAAAGCTTTCATTGACAACTTTGTGTGTGACATTCCGTGCCATAGCTTTGTAACAGTGCACAGTATAGTCAGATTAATTATGACACCGTCAATGAATTTACGGTTAAAAGACTAACATTTCGGTAGAAGATGTATTCAGTAATTTCTTACTGCTTAACTCTTCACACGTGGAGTACAAACTACAGACTTAAACCTGTCTACACGTGCTTGTTATACGTTGAAAACCTTCCACTTATTGACAGGACGCACAATAACAACAAGAACCCATGATGCTAAACAGATCGTGTTCAAACGTGCATTAGCTCTGATTTGTCATTAAGGGATTACATAAATAAGCCTTACTTGTATATACCATTCATGAAAACAATTCTACTACGCCACGCTGATCTGCGACGTACCGTTTGTGAAAGTGCATTTCAAGGTGCAGACCAGCGGTTCTCATAATTTGCTATGCGGGATCTAATGGCTCCTGCCGAACTCTGAAATATTGTTTCAGACATATGCGATAAAGGACTCTCTTCTCGGAAAAAAAAAACCTCCTTTATAGAAAAATACAGCCAGAACGATAAGAACTTTCCACCGTAAACAACATTTACATATAACAGTTGATTACAAAACACTAGTAACAAAAGGTTCTTTCGATATTGCAACGGTATTCGTTTTGTTGCTGTCTTTGGGTTGTGCCAAAAATTACTGTTGTTGCTTTTGCCGTTATAACAGTGATAACACAGCCCTACCAAAAAAAATAATTTTTTTTGGTGCCAAACATTTTACTCTTGATTGTACATAAATGAGGCCTGCTCAATCCAAATATCACATTTACTTGTCTGTAGCAGCTCTAGTTTTTGAGATACAGACATTTTTGTATTTCATTAATACAGGGTGACCCAAAAAAAAAAAAAAAAAAAACGGGCCCGCCCGCGCGGGCCAGTTTTTTTTGGGTCACCCTGTATTATTACAATATTTTCTATATAAGGCTATGTAAAAAAAAAACTATTGCTGTCTAGTCCTTTACAAAAGAAAACTGCTTGTTTACTCTCAGTTTCAGTTTTCCAAGAATCTTTCCAGAATTGCCTTTTTTAGATTTTAAGCCACTGCATGCATGTTAGTATGCTACTTATTTTATTACACTTCTAACAGAGAATGGCATCATCTTCAAGAAGAGCATGTTTTCTTTCACCGCATTTATTTTGTTATATTTGTGGAGAGTACACTTTCAAAGAAGAACATAGCAAGCATATTACTGTTTTTGTGAAAAAGGCATACTTTGCTTGCTTTAAAGTAAAACTAGGTGACCAGGACAAGTCTTGGGCTCCTCATATTGTTTGCAAAACATGTGTTGAACACTTGCGACAGTGGACTTGTGGGAAAAGAAAATGTTTAAAATTTGGAATTCCAATAGTTTGAAGAGAGCCCAAGAACCACTATGATGACTGTTATTTCTGTGTTGTGAATATTAAGGGAATTAATGGAAAAAAATCACAAAAAGTGGACATATCCAGATTTAGATTCTGCTAGGCGACCTGTTCCACACGGAGATGACATACCAATTCCAACTTTCAGACAGATTTCGGATTCCCTGCTAGAAGATGAGACAGCAGTGGCATGTGGAACGACAAGTGACAGTGATAGTGATTTCGAAGATGATTTTTCAGATGCTCAACGCTTCGACCAGCTTGAACTAAATGATCTAATCCGAGATCTACATCTCTCCAAGGAATCTTCAGAACTTTTGGCTTCAAGATTGAAAGAAAAAAAATTACTGACTGCTGAAACAGGTTACATTTTATTGCAGCAGAGAGCAAGGTTTTATTCCATTCTTTTGTAAAGAAAACAACCTTGTGTTTTGTACTAATGTAGGAGGTCTTGTTAACAAAATGGGTGTAAGTTATACACCAGATGAGTGGCGACTTTTCATTGACAGCTCTAAAAGAAGTTTGAAGGGTGTTCTCTTACACAATGGTAACAAATATGGCTCAATTCCAATTGCTCATTCTACTTCAATGAAGGAGGAGTATGCTACAATAAGCACAGTTCTGAAAAAATTGAAGTATTTAGAACATAACTGGATGGTTTGTGTAGATCTTAAAATGATGAACTTCTTGCTTGGCCAGTAAATTGGATTCACCAAATATCCATGCTTTATATGTTTGTGTGGGACCCAAAGACGCAGCAATAGAGACCGCAGTCAGCGACTCATAGCTTGACTGCTTGCGTCAGGACCAGCGAACCAGAGCTGGTCAAGACCGTGCTCCACCTCCACGTGGTGGTCCTGGAAAAAGTCTGCAGCAGTGCAGTCTGGCTGAGCGAGCACGGATCGAAGAGGGAAGGCAAACACGGTCCCAAAAAATGCCGTGCAGAAGTCGAATGTGTCGACCGAAAGGTGCAGATATCACAGCTTAGGCGTAAACAGACACAACGCAACCACCGTCCTTTTCAGGACGAACGAGGAAGAAGAAGAAGATATGTTTGTGGGATAGCAGGACAAAAGATATGCACTGGACAAAGAAACAGTGGCCGTTGAGGGATGAATTTAAAGTTGGAGAAAAAAATATTGTCAATAAGCCTCTCATTGATCGAAAAAGAGTTCTACTGCCACCATTACATATAAAGCTTGGCTTGATGAAGCAATTTGTTAAGGCACTGAACAAAGATGGTACCTGTTTTAATTACTTATGCAGAAAGTTTCCAGAATTGAGCATAGACAAACTTAAAGCTGGAATTTTTGATGGACCTCAAATTAGAAAGTTAATAAACGATCCAAATTTTATTGATTCCATGAACAAAACAGAGTCCACAGCCTGGTCATCATTTGTTTTAGTTGTGCAAAACTTTCTGGGTAACTTTAAAGCAGACAATTATTCTGAATTAGTTTGAAACATGCTGTCGAGTTTTTGTGAACTTGGATGCAACATGAGCATAAAATTGCACTACCTCCATAACCATTTACATTTATTTCCGGAGAATCTTGGCGACTTTAGTAAGGAGCAAGGTGAAAGATTTCACCAAGATATAAAAACAATGGAAGAGAGATACCAGGGACTTTGGGATGCCCACATGATGGCAGATTACTGTTGGACCCTTAAGCGTGACTGTCCGGGCATATCACATTCCAGGAAGTCCTCGAAAAGATCCTTTTTTGCGTGTTGACTAAACAAGTGCTAGTGATAAAGTTTTATTACATTTTTGGTAATATATGCACAGTAATTACATATAACATGAATGCAGACTAAAGTCAAAATGCCACTGATAGCACCTAACTCTAGGATTGTACTTAACAATTGCCCTACTAATATGGTCATTCTTAGTTATCTCAAAAACTAAAGGTGATAAAAAAAAATATGATTACATTTTTGGAATCAGCAACCCAAAATTACCCAAGAACAGCTATAAAATTTAAGGCACCAAAATGTGTGTATACCAGTGTAATTATTATTAATATAATGTCCTTTTAATACCAGTTGTGCCCTGTACACTGTTTTAATTATTTTTTTTTCAAAATCAGAATGGCGTATTGCCAGTTGTATGTGAGGACATTTTGATTAAATCGTTTGATAAAGAGTTGCTCGACCTAGGAATTGCCTAACATCACGCAAGAAGCTAAGTAAATGAACAGGAGAAATGAGCATTAAGACCTACAAACTGAGAGAGCCATCAGTTAAGACCAGATATCAGGGTTTGTTGCTACAGCAGTGAGAAACAAAGAAGAACAGCCTGATGACCTGGAAACCCTCTGGCTTAAATTCAAGGACATCATAAAGATAACTGCAGCAGAAGCATGTCGCGAAGTCCGACTTGGGAAGAAGAGAAAGAAAACACCTTGGTGGACAGAGGAAGTTAAAGAGAAAATAAGAGAAGAAAAAGACATGGAAACAATACATAGGAGCTAAATTCTACTCTAGAATACTTGAGCAGAGGCTCAGACGCCTAGCTGAGCCACAAATTGATGAGGTCCAGTGTGGCTTCCGGGTGAAAACGAAGTACTCAAGACCTAATCTTCACACTCAGACAGCTGAGTGAAAAGGCCCTTGAGTTTAAGAGTGAGATCCATCTTTGCTTCATAGATCTGGAAAAGGCGTTTCACAAGATCCTCTGGAGCAAACTGTGAGACTGTGTGGCAAGGAAGAACATTCCAGCGCCACTGATACATGCTATACATAGATTCTACAAGTCTTGCAGAAGTTATGTGAGGACGGCAAACCATAAGTCAGAAGAGTTCAGGACCACCATTCGTGTAAGACAAGGTGATATCCTGTCACCTTATCTTTTCATACTACACATGGACGATGTCATCAAGGCATGTAAGGAGAGGACAAGAAAGTATTCAGTGGGGTACTGGAGGATGAGACAGATCTGTATTTCAGAGTGGCATTTGCTGATGATGTTGCCCTGATTGCTAAATCAGAGGCACATCTTCAATCCAACCTGCAAGTCTGGAAGGAAGAGCTGGAGAAGAGAGGGATGGTTATAAGCAGCTCTAATAACAAAAACCATGGTGATATCACGAGAGGAAGGAAGGTATCAGATTAAGCAAGGAGAACAAGTCCTGGAGCAGGTCAACCACTTCAAATACCTCGGAGCTGTCATAGACCGGAAATGAGGCATCAAAGAAGAGTTGACCACCCGAAGAGCAGCAGCTGGGAGACTTTTTCAGGCCATAAATCGAAGTTTCCTCAGCAAAAGAAAAGTTAGTAAGAAGATGAAGGTGGCTGTATACCGCTCACCTATGTCCCAGTCTTGACGTATGAATGCGAATCATGGGTGTGGTAAAATGCACCGTTTTAACCCTCCAGCTCAAATTATAATGATAATACTGTATTTGAATTTTTGTTCCAATACACCAATATAGATTCTCTACACATCTCGCCACCATTGCCCTACCCTGCTCATATTTCTCAAAAGTCCAATTCTAGTGACGTAAAGTTACCGTTTATAACCCGCTACTATAAAAATTTGAAAAGTGGCAAGGTCGATAAAATCTAATGCAAAATATTGGACACTCTTTGAATTTTTTAAAACTAACGTATTCTAAGAATCTATTATTAGTTACAACATGCGACAGTTGTCGTTAGACGTCGTTTTTTTTTCAGAACAGGGGCAAACTGCAGCTGAGAAATAAATAACTACATTTGAAAAATAATCGAGTAATAAATTACAGTAGTTATATTTTTTTTCTTTTCAAGAACGTCGCATTTTCAAAAAACGCCAGCGAGCGGCTTGCGTTTTGAAACTATTAACGCCACGCGATGGTACTTACCCCATTACCAAAGGCTTTTTCGTTACTCCGTACTAATTTTTAAATATAACATAAAACCGTTTTGGCAGTCGGCCAACACGTGTTTCGTTCAAAAAAAAGACGGGAGATAGAGAGGGGGGGGGGGGGGGTTAGCATGGAAAAAGTCTAAACCATCTTGGGTATTGTCAAACTGAAACAAATGAGTGCAGGGGAGAGAAAAGGGGCAAACGAAAGACAGAAAACGTAGATTATGTATTGCATTCTATAGAAGAATAAATAAAGAGAAAAGTACAAAGATGAAAACTTAGATAAAGACGTAGATGAAAATATACTGGCTAGATAAAGGACATTAGCCTGATTAATAATCACTTTTCATCTTTTGAATCGCTTCAAAAGTGACTGAGTTTGGGCATAAAATAAAAAAATTGACAACACATGTACGGACACACTGATATCCCAACTCAATTTAAAAGTAACATTTTTCTAGTCACGTGGGTTGGAAACAAGTCAAATCGGCGTAGTTTAAACTGATTGGCTAATGTTAGTTTAGACATAGAGGGAATAAAACTAACGCTTCTGCTACGCAGGGTGCCACTTGACAAAAATTTCCTACAAGCAAGGTTCAAAGCAGAGCAATTAATGACCAAATTGCCTTTGCGTCTGAAGCAGCAGCTATCTAGAGTTGACCCATTGATAGCCTGTTAACCTTTAACAAATTGTGTGATTTATTTCATTGATTGCGGTAAGATGAATAATTTTTTAAATACATTATTAGATGTAGAGGCCAACCCAGATAGGGCGCCATAACATTGTGTGTGTACGACATATGCCTTTGTGGAAGATTGCGACATACTAGGAGCACAGGCATGTCTAAGCAGACTTAGGAAGCAAATCAAAATAAACTTGAGTTGAATAATATCATACATTATTTGGATTGTAAGACCAGAAAGTCACTGGCAGGCCTATTGGTATATTAACTCTTTGGAAAAAGAAAAGATTGTATTTCAGCTGAAGATGAAGATGATGTATAGGGACAGGGGCGTTGAGACTATGTGGAAAAGAAGATACCCACTGTTTATGAAGAAGTCACAGTAAAGTTAAAGACTAGCTAATTTGGTTAGCTCGTTTATCTGATCACAATACATGTTTAATGATGTTAAATTGGTAGTGGTGGAGATAATTAACTAGAGACTTAGGGAGGCTTGTTCCTCTTGTTTCAGGGTTACATCACCCAGTATCAAGTTGGTCAGAAGCCGGAGCTGCAGAATTTGAGGCAACCTACCGGTTGTTTCTATATCGAAGCCTAAGAGTCTCCAGTACACACTGTAGTGAAGCAGTGTGCAGTTGTTTTCGAGCAAGTCATTCAGTGTCAACAAGAATTCACAGATAAGCAAAAATCTTGCGGGCTTATATGCGAACTCAAATGTGTTTAATCTCCACCTTATTCAGAAACAGTTTGTGATATGATGCGAAAACCAGTTTTTCCCAATATTGACTCTTCATAGAACAGTATTTTCCAACAGGGAATAAACGTTTATAAACATTAACATATTAAGCTATATTGGGCAGATGTCCTTCTTGTGTATTTAATTTGGTATAAAACCATATTTTCACTTTTAAGTTTTAAACATTCCTGTCCTAAAAAATTTGAGGGACAGGAAATTAAAATTGTATTTACATATATATCATAACTTTAAACCCAGTCTTGTTTTATTCGATTTTAGTGAGTCGAAATTGTATTTGTTTAACGCAATTATCACTACATTTTTCATTACCCTAGACATCAAGCCATATAAAAAACATCACAAACACTAGATACCCAAAATAAATCGCAGAGTGAGATCGTAGGGTGGTAGCAGTCAGGTACCCTGAGAACATCTTCATCAACTATTAGACTCAGGAACTTGCATAGCTGACCTCACTCTGTAGACACATACTGACTACTTATCTTTAACATCAAAACCCACCACAATGGGCAATGACTACAACTCACAAAAGCCAGATCCTAACCTCAGAAATGAGGTATTTGAGGAAGGTGGTTGAAGTAACAAGACGAGACATGGTCCGCAACCAGACGATACGTCGAGGCCTAAAAACCCAACCCCTGCAGACTTAAGTATAACAGTCCCAACAAAGATGGTTTGGTCATGTCTGCAGAGTGGGAGAAGATCGGTGTAGCATGATGAAACAATGCCTTACCATTCACCGTATAAGGAAAATTATGGTCCAATCAAATAAACGCACACTCTAGTGTATGTCGCGAACGATTTGCAAATGGCGTACTGGCAGAAGGAATTTTGTTTTAACGGTACCGTGGATTTACGTGGACTACAAACGAATGGAGTGAAAGAAAGAGATGGCATATATTGCATTTTATGAAGGAGAAGACCTTGCAGTTATATTCACGAGGAATAGTTGCTATGTGCCTTAACTTCAAAGATATTCGAGGTAAAGTAGGCCAGCGTATTAAAAGTTAATGTGAAAACGATCTTCAAAAAATTGCTACAATTCGCAGACAAAACTAATTAAAGAAAACCAGAGATGCAAAAGAAGCTACGGATCTTCCCACGTGCCGGTATTGCCTCCCCTGCTTTGCAGTAATGGCCCAACAGTGGCCACAATTTAAGAGTATCTAATACGGGGTTCAAATGTGTCTACCTTTGCACAAGATTACTCTTGGCAGAGATGTACATAGAAGGTTGTAGTGATTTCTAAATACAATATCTAAATTAATATATAACAGTAGAGGGCATAAAGGCACAGATACGAAAGTACACAAGAATTTTCTGCTAGAACGGTTGGTATCGCCTACGCCTTCAGATTATTATTTGCTAACGAATAGCCGAACAAAACGGTACCCAATTTTTCAAATTCGTCCTTGACATAAACAACCACTTTTCCTAGTTCTAAGAAAATATTTGCCTAAAATGCATTGTGGAACGAGGAGGGGCAGGGATAGATGAAATGCTAATTCGTTTCGCATTGATTTTAAACTAAAAGCAACTCTAGCACAGGGGCAAGCCTTGCCTTAGGGGTTTCCCCAATACGATGAAAAAGTTAGAATTATGGACACTACGTCATGGAAACATGGTAAGCTCTTATTATGAATGACCTAAGCTCTCGTATTTCGCTTGATATTACATGGAAAAAGAGTGAACGAGAGGTAGTTTAAAAATAAACAACTAACATAGAAAAAAAGATAGAATTTTGAACCAACCCACATAGCCCCTTAAAAATCGTAGATTCGTGTACCTGAAGACTTGCTGACCAAGAATATAAATAGTCCCTTAACTAATCAACTATTGATAAAACCATACATAGAGATCAGAGATACTGTCAGGTCAAGTCATATCTGCTTAGATTGGGTCGCATAATTTTTGGGAAAAAAAGTTGGTGACGGATAGGCTCAGATAGTACAGTGAATCCGATTGGGTGGCATTTGAAGTGAGACGAAATATTATTGGCTGACCTTTGAATAAACATAAATAGCCTAGTAACGTAGGAAATGTTTGAATGATATTTTTTGAAAGACTGTTTACCCTTGTAAAATTAAAAGTGATTGGCCAACTGAATCGATATTGTCAGAATAAGCGTTAGGGGGGACGCCATTTCTAGAAAAGTTTCAACAGTGATAGATGAGATCAGGCTGTGCTTTTAAATACATTTCTGGACAGCCTGGACAACAAAACAGATCGAAACTGTGTCAGTCATCGTCTCTGTGTATTTCATTGAACATTGTGGTAAGATTGACATTTATTAATCTGTATTTTATATAAAAATTGAATGTAAAATAATAATATATGTCTGGACATGAGTGGGTCTATAGCGAACATGAGGCAAAGCCTAAAGATTGATCCACCATGTGATAGACTGTCAGAGAGGTGTAAAAATACAAGAATATGTATGATTGTCATAAAGGAGCATAACACCTATCCTATTATATGGAAGAGATTACAGCTGGAATTGCAGTGGCGTTGTAACTATTAGGGGAGAAGAATACTGGTGTACATTGTCACATCAAAAGAAAATGGTGGCATAGGTTTGTATAAGGATATGATCCTTTTTGTTTGTTTGTAATGTACATGTCCTTAACTGTGGACTATTGGTGTATGCTAGATATTGCGAAGGATGCATACCTTCACATTTCAGAGGTCCTGGGTACTGACGTTAATGTGGTACCAAACGCTTGAAAACTGATTGATTCAGGACTCTGCCTGTTTACTGCGAGCCCATGCTAGTGGCCATTGCCTATCAAACATGGAACAGATTGTCAAGCGAGCAGAAGAAAGGTTCAACCTATATTCTACTGCAAAGATAAGTTCTCGTTCGGCACCTGAAAGCTCAACTACAGAACTTTATAAGAAGAAATAAAAAAAGTGACAGTGAATAAAATTGGGACAAATATTAATAGTTCCACAAGTGACAAAATAGAAACAGACATTAATAAAAGGATATGATTTCAAACAACAACCTAGTGGTACGACCAGTATTTCCTTAAAGTAGGAGAACACTACAGACGTATATGAGAATAATATTTTTATGTATGGACAGAGGATCTATTGTGCTATTTGACTGATGTAATTGATTATTTTGATTTCTCTTTTAAATTGTCAATCCTGATTCCAAAATAAATTTAGAATCAGGATAATAACATTGTAAAAATTATCTTTACACAAAATTCAACCACAGTCTTAAATAAGATAGCCTTTTAGAGTGTCGTTTGTATGTTATTGTGGTAGTGCTGTGTGCTGTTGTGAATAATAAACTATTTGTTTGTATGTTTGTTGATTTTGTATATTACACTCTACATTCATAACCCTAGACACTAAACGAAGTCATTTAATATAATAATATAAATACATTATTAATGAGATTTTTTTTTTTTTTTTTTTTTTTTTTTTTTTGCGTACGCCCGCTAATACTCGAGGCGAAATCTCAGGTTATTATTTATGTCTAACCTGACATTGATTTTACGTGAGTATCCCTTTATTTCTTGTACAGAGACAGGTGTCCCTCGCCATTCAGGCAAATACTCGCCGATTTCGGAGGTACCCATTGCAGCTGGGTCGGCTCAGGAGCCGCCAGTCCCTGGTCGACGACACTCCTTCAAATGTCCTCGCCAGGTCTCGAGTTAATCCAGTCCAAATCCCGGTCGACGAAAAATCCTCAAATGCCGTCGCCCGGGTTTGATCCTGTATCACCCGGTCGCCAGAGCGGTGTTCTAACCACTACGCTAGCGCGGCTCCCATTAATGAGATAAAAAAGGTGGTAGCTGAAAGGTACCCTGAAAAGTTCACAATACTATTGGGTAAATTCATGGACCTTCATAGCTAATCTCAATTAATATAAATATAATAATACCTACAACAATTCATAACAAAAATCCACCACATTTATTGGGGTCTCGCTCCTGGGGATTGAATTGGGTAGTTTGATTCTGGGATTTTAAATTCTTAAAATATTATCAGTTATATTAGGAATCTCAGAGAGTATAAAACTAAAAGCATTCCTTTTGGAGAAATTGAATAATAGTTGAGCTATCAGTGCCTGTGGTTGTTCTTGGTTATCATTAGAAATTATTAGCCATAATTAGAGATTTGTATAGTTGGAAATTTTAAAGGTTGCATAGTACAAATGGCTGATCTGGCAAAGTTTCGATCTGCTGCTGTGCTGACTGCTAAGGAAATGAACATGGAGGGTCAGGTTTTGATCCACTATGTAACTTCCGAATGTGACAAGTATATTGAAAGGGAAGATAGGAAGTTAGCAGAAGAAAGAAAATTACAGTTACAAATTGAGGCTGACAAAGAAATTAAGAGGTTGCAGATTGAATCTGACAAGGAGGCTAGGGCATTAGAGGCTGATAGAGAGGCTGAGATAAAGAGGCTCCAATTTGAGGAGAAAAAATTAGAAGCAGAAGAAAAAAGATTGGCTGCTGAAAGGGAAGCAGAAGAAAAAAGACAGGCTGCTGAAAGGGAAGCAGAAGATAGAAGATTGCAGAGGGAAGCAGAAGATAGAAGATTGCAGAGGGAGCACGAGTTACGACTAAGGGAGTTGGAAATTCAAGGCCATGCTCCTGAAAATGGTGCCAGCCCCTTTACCTCAGATGCCACTGCTAGTCATGGAGCCTCAACCTCAGCTATGGGTTTTCATGTAGATCATTTTGTTAAGAAAGAAGATGACATCGAAGGGTACTTAAGTAGATTTGAACTTTTAGCTACTACATATGGGTTAGAGAGGTGGAGCCTCAAGTTATCACAAGGGCTTAGAGGAACGGCTTATGAAGTTTTTGCCAAGATGAGCAGAGATGACCAAGACAATTATGACATGCTAAAGCAGGCTCTTTTATTAAGATACGAAAAGAACGGAGAATTTTTATAGAAAAAATTTAGGAATGCCAAACTACTGTCGGGTGAGACTTATCACCAGTTCTCTGCACGGTTAGAGACCTACTTGGAGAAATGGACTGCTCTGGGGAAAACCCAAGATCTTAAGGAGATGATCCTTATTGAGCAGCTAAGAGAGTCCATGGCTCCAGACCTGAGAAAGTTTCTCATGGAACAAGGTGCAGAGAGGCTGGGTGAGTTACTCAATGTCGCTGAGAGGTATCAGGCAGCCCAGGCAGAGGTAGTTGGTAATAAAAAGAAACAGGTAGACAATTTTAAGGCACCTCAAAACTTTAATAAGTTTGACCATAGAGACCAGAACAAAGGTAAGCAATATTTTGATAGGCCACGCAATGACTATAAACATAAAGCCTCACAATTCAATGAAAGGAAAAATGATGAAAGAAAACCTTTTAACCAAGGAAAGAAGTATTGTAAAAATTGTCGGATGGACAAACATAATACTGAAAATTGTAGAAGGAAAATTCCTACTTTCGCTGCAATGAAAAGGGGGAGAAAGGGAGAAAAGGTCAACCCTACTGAACAACAGGAACCTTACCACCCCCCAGTGTGTGAAGATGTAACATGCAATGGTGTCACCATAAGGTGTTTGTATGATACTGGATTAGATTATGATTCAGTTGTGAGTTCTCACCTGGTGCAGGCAGATCAATACACCACAGAAACAGTGGAGATTCAAATTGCAACCAAGGACGTAGCGACCATGACACTTCCCGTTGCTAGGATAAATGTGAAAACGCGATATGTGGAAGGAATCATAAAAGCAGCAGTGATAAATGAACCAATCTACCCTCTGATATTGGGGTGTAGATATGTCTTCTTGGGGAATCCCAAGAGACCTGTGACCATGGCAACAGTGCAGACCAGATCACAGTCTAAAAAGGAGGAGGATAATCCGATACATACCCATCCAGATGAGATGAGGAAGGCACAGGCGGAGGATAAGACCCTCAAGCCTTGTTTTAAGAAATTGCCCAAATGTCATACACCTCCAGGCAAGGGAGATTTCTATATGAAGAACAAATTGATATATAGGAAGGCTGGAAATGGATCCAATGGTCACGGACAATTGGTCCTTCCCAATTCATATAGGACTAAAGTGTTGGAACTAGGGCATGCGATTCCCTTCAGTGGTCATATGGGGATCAGCGCAACAGGACAGCGTATAGCTTGTCATTATTTCTGGCCAGGAATAACTGAAGACATAAAGAGATATGTAAAATCCTGTCCAGAGTGCCATCGGGTAGCTCCAAAGCATTGGACTGCTCCAGCAACTTTTGGGGAAATGCCCATAGTGGGAACACCTTTTGAAAGAGTTGCCGTGGACATTGTGGGACCTCTCACTCGGACAAAGAGGAGGAACAGTTACATTCTGACTCTGGTGGACACTTGTTCTATGTGGGGAGAGGCGGTAGCCCTGTCATCAATTGATTCGAAGCATGTGGCAGAGGCATTACTCACAATCTTCACCAGGTTAGGCTTTCCCAACCAAATCTTGACTGATAATGGCTCTCAGTTCAAGGGGAAACTAACAGAAGAAGTATTCAGGATCTTTCAAGCCAAACACTTTCATTTTAGCCCGTATCATCCTCAAGGAAATGGCCAAGTGGAAAGATTTAACGGGACACTCATGTCGATCCTGAGGAAGTTGGCACATGAAAAACCAGATACATGGGACCAGTACCTTCCCGCCGCTTTGTTTGCCTATCGGGAGGTACCCCATAGTTCAACCGGTATGGCCCCGGCAACATTGTTATTTGGAAGGCCAATAAACGGTCCCCTGGAAGCATTGTTAAGGACATGGACCGATGAAAAGGCAGAAGAAAATATTACCTCATCATATCAATATGTGAACGAGCTGACCACTCGTCTTAAAACTGGCTGGAAACTTGCCAATGAAAATTTGAGACAAGTCAGGAAAAAGCATGCTGCCTATTACAATAAGAAAGCGAAGGATCGAGAATTTGCTGTGGGAGAGAAGGTGCTCCTTCTACTGCCCGGCAGCCAGAATAAATTGCAAATTGGATGGCAAGGTCCATATACAGTTCTAGAGAAGGTGTCTAGAACAAATTATAAGATAGATAAGAAAGGGAAAGAGAAAATCTATCATGTGAATCTCCTGAAGAAATATCTGGACAGAGAAAACCAGGAAGAGACACACCTACTGACCGTGTCTGTTGTAATGGAGATGAAAAAGGAACCACTCACTTCTCATGAATATCCTTTACATCCCTGTGAGACCGCTGCACAGGTAAAAATCAGCACACACTTAACGGAAAATCAGAGGGAGAGGGTTCAACAGGTTCTGAATAATCATGCAGATGTGTTAACGGACCGTCCAGGGCATACAAATTTATTGGAGTATGATATGAAACTCATAGACCCAACACCAATCTGTATGAAAGCCTATTCGATTCCGTTCGCTAAGGAGAAAGCTTTAAGGGAGGAGATAGATTATCTGTTGAGAGAAGGGATTATCTCGCACAGTGAATCTTCCTACAGCTCCAGTGCGGTTCTGTTAAGAAAACCTTCTGGAGAACACCGGCTGTGTATAGATTACAGGAAACTGAATGCTGTCACAGAAGGTCAGGTGGATCCATTACCTGATACAAATCAGCTGTTTGCCAGGCTTAATAGAGCTAAATATTTCTCTAAAGTGGATCTGAGCAAAGGCTACTATCAGATTCCAGTAAAGCCGGAAGTCAAACCTTATTTAGCCTTTAGCACCTCGCAAGGACATTATAAATTTAATATGTTGCCATTCGGGCTGAAAAATGCACCGAATGTGTTTTCGAGGATGATGAGAAAGTTACTGGATCCCCTGAAGAATCCATGCATCACTAACTTCATGGATGCTATTCTCATAGCAACAGAAACATTTGAGGAACACATTAACTCTCTGAATATGTTGTTTGATCGATTGAGAGAGACCAATTTGACAGCTAGACCGACGAAATGCTGTGTTGGATGTAAAGAGCTAGAATTCTTGGGACACACAGTACGTCAGGGAAACATGACCCCTGACCCCAAGAACCTGGAGAAGTTACAAAAGGCACCAAGACCACAAACAAAAAAAGATGTGAGATCTTTTATCTCATTATGTGGTTTTTACCAAAAGTATATTAAAAACTTTAACTCCATATGTGCTCCATTGACTGATTTAACGCGCAAAGGAAATCCTGATAGAATTATTTGGACAGCGCAGTGTGAATTAGCATACCAAGAATTGAAAGAAAAGCTCACAAGCAGGCCTATTTTGAAATTACCTGACTTGAGTCAAGAATTCACAGTGAGAATGGATGCTAGTAATATCGGTTTGGGTGCAGCTCTATTACAACGGTCAAATTCACTTGATGGGGAATTAACCCCAGTAGTTTATGCTAGCCGAAAGTTGAACACAGCAGAACAAAAATATTCAACAAGTGAAAAAGAATGTCTGGCAGTCATATGGGCTATAAAAAAGTTCCAGATTTATCTTTATGGAAAATCATTTAAGATTCAGACAGATCATAAACCACTCGTGTGTCTGTCACAAGCAAGGCATGAAAATGCTAGATTATTACGCTGGTCTTTGCTCCTACAGCCATTCCAGTTTACCATAGAGTACATTCCCGGAAAAAACAATGTCGGCGCTGATTTTTTAAGCAGACATCCGTATGACGAACATCAGAGTAGTCACCAGGCATAGATAGTAAATTCATCTATGTGTATTTAGAAGTAGGAACTGACATATGATCGTCTGTTCTAAAGCGGGGAGATGTGTAGTGATTTCTAAATACAATATCTAAATTAATATATAACAGTAGAGGGCATAAAGGCAAAGATAAGAAAGTACACAAGAATTTTCTGCTAGAACGGTTGGTATCGCCTACGCCTTCAGATTATTATTTGCTAACGAATAGCCGAACAAAACGGTACCCAATTTTTCAAATTCGTCCTTGACATAAACAACCACTTTTCCTAGTTCTAAGAAAATATTTGCCTAAAATGCATTGTAGAACGAGGAGGGGCAGGGATAGATAAAATGCTAATTCGTTTCGCATTGATTTTAAACTAAAAGCAACTCTAGCACAGGGGCAAGCCTTGCCTTAGGGGTTTCCCCAATACGATGAAAAAGTTAGAATTATGGACAGTACGTCATGGAAACATGGTAAGCTCTTATTATGAATGACCTAAGCTCTCGTATTTCGCTTGATATTACATGGAAAAAGAGTGAACGAGAGGTAGTTTAAAAATAAACAACTAACATAGAAAAAAAGATAGATGAACCAACCCACACAGCCCCTTAAAAATCGTAGATTCGTGTACCTGAAGACTTGCTGACCAAGAATATGGTGTTAGTTATATAAATAGTCCCTTAACTAATCAACTATTGATAAAACCATACATAGAGATCAGAGATACTGTCAGGTCAAGTCATATCTGCTTAGATTGGATCGCATAATTTTTGGAAAAAAAGTAGGTGACGGATAGGCTCAGATAGTACAGTGAATCCGATTGGGTGGCATTTGAAGTGAGACGAAATATTATTGGCTGACCTTTGAATAAACATAAATAGCCTAGTAACGTAGGAAAAGTTTGAATGATATTTTTTGAAAGACTGTTTACCCTTGTAAAATTAAAAGTGATTGGCCAACTGAATCGATATTGTCAGAATAAGCGTTGGGGAGGGGGGGGGGGGGGGGGGGGGGGGGGGGGGGGGGGGGGGGGGGGACGCCACTTCTAGAAAAGTTTCAACAGTGATAGATGAGATCAGGCTGTGCTTTTAAATACATTTCTGGACAGCCTGGACAACAAAACAGATCGAAACTGTGTCAGTCATCGTATCTGTGTATTTCATTGAACACTGTGGTAAGATTGACATTTATTAATCTGTATTTTATATAAAAATTGAATGTAAAATAATAATATATGTCTGGACATGAGTGGGTCTATAGCGAACATGAGGCAAAGCCTAAAGATTGATCCACCATGTGATAGACTGTCAGAGAGGTGTAAAAATACAAGAATATGTATGATTGTCATAAAGGAGCATAACACCTATCCTATTATATGGAAGAGATTACAGCTGGAATTGCAGTGGCGTTGTAATTATTAGGGGAGAGGAATACTGGTGTACATTGTCACATCAAAAGAAAATGGTGGCATAGGTTTGTATAAGGATATGATCCTTTTTGTTTGTTTGTAATGTACATGTCCTTAACTGTGGACTATTGGTGTATGCTAGATATTACGAAGGATGCATACCTTCACATTTCAGAGGTCCTGGGTACTGACGTTAATGTGGTACCATACGCTTGAAAACTGATTGATTCAGGACTCTGCCTGTTTACTGCGAACCCATGCTAGTGGCCATTGCCTATCAAACAGGGAACAGATTGTCAAGCGAGCAGAGGAAAGGTTCAACCTATATTCTATTGCAAAGATAAGTTCTCGTTCGGCACCTGAAAGCTCAACTACAGAACTTTATAAGAAGAAATAAAAAAAGTGACAGTGAATAAAATTGGGACAAATATTAATAGTTCCACAAGTGACAAAATAGAAACAGACATTAATAAAAGGATATGATTTCAAACAACAACCTAGTGGTACGACCAGTATTTCCTTAAAGTAGGAGAACACTACAGACGTATATGAGAATAATATTTTTATGTATGGACAGAGGATCTATTGTGCTATTTGACTGATGTAATTGATTATTTTGATTTCTCTTTTAAATTGTCAATCCTGATTCCAAAATAAATTTAGAATCAGGATAATAAAATTGTAAAAATTATCTTTACACAAAATTCAACCACAGTCTTAAATAAGATAGCCTTTTAGAGTGTCGTTTGTATGTTATTGTGGTAGTACTGTGTGCTGTTGTGAATAATAAACTATTTGTTTGTATGTTTGTTGATTTTGTATATTACACTCTACATTCATAACCCTAGACACTAAACGAAGTCATTTAATATAATAATATAAATACATTATTAATGAGATAAAAAAGGTGGTAGCTGAAAAGTTCACAATACTATTGGGTAAATTCAGGGACCTTCATAGCTAATCTCAATTAATATAAATATAATAATACCTACAACAATTCATAACAAAAATTCACCACAAAGGGTAATGACACTTCTATCACAAAAGGAGTCTTCATGCGATATTCAGATAAGCGAAAACAATGCTGCTTTGGCTGAGCACGTTAATTCTAGAATTAGCCGACTACTTTCGTGAAGAATTAAGCTATGATTAATCTTAGCTCGTTAAGACCCCACCTCTGATTTACTCAGTGGAATTCTGATTACTCTGGTATAGATCGATTTAGAGTGTGTGTAGTAAATTGACTGAGACAAACATGCAGTACATTTAAAAGGATTAAATCGAAGTTAAATTTGTAAAATTACAAATAACAAAATTTAATAATCACTTAAGTTTTAACAGTTTGAAAATTATTGAATAGTTTTGAAGAAAAGTTAAATCATTGATTGATAGTAGAGTCAATGGGAAAAAGTTCACTTTGGCAGTGTATATTTTGCACTTAGCTGCCAATAGTAGTTTCTGCTCCCGCTGGTGGGTTCCTTTACACTGCTCACGCTCGTCGCTGGTCAAGGTTGTAGGGTGTAGCTCGTTTCCCAGAAATGTCAAGGAGAGTCTACAAAGTTGGTCTCTCGTCTTAAAGCATAGGCCACTTGTCCCTTCTTGTTCCAGAGATAGTACTTTCTGCTGGTACCACCAATAACTATGATAAAGAATAGAAACAAAACGCTCTTCTGAGAATTGCGTTTCCCGACACATACTTATGTGTCCCCTTTCTTCTATTCTACTATCCCCTTTATCTCAGAATTTACCCTCGATGAGAATTAAATTGAATCCCTCGGGATAAAACTGTCTTTAAAATTTAAATTAAATAGCTTTAGCTTTACATTACATTTAAATGAAAAGGTTAAAAGCTCAGATAGAATATGTTTACAATTACATTTCCCCTGATTGAAAAGTGTTCACAATATAAATTGAATATGTTTTCATTTATGTTTACACTGATTTGAAAAGTGTGAAACTTCCATTAATTTTAAAGAGCATATGTTAACATCGACATTTACACTGGTTTGAAACTGTAAGTCTTATAATTAGAATGTACATCATGTCTTCATCTTTTCCTCCCTGCTCCATATGGAACCTGGGACTCTTTAGGCGTTTAGTTCTCTTTAAGAAACTAGCTCTCAAGCAATCACCAGCCCGTGCAATGGTGGTTCATGAAATCATCATCCTATACGCTGAGGTTGCCAGCCTCCAATAACTAGGACATCCACTAGCGATTTTCACATATTAATATCCACATGGATATATATATATATATATATATATATATATATATATATATATATATATATATATATATATATATATATATATATAATTTCACATGTTAGTTATATAAAATGTAAATGAGAACTTACGCCAATCCTGGCTCACAGACATTTTTGCTCATATGGATAAAAGAGACTTGAATCGGCCTCTTCCACGCGTCTGGGGTGTTGTTTTCTTAATAGGATAATTCCTTCTATGACTCCGTGTGTTTTCAATTTCCTCAATCCCGGTTTCCTTATTAAAATGATAGAGATTTCATTGGCTGTTTTTGTAAGTCCTTCAAGATTCTCCAAGAAAAGATCCATCCTGATAAAAAGAATTCTGAATTCTAACTCTGGCAAGGTCTGGTGTCGGCATGGCAAGCGTGGATCTAACAGTATATTTTCACAGTGAAACAACACTGAAACGTGTCAGGTTATATGCCTGTCCTACCCCCGCATCTGTTTGTTATGCTACTAAATAACAAGCCAATCGTTTTCAAACATAAGGTCCCGTGGAGAAATTCAAAATATTTCCGACACGAGAAAATTTTGCGCGTGATGTAGAGGTCATCTCTTACATATGTGGTATGAAAACATCCGATTGCCTGGCAGACGAACTCACAGACACATTTGTAAACTGGATCCAGACCTCCAGGACGACCCAGAGTCCGCTGGGAGGACAACATTAGACAATCTTTGAAGGACCGAGGACTAGAATGGAACCAGGCCAGGAAGAAGACAGCTGATAGAATGGTCTGGCGCTCTCTCTTCCAAACCTCTACACCTCACGGTAGAAGGGGAACGACTAAGTAAGTAAGTAAGTTTCAGATGTAACAAATTATTACTTTATCAGAAAGTAATCCATTTGCAGACGGGCAATCTGGTTATCTGTCCCGTACTCTGGCCTTTATCAACGATTAGCAAATGCAGTGGCATTTTTTGTGAGGCTAATCTGTCGAGGCCAAGATTTGATACAACAGAATTTTACCAACCTGCCTGTCGTTAATATTATTTCTGCCGCTCCTTGCAAAGCTTAGCGAATGGACGTGAAACAAACAGACGTAATAACTTATCCCTGAGAGGAGTGTAAGAAGGAAAATACATAATATCTGCTACACATAGCAGAGAAAGACAGAAATAAAGTGCGACAATTGAAAGCACACAATAAAAATCAGTACAAAATGAACTGAGTACTGCCGTAGTGAAACAGAGATCGAGAAGGGTCGCCCCTTTAGGTCACATCCCAGTAAAAGGATATATAGATGAAGGTAGTAGGTTCCACGGTTGAGAAGAACGAGTATGTTTTCTGGACCAAACTTACACACCTCGCTCGAGTCTGCACACCAAACACATAAATAAACAGTCTGAGAAACTGTGACGATGTATTGCCCTCCGGTACGCCCGCGCTCCCTCTATAAAAAGGCCAGCAGCGAACTTTTCAAACTTTACACACACAGCAGAAGACAGATAGACTGAAGGAAGTATACGCTTGCCAAGGCTGTAATCTTTTACCATATGTATGCCGTGCAGCTCTACCTCATCAAACTGAGTCTGTTCTGTACTTTGCACCTATTCGAGAGGGTATGTAAATTTGTGAATAATTAATTTGTTTTATTGCAGATTATGATAGAAATATATATCAGGATCAGACCAGAGGACTGAACTGAAAGTTGTGGATGTATAAAGGAATTAGGTGCATACCAACGTTTATCATGAATGTCATTAGGAGTGGTCAATTAAAAGTTAGTATACTGGAATAATAGACTTGGCACTCTAGAATGTGAAAGGCGAAGGTAGCATCATGGTTTTGTATAAAATGTATTAGATTTTATTCATGTATTATTTTAGAATGTTATGCAGACCTGTCTTGTCTCGCTATCCTGATCAGAACTGATCCATGTATCATTCATATACATGCACACATCTGAACACTTTCATTCATGGACACGTAGGCTTGTGGAACCTATGACCAAAGGCTAGCCACTTGTCACATATTGTCTCCAGATTCGTTCGTGTCATACTCCAGCATGAGGTCTAGAATCTTAGATCAATAGTGCCTTCCTGGACCAACTCAGGAGCATCATATATTGCCATCTATATTCGAGTACTATGCCCCATCTGTGCTTGATGGCCTAGTACAAGACCTGCAACTGACATTGCTGTGTAGTATTATTAAAGGACATTCACAGAACTTAATGATAAGTATTCAATGTGAAAAATTCACGCAGCCATTGTGAGTGGTCACAGCAAAGTAACTATTTGTGTCATGATGAACAAACTGTTCTAAGATAATAGGCAAGACAAGAGACAATTTAGTTATAAAGGAAAATTTATATGAATTTTCTCTTCTATTTCCAAGATTCTAGAAGATGACGTTTGTCTAGTTAATAATTGAAACTCAACTATTGAATAATTGTGTAATTAATCTTTTATTCATTCAATTTTCATCTGTTTCATAATTTCTAGTTGACGTTTTCGTTCTATCCCCAAACACACACACACACTGGCATTTGACACTGTGATACCAGGCGAGTTGTGATATTAAATTCTCCTCACTGGTTGCTGAGATCAAATTTCGCGTATCACCAAGGAAAACCCAGGTTAAGTAGGACAGCGATCAGAAGTTCAAGGGGAGTCGAAAGACTTTTGCTAGAAACAAAAATGAACAAAGAGCGAGGTATTTCTTTCAGAAGAATGTGAGAACTTAGATTTTAGACATGTGGTTGACTTTCTAAAAATAAGAGAGGAATAAGTGACTCAGTATGAGAAAAGATTTAAGAAGAGAAAAGACGGCGATTTTACATCGTGACAGCTGTCGTAAATTTATTTTGAGAGAAAAGAGTCGTAGAAATAGTGGACCGGTTTAGAGTGGAAAATGATGATGGTAAGCTCAGTGATAGAAAATGTAGAGATTTAATAGTTACTTCACAGCGTGCTGGAGGAGAGTAAAGACAGACTTATTTACGACAAATCGTGTCTCTCAATCTTCTCTTTCACTCTCCTGGTCAAACAATTATTTGCCAGTTTTCCAGACTCGCATCTGCGCGCACACCGATTCGGTGTTTTCAAACACACACACGACGTTGATACAAACTATATTAAACGAATAGGGGAAATGTTGGGCTTTGGGTATATCCAACACACAGAACTAAATGAGTTTAGGTGATTTTATTCACTTTAAACATCAATTACTAAAAATATCAGATATTACATAAATTATCATAAGTACACAAATGCAAATAACAAGTTTGGGAGGGGGGTGAAGAAGATTGGTATCGACTAAGCCCTTCCCGCTCATTAGACAAAGACAAACCCAGTCCAAAGATAGATAATATCAGGAACATAGGTACGTTAACCTAACAGTAAAGTTAATTACTCTGAAAGAGGTGTTACCAAGTTAGGTATAAGTGATAGAAAAAAAAAAACCTGTTCTTCCCAGCTGTTCTTCCCTTTACTAAGCAAATGGAAAGGAGGTGGTTTTAAACAGAGTTAACAAATTATCAACTATCCCACTTAAAAGAACAATGTAGGGTATACAGAAAAGATATATGTTACCAGGTAAGCAAGTTAACAAAATGGTCACACAAAAGAATTAATTTCCTGTCATTCATACACGCGCTAGCAAAGGCCTTCACTCATCTTGCTCTCACTTACCGATTGTGAAAAAATCTTGCACTCCATAGAATAACACAACAGCAGTTACACCTCAACTAAATGTATGAGTGTTTGTTCAAGTTCTAGCCCCAGATTATCGGGTAGGCGGTCAGCACATAAAAGGGTCCCGTAATCGCTGGAAAATGAATCTGTAGTTGTGTCTCTTTTCTTAATAACAGTTTCTATGGGAGGGCACGGTCTCTGATACCGGGGTGAGGATGGTGTGGTCTATTTGACTATGCCGCTGATAATAAAATTCTTACGCGTGCTGGTACACTTTATCCGTGAGGTATGGTTTAAGTCCAGTGAGAAAACTAAGTCACATCACTGTTCAGGAAATTATGAATTATCTCTCTGTGTCAGTAAACTAACAAAGCTCGGGCCAGTGTTCTTCTTCCCGTTACGACTTAAGTTGTTTGATGGTGCGTTAAATTTGTCTTTGGGTGTGCTTTCTTTGCTATAAGTTAGATAGCGGAATTCCAAACATAGAATCGCCTCAAAGATTAAAAATTTACACAGTCTCAACAAGTTCTGCGTCAGGGGAACTCTACACACTGTTTATGCTTTGCTTTGCTTAGATTGATTTCTTTATTGCTTTCTTAATGCTGGGATCGCACAGGTTACGATCACTCGGTATGAAAGAAAAAAAAGACATGTAATATACCGAAAACAAATAACCTTCTAAAGCGCGATGAATTTCCCGTTAAGCCTATTATATATATGCTCGCGTATTTAATTATGTATTTAATAAACACTGCGCGAGTTCTAGTGGTTAAAAACCCACATCTATAAAACTAGGACTTAACTGAATTTATTAATTATAAATTCCTTCGCGACTTTAAAAGTTAATTTAAGCATCTATTATCTTTTGAAATAATATAATAGATAGATCATTATATTTAAAACTGGAACTCTTGAGATGGTTTAATTAAATAGATTTAAATTAACACAGAATCCCTTTAAATAGAATGACTGAACTAGACCACTGATCACTTTACACAATATATATTACCGCTTTGCACAGAAATAGAAATCACTGCAAATATATATAAAATCCAGGGGAAAATCTATAACAAGATTTCAATAAAGCTAGTGCTTCTGTAAAGATCTGGCCAGCGAGTGATAACGTGTCTAGTTCTTCATGGTCTATTTAGCTAAAATGAAATGTAAGTTGAGTGGGACATGATAAACTTGACAACTTATTTGATCTCACGAACTTTTGGGGATCTGACCGCCAAATCAAGAGAAAAAGCCGCCCCCTGGTCTTCGTATCCACTCGCTGCTGCCCGTTTCGCTTTCCCCCGTTCGCTCGGTTCCTCGATTGACACCGAGACGCGAAATTAGCGGCAAGCAACTGCGTCTCGTATCAGGGAAAACTACTGTCTTTGATAACGCCGATAGTCTCCCTTAAGATCCCTCGGTCTGTCTCTTTATCTCGTCGCTGTATCCTACATGAGTCCCGGTGGAATGCGTTCTGGCAAACGAAAAGTTACAACAAATGTTCAGGGGTTCTAATGTTATGAAAAGCTAAAGGTCCCTTTAAATCATCCATCATATCAGGGAAAATTCACTAGTCAAACTAGACGTACGTCACAACAGCCAGGAGGAAGACAGCCGATATGATAGTTTGGCGCTTTCTCTCTTCCAAACTTCTACACTTCCCGGCAGAAGAGGAACAACTCAGTAAGTAAGTAGAAAAAAACTGTAGAAACAAAAGGTTCTTTAGACATTGCAGCGGTATTCGTTTTGTTTCTGTCTTTGGGTTGTCCCAAAATATACTGTTGTTGTTTTTTTCCGTTATAAAAGTAATAATTATTATTAATATTATGTCGTTTTAATACCAGCTTTGCCCTGCACGCTGTTTTTAATTTTTTAGTTTTTCAAAACCATAATGGCGTATTGCCAGTTGTATGTGAGGACATTTTGATTAAATCGTTTGATAAAGTTTGGGAAGTGATGATGGGAATCTTGTGCTGGCAGTTCAAAAAACACTGATTAAGATCACATAACTCCGAGAACATTCTGTTATTGATGTGTATATATATATATATATATATATATATATATATATATATATATATATATATATATATATATATATATATATATATATATATATATATATATATATATATATATATATATATACTGCTCAAAAAAAGTTAAAGGCCACTTTCAATTTTTAGGTCATTTCAACTATGCTGTTTTTTTTTAAAACCTGAACACTCAGTCAAAAACGTTTTGCTGCGTTGTGTTGCATGCTTAAACAATGTTTGTTAATCTGACAATAAATCATATCTGTGTTACGTGTGTGTACCTCCAAGGTCAATCAAATGTACGTAGTGGAAAGGTAAATAATGCATGTTTGAAAATGCTTCCTATGGCAAAGCCTGTTGATAACATTGCTGAAATTTGCTTTTCACGTGCAACTCGTGACTATAGTGAACACATTTCACCCACTTTTCGGAAGGAACGGGCAATGGGTATGTTTGTAACATTTACCATTTTAGCCATGGCTCAGCTAAGACGCTTGACCAATGTTGACAGATGGAGAGCGATGGCATGGCTGCAGGATGATGTAGGGCTGCGAGAAGTTGCTAGGAGATTAGGAGTTGCCCGCTCTGTCATACACACTCTGCATGATCGTTATAATGCAACCGGCAGTGTCGCAGAACAACGTAGGTCAGGACGTCCAAGGTCTACCACAAGACGGCAAGACACATTTGTTGTTGTATTGGCTCTCAGACAAAGAACAATCACAACATACCCATTGCCCGTTCCTTCCGAAAAGTGGGTGAAATGTGTTCACTATAGTCACGACTTGCACGTGAAAAGCAAATTTCAGCAATGTTATCAACAGGCTTTGCCATAGGAAGCATTTTCAAACATGCATTATTTCCCTTTCCACCACGTGCATTTGATTGACCTTGGAGGTACACACACGTAACACAGATTTGATTTATTGTCAGATTAACAAACATTGTTTAAGCATGCAACACAATGCAGCAAAACTTTTTTGACTGAGTGTTCAGGTTTAAAAAAAAAACAGCTTAGTTGAAATGACCTAAAAATTGAAAGTGGCCTTTAACTTTTTTTGAGCAGTATATATATATATATATATATATATATATATATATATATATATATATATATATATATATATATATATATATATATATATATATATATATATAGCGTTTATAACTTGTTTGCTAGACAAAACATCTACTGTCATAAAGTGCAAGTGCCTTCTGTTCTGGATACTTCAACCGATATGAGGTCGAAGGTCGGTCAGGCTATTTGAAAACATAAAAAAATGGGACAAGAAAATAAAATTTTATTCAGTTGGGCGCTGTTTTTGACACTTTTCATAAAACCTCGGCGCAGAAGTTGGTTTTGTCTCCGCTGAATCTTATCACATCTGTATATTTTTGTCCTTCATTATAATTACGACAGTTCACTTTTTAAAAATTTTATTTAAATGATGGATTGTAAGTTTGTCACACGTTAAAGTGCAGGTGGCCTGGCGTGCAACCTTCAAATTTGTTTTGAACCGGTTGAAATTGAATCGAAAAAGTTGCATGCACAGAGCGTGTATTGCACGAATTGGAAAACAATATTCTGAAATCGAAATGCTCAGTTGTATTTGAGAAAAACACGTATTTTCAAGGGCGAAGGATTTTCATGTTCTAACGCAGTTCGTTGACCATGTGCTGAAGTACAATGTAAATGTGGTTCCATCGCAGATACTATCGTACGGGAGTGAAGTGTTAAAGACTTAACCTATTCTAGGTCTCAGCTTTATGAGTTGGGGTCACTGATTCTTTTTCTCGCTGGTGTATTGAGACAGATGAAAAATACTGCCTTCCAGTGTTTCTTACAGAAACAAGAAAAGATATGAAGAAGAAGAATAAATATACGTACAATAAACAGTAAAAATAGTAGAGAATGAGAGGGGAAAAGTGGCAACCAACAAGCAGTGCTACGAGCTAGAGAAATATGGACCGGCTTTAATGGCAACTTCCAAAGCGATGAAATCAAATAAAGTGTAAAAATATACCTTTAACAAAGTGAACATTTTCAATGACTAGTTATGGGGGGAAAAAAACAATACACACATGGCTATATACTAAGCGCACATTCTGTCGCAAATATGAATACAAATATTTGGCCATATACGAGGTTCAAGTACTGTAGAACAGGGCAAAGAACTGTAAAATTTTATTAGAAACGAGGAAATAATGGAGGTTTACTCTAGATATACTTGTTTGCTGTATGTTTGGCATTTTTTCTTTATGTGTCATTGTCAGCTAGTTCAGATTTAGCGTATCACTGACACTTAAATCAACTTTGCCGAAACGATGGTTCTCTCATCAGGTGTCTCCTTTCTAAGGAGAAACGATTAAATGTATGCAGTTTTGAGAAAGGAGACAGACAAGAATGAAAAACAAGGATAATCTGTGCGTAAATTAGTAGTATCTTTGTTCTGAAAACAGGTAAAGCGTTTGATGACGAAGTCGGAATATGAAAAAAAAGAAGGGGGAAAAAACAAATCGAACAAGAACAAGAAAAAACGAAAACAAGAAGAAGCATGATATATAGAAGAAAGATCAGAATCTGGGAATGAAGAATAAAGAAAAGTGGGAAGAATCGGGGAAAAAAATTTTTTTTTTAAAGCGACGTTGCCCCCATATTGCCATTGTCGTTTCCGCTGCTTTGATAAAACCTTTTCTGCCCTTTAAAGTCAAACCTTGTCAACGTTTTCCATGTTACTAACAGCAAGTAGAATAACAGGCCATTTGCTCTTATCTATGTTCTGGAGATACCGCCCATGTCCAACACACATTACAGCATACACACAGCTGGCTATTCCTTTAACATCAATGAGCCATTAGCTAGAAGTTCTTGCAGTGCAATTAGATAAGCTCCTATTCATGAAACCCGGAAAGACTAGAACCGTGAATTTCTCACTACAGTATAATTTTGACTCATTCTTTGCAAAGTTTCCTCACTGTTAATTCATTAGAAAATTTATTCGCGCAAGTATTATGAAAGCACACAGAAGATTTGCTTCTGTTTAAAGCTGCATTTTTGTTCTCTGTCTTTTAACTTGTTAGTGGGTTCTTTTGTTATCCATGATTTGTGATAACATTTTTTTCCCCCAGTACTTCTCCACATGTTTCATTCAATATTTTTTTGATTTGTTGCTCCATCACATTCCTATTCATCTTTCAACGTCAATTTTCAAAAGCTGTAACGTCAACTTTCAAACGCTGTAACATCAGCTTTCAAGCGCTGTAACGTGAACTTTCAGAAGTGTAACGTCAACTTTCAAACGCTGTAACGTCAACTTTCAGACGCTGTAACCTCAACTTTCAGACATTGTAACGTCAACTTTCAGACGCTGTAACGGCAACTTTCAGAAGTGTAACGTCAACTTTCAAACGCTGTAACGCCAACTTTCAAACGCTGTACATACCGTCAACTTTCAAAAGTTATCTAATTGTGAAACCCGAGGTTGATAAACATAAATTAACCGTAATGACAGAAACTTGCTGAGCCAAATATAATATCAGTACCAGAAATATATACAATAAATGTTCAAACAAGTAGATAAAACAACACTTGAAAGATACACTAGCCCCATGACAGCTGTCGCAGAGAGATTTATGATTAATAAATTTCTATATCTTTTCTTTATTCTACCCGTGTCTTCTACTTTATTATCGCTCTTTTATCCTTTCTTTTTTTCGCATTCGTTTGATTGTGAAAAAATAAAACTCTCCCGTTCATACCTTCGCCTGTCTCTTTTCTTATTTAGCAACGCATTTTTATTGCTGTTAAGCTAGGTTCGTGAGGAGACCGAATAGTGTGAAATTCGTCTCGACAGACATGGGATGACAGACATATCGTCTAACATTTTCATCTGACACGGCGCTCTTGGTTAAGTTTCTCGGTGTTTGGTGTGAGAAGGCGCCAACATGCATCGCTGGGAAATGACCATAGGTAGCTGCAAGTGTGAAACGCGTCTGGCAGTTTCAGTGCCGTCGTCTGAGTTAATGTGAAGTGTTAAGACGCGACGCTATTTCGGGTTTTTAAGAATGGCGTGCATCCTTTGTCCGTTTTCGTATATTAAACCCCAGTAGTTAGACTTCAGGCATTCAGTACTCCTAAGTTGCAGTAGACGGATCGCTCGTGCTAGAGAAATAAGCTTGTATAGCGAAGTTCTGAGTTTTCTTGTCAATTTTTGCCGAGCTTCTAGAATACCTATCTAGTGAATAAATTCTAGTTTCGTGGTGATTGCCGTAGTTCTGTTTAGAGTTAATATTATATCTAGTATTTTGTGAGTGATTTAAGTGGTAAATTGCCTATTTTATTTTCACTAGTTAGATTTCTGTGCAGAGGGATTAAATTATAAGTCTGTTATATTCTCTAGTTGACGTGTTACAGTGGAAAGCAGAATAAATTATTATTTCTAGCTTAAACTCATGCAGCTGTAATTAAAATTTAATTACATTGCTAGTAACCAGTCCGAGTATATTTTAAACTAACTTATAACTGCACCGATTCATCATTGAGTATTGACGAAATACGTATGTATTTCTAATTCATGATGATTGATTTGATTTTTTTTTAAATGTAATATTATATTTTACGCGAGGATAGGAGGTGTTGTCGCATGTTACGCATTGCCTAGTTAAATGTTTGAAGACCGAAAAGTGGGACACCAGTGTGCTGACCTGAACAAAGGAATGCAGGGGTATTTTCCTGTGTGTATCTAGGGCAGCCAACCAGAGAAGGGGTTTCCCACGGTCAGATAGAATGACTTCGGCGAGTGTATAAGGAAGAATAATCGTCCGAAACATGGTTAGAATTAGCGATCGGGAAGGAGAACGGAATGATAGATAAGGATGAGAATGGTCTCCTTTTGACGGGAATATCTTCATTTATGTATAGGTACAAGGAAATCAGAAGGGAGTAAGTAGTTGTGAAGAATTTCGCAAGAATAGTGTCCGTGCATTGAGAAATCCTGTGTTTTTCCTATTTATAATTCAATATAAAATCGTTAACACGACAGATATGGGAAAACAACATATGGATATAAAGGTCAACTCATGGAGAACGGAAATATATAACTCCAAAGGCTTGAACTGGGTTAGGTGAAATGCACGAGACCAAGGTTTGAAACACCTCTAGCACAAACCCCCCGAAGTTACAACTTTTTTGGGAAGTTTGCTGGAGTTGCGAGCCTTGTTTCCTGTACGTCCGGTAGCTGCATATATAAGGGCGGACGTAAATGATTTCAAATTCACTTGTACAGCGAGGCAAGACAGAAGGACAACGGCTGGAGAGAGAGAAACGTGTCACGGCCAATATCTTGTTATTTGCAGCCAGGCAGTTCTGTTACTCCACTAAAGCCAGTCTTTACTGATCTTAATTAGATCCTGCGAGGGTATGTAAAGTTACTATGTAAAATAATACAGTAATTACAACTTTTATTTCAGGATTTGTTTAATCTTTATGTTATGAAAGTATCATGCATATTAATTGATTACTTGATATGATTGTTGAAGATTGGAACCCGAAATATAACCACCGTGACTGAGTCCATATCAGGGCTAGCACAGGACTAATAACAATTCTTTTCAGGACTACCAACAATCATTATCAGGGCTTATTCAATCTGTCTTCAAGTTACTGCACTTTACAGAGCTAACGTGTCAGGCAGGGGATACTATAACCTCATACCATATATGTGTGTACATATTATTTTGTATTATTTGATTTTATAAAATGTTCCACAGTAGACACCTGTCTTGTCACTGATCCATAATCATGCATTTTCACGCATACATCTGAAAACAAATTCATCTCACCTACAATAGGAATGTGGTAATTGTTATCCACAAATAGCCACATATCCTACAATTATCTGCAGGTTCATACTTGTCAACCAAAAGTCAGAGGTCAATGATCAAGAATTGCTCGATGATCAATGCGAATCGCCCCGGCAGTGTCTGGATTGGTAGAAGCAAGACCTACTGAAGCTGTACATCTCATATGAACACTGATTAACCTAACAGATGAGTGATATTTGTGACAATCGTGCAACCAAGAAGTGATAATTGTCAAGCAGAGTTTTGTGATGACAATTTGCGTGATAAACTAGTGAAAGTTATAAAGTGAATAAGACAGTGAAGAAGTCTATTACCCAACTAATTGGAAGAGTCTAAAGAAATGACATTTTAGTTTAACTTGCAAAAACTGTAATTGAATTCGCCAATTTGGTTTTGTATAAATATAACTTTTGTATCACCAGTCACACACAATCACCACAATTAGATAGATGTAAATAAAGAGGATATAAATTGTATTCACCAGCTTTATTCATTCAATATAGTTGATACTGAGTTTGGTTGAATTTTTATTATATCACAGGTGGTCACATAGCGGAGGTGGCGCAGTAAGGTCTGACTGTTCTCTGAATATTTTCAGTCCAGATACTTTCACAGCCGTGACTATCGAGTGATACCAGTGTACTTCTCTGTCACTGGGACCTCACACATTCTGGAGAGAATACTATTTCTACTCTAGCACTATCATCTCACACATATAAAACCTTCCGCTACAGTGGGGGCTCGATCGCGGGATATTCTCGTATATCCTGAGCCATCCTCTATCTAATACATCTATCTTTAGTCTATCTTGGGCCACCAATATAAAAAAAAAAAAAAAAAAAAAAAAAAAAATTTTTTTTGAAATTCTAGAACAAGATTTTTTTTTCTCAGTAACAGTACCTTAGAGTACTTAGTAAATATTGACTATCACAAGGTTGCACGATTAATTGTGTTGTCCATTTGATAATTATTTTAAGTAAGTTTAGGTAAGTTTTCATACCCTACTTAACTTAATATAATGGCTGACTTAGTGAAGTTCAGAACTGCGATCATGCAAATGGGAAAAGAGCTGGACTTGACAGGTGATGCTCTCGTCCAGTATGTCACAACTGAAGTGGACAAACATATGGATAGAGAGGAAAGGAAGCTGCAAGCAGAAGCTGAGAGAGAAGCCAAAAGACTAGAAGCTGAGAGAGAAGCCAAAAGAATGGAAGCTGAAGAAAAGAGGCTGCTGTTGGAAGTTGAGGCTCAAGCCAAGAAATTGGAGGCTGAAGAAAGAAGATTAACAGCTGAGGAAAGGAAGCTACAAGCTGATAGAGACCATGAACTGAGATTAAAAGAGCTTGAAATACAGGCAGTGGCTACTACTAATGGTAGTAGGTCATCTCATTCGGATACCAGCGCCAGCCAAAGCACCTCCAATGGAGCTATGAACTTCCACTTGGACCCATTTGTGGAGAAAGAAGAGGGAATAGAGGATTACCTTGACAGATATGAACGATTGGCCACTACTTATGGCCTAGAAAAAGAAAAGTGGAATTTGAAGTTGTCACAGGGATTGAGAGGAGTATCTTATAATGTCTACTTGAAGATGCAAAAAGAAGATCAGGAAAACTATGAAGCCTTGAAACAAGCATTGTTGGTGCGTTACGAACAAAACGCAGAAGCTTATAGAAGGCGATTTAGAACTGCTATGCTCCAGACAGGAGAAACATATCAGCAGTTCTCAGCAAGGTTGGAAAGTTACTTGCTGAGGTGGTGTCAGTTAGGAAACTTCAATCAGGATTTTGAAGGGATCAAGGAGATGATGTTGATAGAACAACTCCTGGAGTCCATGTCTCCTGAGACGAAGACATTCCTAGTAGAACATAAAAGAGAGAGATTAGATGAAATAATCATCTATGCAGAAAGTCACAAACTGGCTCACCCCCTGACTCAAGGAAATAAGAGGAAGCAGGGAGATAGTTTCAAGTCACCACAAAACCAAAACGAGTTTGAACAAAAGGACAATACAACCAAGAACAACCAAAGATATGACTACAAAGACAAGAACCCTCCAGGATATAACAATAAACCCTCACGGAGGAAGAAAAATGGTGTAAGTTCTGCAAAATGAACAACCACAACACTGATAAATGTGGGAGGAAAAAACCTCTTCATCATGCTGCATGCTTACAGGTGAGGACTTCTGATAGGAAGGAACTGACGGTGATTCAGAATAGCCTCCATCACCCACCTACACAGGAGATAGTGACTGTGAATGGCAAACAAGTCACAGGAATGTATGACACAGGTTTGTCCTATGACGCAGTCGTGTGTGCATCTCTGGTGCGCCCTGAACAAATCACCACAGAAACAGTAGATATTCAAGGGCCACTAAAAGGAGCATTACCCCTCACTTTACCCATAGCAAAGATTCATGTCAGTTGTCGCTATGTGGAAGGGGAGATAAATGCAGCAGTGTTAGATGATCCCTTTTACCCCCTGATGTTGGGGCGTAGATATGTTTTCTTGGGAAACCCGGTAAAACCTATGGTTATGGCAGAAATCCAGACCAGGTCTGACTCCAGGAACATAGAGAGGGACACCAAATTAAAATTTGATTTGATTGAGATGAAAAAGGCTCAAGTAGCAGACAGCACATTGAAGCCTTGTTTTGGCAAAATGTCAAAAACACATAACAATCCAATCAAAGGAAAAATTCTATATGGAACATGGACTCTTGCACAGGAAAGCTGGCAGAGGGACGAACAGTCATGGTCAAATTGTTGTACCATCCACCTATAGAAATAAGGTTATAGGCTGGGGGCACATAACTTTGAGTGAACACCTGGGTAATGGTGCCACAAAACAAAGAATAGCCACCCAGTACTACTGGCCAGGTATTACGGAAGACATCAATCGGTATGTAAATTCCTGTCCAGAGTGCACTCATGTAGATTCAGAAAGTCGGCGGAAGAGTCTTCAAAAGTCTACAAGCAAACCAGCCATCATGGGTACTCCCGAGATTTGCACTGGAGGGGGAAAGGAAACATCCCACACAGGTTGAATTGCAGTCTGAAACCCATGCACTGGAAGAAAAGAACAAATCACGTAGCCAAAATCAAACACCTACGAATTTGCGAGGGAAAACCGCAACCAACTATCAACGAAAAGAGGGCGGTAAACTTCAAGGGAAACCTACCGACCCCATTTCACCAGCGGTAAGGGCCTGGATGAAAAGCCGAACTGGGAAAAGAGAGATAGCGAAGGATAAATCTATATCCATGAAAACAAAATGTAGGAGCAGATTTTCTTAGTCGACACCCAACTGAGATAGAACGAGAGTAAGAAGAACATTAACTACGGCAAAGCTTACAGTTGTTAGCTGTAGAAATCTACAGCTTAAAAGAGAGGGAGGCTCTGTCGCATGTTACGCATTGCCTAGTTAAATGTTTGAAGACCGAAAAGTGGGACACCAGTGTGCTGACCTGAACAAAGGAATGCAGGGGTATTTTCCTGTGTGTATCTAGGGCAGCCAACCAGAGAAGGGGTTTCCCACGGTCAGATAGAATGACTTCGGCGAGTGTATAAGGAAGAATAATCGTCCGAAACATGGTTAGAATTAGCGATCGGGAAGGAGAACGGAATGATAGATAAGGATGAGAATGGTCTCCTTTTGACGGGAATATCTTCATTTATGTATAGGTACAAGGAAATCAGAAGGGAGTAAGTAGTTGTGAAGAATTTCGCAAGAATAGTGTCCGTGCATTGAGAAATCCTGTGTTTTTCCTATTTATAATTCAATATAAAATCGTTAACACGACAGATATGGGAAAACAACATATGGATATAAAGGTCAACTCATGGAGAACGGAAATATATAACTCCAAAGGCTTGAACTGGGTTAGGTGAAATGCACGAGACCAAGGTTTGAAACACCTCTAGCACAAACCCCCCGAAGTTACAACTTTTTTGGGAAGTTTGCTGGAGTTGCGAGCCTTGTTTCCTGTACGTCCGGTAGCTGCATATATAAGGGCGGACGTAAATGATTTCAAATTCACTTGTACAGCGAGGCAAGACAGAAGGACAACGGCTGGAGAGAGAGAAACGTGTCACGGCCAATATCTTGTTATTTGCAGCCAGGCAGTTCTGTTACTCCACTAAAGCCAGTCTTTACTGATCTTAATTAGATCCTGCGAGGGTATGTAAAGTTACTATGTAAAATAATACAGTAATTACAACTTTTATTTCAGGATTTGTTTAATCTTTATGTTATGAAAGTATCATGCATATTAATTGATTACTTGATATGATTGTTGAAGATTGGAACCCGAAATATAACCACCGTGACTGAGTCCATATCAGGGCTAGCACAGGACAAATAACAATTCTTTTCAGGACTACCAACAATCATTATCAGGGCTTATTCAATCTGTCTTCAAGTTACTGTACTTTACAGAGCTAACGTGTCAGGCAGGGGATACTATAACCTCATACCATATATGTGTGTACATATTATTTTGTATTATTTGATTTTATAAAATGTTCCACAGTAGACACCTGTCTTGTCACTGATCCATAATCACGCATTTTCACGCATACATCTGAAAACAAATTCATCTCATCTACAATAGGAATGTGGTAATTATTATCCACAAATAGCCACATATCCTACAATTATCTGCAGGTTCATACTTGTCAACCAAAAGTCAGAGGTCAATGATCAAGAATTGCTCGATGATCAATGCGAATCGCCCCGGCAGTGTCTGGATTGGTAGAAGCAAGACCTACTGAAGCTGTACATCTCATATGAACACTGATTAACCTAACAGATGAGTGATATTTGTGACAATCGTGCAACCAAGAAGTGATAATTGTCAAGCAGAGTTTTGTGATGACAATTTGCGTGATAAACTAGTGAAAGTTATAAAGTGAATAAGACAGTGAAGAAGTCTATTACCCAACTAATTGGAAGAGTCTAAAGAAATGACATTTTAGTTTAACTTGCAAAAACTGTAATTGAATTCGCCAATTTGGTTTTGTATAAATATAACTTTTGTATCACCAGTCACACACAATCACCACAATTAGATAGATGTAAATAAAGAGGATATAAATTGTATTCACCAGCTTTATTCATTCAATATAGTTGATACTGAGTTTGGTTGAATTTTTATTATATCACAGGTGGTCACATAGCGGAGGTGGCGCAGTAAGGTCTGACTGTTCTCTGAATATTTTCAGTCTAGATACTTTCACAGCCGTGACTATCGAGTGATACCAGTGTACTTCTCTGTCACTGGGACCTCACACATTCTGGAGAGAATACTATTTCTACTCTAGCACTATCATCTCACACATATAAAACCTTCCGCTACAGGTGTGTATAATATTATGGTTAAGTATTTTGTACTTTTCTCTTTCTTATGCAGTTTTGGGTCAGCCCAACTTTTTCCAGCGGTTTTAGTAGAACTGAGAGAAGAAACATTTTTTATATTTAACCACGTGGGTTTACAAGTTAACACCTGTCTGGCAGTGTGTGTGCCTCCAGAAATAGACAGAGTACAAATCTCACTAACGGTTTTAAAGACTAAATGCCTATACTGGGCCTTTGAGCCAGATTATATTTCTTCACAAACTCTCAGGTACATGCAGCACTGTGGCGAGAATAATTACAAAACATTAACATTCCGACATTTTGACTAATTGTGGTGTGACCAAACTCCGCCTATGCCAGTCCCAAGCCCGGATGAAAAAGGAGGAGGGCGGCCTACATGGAGGCCGTAAGGAGACAGCCCCTCCACCATGCAAAGGCACAACAGGCCAATCACCTGTTTGTCTTAAACTATGATTACAAGCAATATAAGAGAGAAAACCGGACTGATTCTAATGGCGACGAACTGGAACGGACTACGGACTACGACTTATGGAACATGGAACACAAGAAGTATAAATGGGAAAGAAGAGGAGCTGATGGAAGAGATGAGGAAAGCAAAACTAGAAATCCTGGCTATACCGAAACAAAGAAAAAGGGACAAGGAGTCATGGATCTCGATGGCAACACTCTGCTATACAGTGGTGTACCCACATCTGAAAGAGCTAAAGGGGGCGTGGGTTGCATTGTGGCCAAAAACCAGAAAGATAGTATCAAGGGATGGAACTTTATCTCGTAGCGCATTATGGTTGTAAAACTAAAAGAAGGAAAAACCATAGTCAACCTGGTCATAGTGTATGGGCCAAATGAGGATGAGAGAGCAGAGGTCAAGGAAGAATTCTTCGAGCTGCTTCAAAGGACAGTGGATGACTGCCTAGATAAAATTATCATGCTCGGAGATTTCAATGCCAGAGTTGGAAATGACCACGCTAGATGGGGTGGAGTTATCGGAAGATATGGAGAAGATACTCTTAATGACAATGGAAAGCGACTCCTCAGATTCTGCAGTGAGCAGAATCTGATCATTACCAACACAAAGTTCCCCCATAAGCGCATACATGCATACACTAGGTGTGAACCAACAAAGAATGAGAAGTCAGTGATCGACTATGCCATTGTTAGGAGGAGCTCATTCAAATATGTCCGGGATGCTAGAGTCTGGAGGGGGGCAGAGATTGGAAGTGATCACTACCTGCTTACAATCAAAAGAACAACTGAAAGAGTTGCTCAGCCTAGGAACTGCCCAGCACCACGCAAGAAACCAAGTAAACGAACGGAAGAAATGAGCATTAAGACCTACAAGCTGAAAGAGCCAGAAATTAAGACCAGATATCAGGGGCTTATTGCTACAGCGGTGAGAAACACAGAAGAACAACCTGATGACTTGGAAACCCTGTGGCTTAAATTCAAGGACATCATAAAGACAGCTGCTGCAGAAGCATGTGGTGAAGTCCGACTTGGGAACAAGAGAAAGAGGACACCTTGGTGAACAGAAGAAGTAAAAGAGAAAATAAGAGAGAAAAAAATGGCATGGAAACAATACTTAGGAGCTAAAAACACAGCAGGACAAATAGAGAAATATAGAGAATATGTGATACTCAGAACAGAAGCAAAGAACAAGGTGCTAGCAGCAAAACAGAAGTCCTGGGAAGAATTTGGAGAAAAGCTAGAAAAGGATGCGCAAGAAAACCAGAAATTGTTCTATAAGACCCTAAAGAACATGAGGAAGGAAAAACAATGCCTTCTTAAATTTATAAAGGACAAGCAAGGCAAATAGCTTACTGCCCCGAAGGAAGTAATGGAAAGATGGAAAGATTATTTCTCAGAACTCCTTGATGGTGAGCAAGGTAGAGCATCAGAAATGATAACCATTAGCACAGAAGAGGATACAAATGGTGATGAAGATGACATAAAGAAGGAAGAACTGAAGGTAGCACTGGAGAAAATCAAGATGGGCAAAGCAGCAGGGCATGATGGTATAACACCAGAAATGGTTAAGTACATGGGAGCATCAGGCGACCTATTACTCCTAAGGGTCCTACAGGCAGCATGGTGCAACAAGGCCATACCAAAGGATTGGGAGATTGCCATCATAACACCGATTTTCAAAAAGGGTGACAATCGACAATGTAAAAACCACAGAGGCATATCCCTTCTCAGTGTCCCTGGTAAAATCTACTCTAGAATCCTAGAGCAGAGACTCCGATGCCTAGCTGAGCCACAATTGGATGAAGCCCAGTGCGGATTCCAAGCAAACCGAAGTACTCAAGACCTAATCTTCACACTGAGGCAGCTGAGTGAAAAGGCCCTTGAGTACAACAGTGAGATCCATCTTTGTTTCATAGATCTGGAAAAGGCGTTTTACAGGGTCCCCTGGAGCAAACTTTGGGACTGTTTGGCAAGGAAGAACGTTCCAGCACCTCTGATTCATGCTATACAGAGCTTCTACAAGTCTTGCAGAAATTATGTGAGGACAGCAAACTATCAGTCAGAAGAGTTCAGGACCACCACTGGTGTAAGACAAAGCGATATCCTGTCACCTTATCTTTTCATACTCCTCATGGACGATGTCATCAAGGCATGTAAGGAGAGAACAAGAAAGTATTCAGTGGGGTACTGGAAGATGAGACAGGTCTGTATTTCAGAGCTAGCATTTGCTGATGATGTTGTCCTGATTGCTAAATCAGAGACACATCTCCAATCCAACCTGCAAGTCTGGAAGGAAGAACTGGAGAAGAGAGGGATGGTCATAAGCAGCTCTAAAACAAAATCCATGGTGATATCACGAGAAGAAAGAAAACATCAGATTAAGTTGGGAAAACATGTCCTGGAGCAGGTCGACCACTTTAAATATCTCGGAGCTATTATAGACCGAAAGGGGGGCATCAAAGAAGAGTTGGCCACTCGAAAAGCAGCGGCAGTGAGACTTTATCAGGCCATAAATCGAGGATTCCTCAGCAAGAAAGAGGTTGGTAAGGAAACGAAGATGGCTGTATACCGCTCCACCTATGTCCCAGTCTTGACATATGGATGCGAGTCATGGGCAATGACTACAACCCACAAAAGCCAGATCCAAACCTCAGAAATGAGGTATCTGAGGAAGGTGGTTGAAGTAACAAGAAGAGACATGGTCCGCAACCAGACGATACGTCAAGGCCTAAAATCCCACCCGCTGCAGACCCAAATAGAACAGTCCCAACTAAGATGGTTTGGCCATGTCTGCAGAATGGGAGAAGATCGGCTACCACGACAAGCATGGGAAACAAAGAGCCAGGGATCCAGACCTCCAGGACGACCCAGAGTCCGCTGGGAGGACAACATTAGACAATCTTTGAAGGACCGAGGACTGGAGTGGAACCAGGCCAGGAAGAAGACAGCTGATAGAATAGTCTGGCGCTCTCTCTTCCAAACCTCTACACCTCACAGGAGAAGAGGAACGACTAAGTAAGTAAGTGGTGTGACCAAATTAAATTTCTATACTGAGAGAAGGCACCGACCTGACATTCCTAGGTACTGGAAAACCTAAGCTATTGACACTGTGCTCGCTGTTAACTTTCGTGCCTGGGCAATTTTAATGTGACATAAACAGATATCCTAAATAATAATAACCAAGGAAACGTTCCCTGAAGTAGTGAATTCAACCTATCTTTGCGGAGCTGGGGTTCCCTTGGCCAAGAATAACAGTGGAAATTCTGTATGTGTATGTCCTAAAAATTGTTTTTCCAGAAGTTGCTACCAAAGCTGTAAGTACGAATGCAAGCGCGTGGCCACGGCTGACATGAATAGAGTGAATGCAGGACTGAGTGATTCCTTTATTGTTGTATTTTTGGCATCCATTTTGCTGTCTTAAATTCCTTTATGCAGTTGTTTTTTTTTGTTTTTTTTTTGTTGCTAATGACATTTTCCTTAGGATAGAGTAGAGTATCAGTTCTGTTCATACCTTTAAAGGGAAGTCGTAGAACATAGCGTATATATCAGTTACTCTTTGTGGCTATCACTTTTCTTCTAACAGGATCGTGGGATAAACATCGAGGGAAAAGATTACACCTATGGGTCTATTATACTGTGGTGAAGTGGGATGTTATAAATATTTATAGGGGACTTAGTGTACTGACTGAGATCAGCTGTGAAGGTATCTATATCTATTAAGAGTAGTGTATTATAGATAACCTTACTTGCTACCACATATCTATATATCTCAGTCAGAATTATTCTGGAATAGTGTGATGACTACGTTAGGTGTCTAGGGTATGTGTATGATGAAGTGTAAGTCACAACAACAGACAGATAAACAATTTAATTTAATCCACTACTCTTGACAACACTGTGACACTCACATACATATAACACTCTATGAGAATATCTTAAGGAGTCACTGATAACTTTTCAAATAACAATATGTATTCATGGTTATCATAAAGGTATATGTGTCCTGATTCAAATACAAAGGAACCAGGAATCACAATCAATTTTAATTACAAGTATATGTACAGACTTTATCAATATGAATATTGTAGTGACATATATTATTAAAATATCCTATGTGTGTCAGTTGTGTAGTGGTAATATGAGGTAATACTGGTTTTGTTGTGTTCAAGCTCTATTGGTATTTGTCATCATGACTTCAATAGTTTGTCTTTTGGGACTAGTATTGGAGATGTTCTCAGTTCCTGATATTAAGACAATTAAATTCCCCTCTGAATGTTATTTTTACAAAGTCATTTCAAGAGGAGGGGACATAATGTTGAGCTCAGCTGGCCAAATCAGCTTATCTTGCGTGATGGCGGCAGGAAAGGACTCCTCTGCTCGAATTCTCCCCTGGGCTCTGGAGACACCTCACTGATAGCTAAAAAGACCAAGGAGTATGCTGTCCGACTCTGGATTCAGCAAAGCTCTGACCAGGTGCTGCTCAGTACCATCAAGACCACGGTCCCTGAAAACAAGAAGGATGTACCTTCTACTTCATAACTAATTGATACTCTAGTTCTACACTGAGCACAATACAACACAAACATTGAGTTCAGAGCGTTAGGCCAACTGTCAGCTTCATCTGAAATACTTTATACCAGCATTACCCTTCTTAATGGTCACTACGCCTCTGCACTTCCAGCATTATTTCTGTCTAATCAATCATCCAGGTGTCAGTGTACTATTTGGCCATTCCATGCCGTTTTACTTCCCTCCGACACCCTCTGTTCAGGCTGGAGCATTATAGGCTTTATCTCCTGTTTGCCACTGAACTACACATATATATATACAGGCATAAATTAACAATTTACATTCAATTTTCATTAAAAGATACTGAATGGTTCAAGCTTACCACAATTTCATGGAAATAAACACAGATACGTTGATTAGCAATGAATTCTGGCACAATTACTGGCACAAATTCCCATCTGCTTATGTTCCAGGCTTTTATTTAACACAAATATGAGCTGGCTTCAACGCACTGTTGCTTTATCAAGATTATTTGCACTAGTGGTCTCGAACTAACGCTCCTAAGTGAGTATATCAGCGAGTCTAGCCAATGAGGCCACGTTTCGACAAGTGTTTGAAAAAATGTTACCTTTTCACGTCTCCCCTAACAACGAAAGATAGTATTTATAGCCCGACCAATCGTGGTTAGTCTTTCATTTGTTGCGCTCCAATCAATTTGGAGTTTACATGGTAGGCTAATTCTGTAACGTAAGATTTTTTTCAAACACGTTATAAAAAAAGTTTATGAGCAGAAATGATTCCATGCTGTCAGGCATCCCCAATATTTTATTTTGGTTATAATTTATTAATTCCTGGACTATTTGCGTAACGTTTTACATATTCTTTGTCAGCAAGCCCTAAGGAACCCAAATATCCAAATTTAAAAGAGCTACGTGGCTGCGTTCAAAATATGCAATTCCTTCTACCTCCTGTTTCGAAGATGTGCTGTCTGGGTACTGTAATGTTTTCAACCGTAAACCCATCTATTGTTATCTTTCCTAATAAGCGTTTTTTGTGATTTTAAAACCTAACTCTGGGAAGGGTAGTGAATTTATCACTGTTCGTCTGAAAAAAAGTTAGTGCATGTAGTCTTACACGCGTGATGGCAGCATTTGTGTATCGCGCGACGCGTGTTGCATGCGTTCCTGATTTTCAGCCCTCCCTCTCTCTTTATCCTTTAGTCCATCTGTTCGTTCGTTTTGGTAACGCAGTATAATTAATGTTAGGATTAATTTAGGTCATTACGCAGTCTGCCTCTCAATGTTTTTCCAAGAAATACAGCACACGTTTCATTGAAGAAAGCGGGTATAATACAGTAAGCTTTTACTATCAACGTGAAAGCGTTACAATTTGCAGACGAAGCAGAAAACCAGGGGGATTTCGAGTACCTTCTTTGTGACAGCACTGTTATTTACCATTGCTCTTTTCTTTATTAATTTTATTTGTTAGGCTTCATATTTACCTAATAATTTATATATGTGGATTAGAATATTCCACGACACCTCCCCTCTTAAAACAGACATTATATGTCAGTCCTTTATTCTATATACACATAGAGAAATTTATTATTATTTCTGGGGTTTACGGTGATTCTCATCACACGGATGGCGGCTTAAAAAATCCGCTCCCAAATTTGTTTTTCCAGATATATACTCAATGCTAAAATTATATGGAGCCAAAAGTAAAGACCATCGGAGTAACCTGGAGTTCTCATGCCTAGCCTGTGCTAGAAACGATAACGGTTTGTGGTCTGTTTGCAACTTAAATGCCTTCCCATATAGATAAATATTGAATTTCTTTATCGCCCATATTACTGCAAGACATTCTTTTTCGCTAGTTGAGTAGTTGATTTCAGCTTTATTCAACTTTCTGCTAGCATATGCCACTGGGCTTAATTCTCCATCCAATGCATCTGATTTCTGTAGTAGAGTTGCACCTAACCCAATATTACTTGCATCCGTCCTTACTATGAATTCTTGACTTAAGTCAGGTAATTTCAAAATGGGTTTACTTGTGAGCTTTTCCTTCAATTCTTGGTAAGTCATTTCACATTGTGGTGTCCATGTAATGCGATCTGGATGTCCTTTACGTGTCAATTCAGTTAACGGTGCACATATGGAATTAAAGTTTTTGATATACTTCTGGTAGAAACCACATAATGAGACAAAGGATCTCACGTCCTTCTTGGTTTGTGGTCTCGGGGCTTTCTGTAGTTTCTCTAAATTCTTTGGGTCAGGGGTCATGTTTCCCTGATAAACTGTGTGTCCCAAAAATTCCAATTCTTTACATCCAACGCAACATTTGGTTGGTCGGGCTGTTAAATTTGCCTCCCTAAGTCGATCAAACAGCATGTTCAGAGAGTCAATGTGTTCCTCAAATGTTTCTGTTGCTATAAGGATATCATCCATAAATTTGTTATACAGGGATTATTCAGAGGATCCAATAATTTTCTCATCATTCTAGAGAAGACACTAGGCGCATTCTTCAATCCAAATGGCAATCTATTAAACTCATAGTGTCCTTCTGAGGTACTAAAAGCTAGGTATGGTCTAACCTCAGGCTTTACTGGAATCTGATAGTATCCTTTACTCAGATCCACTTTTGAGAAATATTTAGCTTTATTTAGCCTGGCAAACAGCTGATTTGTATCCGGCAATGGATCCACCTGTCCTTCTGTAATAGCATTCAGTCTCCTGTAATCTATACAGAGTCTATGTTCTCCAGAGGGCTTCCTTAAGAGTACAACACCGGAACTATACGAAGATTCACTGTGCGAAATAATTCCTTCCTTCAACAGATAGTCTATCTCTTCCTTCAAAGCTTTCTCCTTAGCAAACGGAATCGAATATGGTTTCATACAGACAGGTGTGGAGTCTATTAGTTTCATATCATATTCCAATAGGTTTGTATGCCCTGGTCGGTCTGTTAACACCTCTGCATGATTATTTAGAACCTGTTGCACTCTCTCTTTCTGAGTTTTCGTTAAATGTGTACTGATTTTCACCTGTGCGGCTGTCTCACAGGGGTGTAATGGATATTCAAATGATGAAAGTGGTTCCTTTTTCATCTCCATGGCGATGGACAAGGTCAACAAGTGTGTCTCTTCCTGATGTTCTCTTTCCAAATATTTCTTCAGGAGATTCACATGATAGATTTTTTCTTTCCCCTTCTTATCTATCTTATAATTTGTTCTAGATACCTTCTCTAAAACTGTATATGGACCCTGCCATCCAATTTGTAACTTATTCTGACTCCCGGGCAAAAGAAGCAGTACTTTCTCTCCCACAGCCAAATTTCTGTCTTTCGCCTTCCTGTTATAATAGGCAGCATGTTTCTTCCTGGCTTGTTTCAAATTTTCATTGGCAAGTTTCCAGCCAGTTTTTAACCGAGTGGTCAGCTCATTCACATATTGGTATGAAGATGTAATGTTTTCCTCTGCCTTTTCATCAGTCCACGTTCTTAACATAGCTTCGAGTGGACCTTTTATTGGCCTTCCAAACAATAATGTTGCCGGGGCCATACCGGTTGAACTATGGGGTACCTCCCGATAAGCAAAGAGGGCGGCGTGCAGGTACTGGTCCCATGTATCTGGTTTTTCGTGTGCCAACTTTCTCAGGATCGACATCAATGTGCCGTTAAATCTTTCCACTTGGCCGTTCCCTTGGGGATGATACACACTACAATGGAAGTGTTTGGCCTGGAAGATCCTGAAAACTTCTTCAGTTAGTTTCCCCTTGAACTGAGAGCCATTATCAGTCAAGATTTGGTTGGGAAAGCCTAACCTTGTGAAAATTGTGAGCAATGCCTCTGCCACATGTTTTGAATCAATCGATGACAGGGCTACTGCCTCTCCCCACATAGAACAAGTGTCCACTAGAGTCAGAATGTAGCTGTTCCTTCTCTTGGTTCGGGTGAGAGGTCCCACAAGATCCACGGCAACTCTCTCAAAGGGTGTTCCCACTATGGGCATTTCCCCCAGAGTTGCTGGTGCAGTCCAATGTTTAGGTGCTACTCGTTGGCATTCTGGACAGGATTTTACATATCGTTTGATATCTTCAGTTATTCCTGGCCAGAAATAGTGACAAGCTATTCGCTGTCCTGTTGCGCTGATTCCCATATGACCACTGAAGGGAATCGCATGCCCTAGTTCCAACACTTTAGTCCTATATGAAGTGGGAAGGACCAGCTGTCCGTGACCATTGGATTCAGATCCAGCCTTCCTATATATCAGTTTGTTCTTCATATAAAACTCTCCCTTGCCTGGAGGTGTATGAGATTTGGGCAACTTCTTGAACATGGCTTGAGTGTTTTGTCCTCAGCCTGTGCCTTCCTCATCTCATCTGGGTGAGTATTTATGGGATTATCCTCCTCCTTCTTTGACTGTGATCTGGTCTGCACTGTTGCCAATATCACAGGTCTCTTGGGATTCCCCAAGAAGACATATCTACACCCCAATATTAGAGGGTAGATTGGCTCATTTATCACTGCTGCTTTTATGATTCCTTCCACATATCGCGTTTTCACTTTTATTCGGGCGACGGGAAGTGTCATGGTAGCTACATCCTTGGTTGCAGTTTGAATCTCCACTGTTTCCGTGGTGTATTGATCGGCCTGCACCAGGTGAGAACTCACAACGGAATCGTAATCTAAACCGGTATCATATAAACATCTTATAGTGACACCATTACAGATGACATCTTCACACACTGGGGGGTGGTATGGTTCCTGTAATTCTTCAGGTTTGCCCTTCTTTTCCTTTTTCCCCGATGTCATAGCAGCAAAATGAGGAGGTTTCCTTCTACAATGGTCAGTGTCATGATTGTTCATCTTACAATTTTTACACCACCTTTTTCCTTGGTTGAAAGATTTTCTTTCATCATATTTCCTTTCATCGAATTGTGGGAATTTATTTTTTTATTTTCATACCGTGGCCTATCAAATTGGTGCTTACCTTTATTTTGATCCTTAGGATCAAATTTATTAAAGTTCTGTGGTGCCCTAAAGTTATCCACTTGTTTCTTTTTATTACCTGTTACCTCTGCTTGAGCTGCTTGATACCTTTCAGCAACATTTAGCAACTCATCCAGCCTCTCTGCACCTTGTTCCATGAGAAACTTTCTCAGGTCTGGAGCCATGGACTCTCTTAATTGCTCTATAAGGACCATTTCCTTAAGATCTTGGGTTTTCCCCAGAGAAGTCCATTTCTCCAAGTATGTCTCTATTCGTGCAGAGAACTGGTGATAGGTTTCACCTGACAGTAGTTTAGCATTCCTAAATTTTTTCCTATAGAATTCTGCATTCTTTTCATACCTTAACAAAAGAGCCTGCTTTAGCATGTCATAATTTTCCTGATCACCTCTGCTCATTTTTGCAAAAACTTCATAAGCTGCCCCACGAAGTCCCTGAGATAACTTTAAGCTCCACCTTTCTCTCTCTCTAACCCATACGTGGTAGCTAATAGCTCATACCTATTTAGGTAGCTCTCTATATCATCGTCTTTCTCAACAAAATGATCTAAATGAAAATTCATAGCTGAGGTTGAGGCTCCTTGAGTAACCGTAGCATCAGAGGCAAAGGGACTGGCACCATTTTCAGGAGCATGGCCTTGAAACTCAAACTCCCTTAGTCGTAACTCATGTTCCCTTTGTAATCTTTTATCTTCTGCTTCCCTTTCTGCAGCTAATTTCCTCTCTTCCCTTTCTGCAGCTAATTTCTTCTCTTCCCTTTCTGCAGCTAATTTCTTCTCTTCCCTTTCTGCAGCTAATTTCTTCTCTTCCCTTTCTGCAGCTAATTTCTTCTCTTCCCTTTCTGCAGCTAATTTCTTCTCTTCCCTTTCTGCAGCCAATCTTCTGTCTTCTCTTTCTGCTTCCAATTTCTTAGCCTCTTTGTCAGCCTCAATCTGCAACCTCTTAGTCTCAGCCTCAGCTTCAAACTGTAACTTCTTAATTTCCCTTTCAGCCTCTAACCTTCTTTCGGCTTCTTTTTCTAATCTTCTTTCTTCGCGTTCAATAAATTTGTCACATTCCGTCGTGACATAGGCAACCATAACTTGCCCATCTAATCCTAACTCTTTTGCAGTCTGAACAGCAGCAGATCGAAACTTGGCCAGGTCCGCCATTGTCTATCAGGTAAATTTCTACAATGTCTAACCAACAATTTAATCTCTAAATATATCTAATGGACAACACAGGCACCGTGAGCTCAACCTTATTTAATTCCACCCAAGGATACCTTTTAATTCTTATATTCCCTGAAGTGAATTACCCCCAATCTTTTTAATAGGGAAAGATTCAAAATCCCAAGAGCGAGCCCCCAATATATGTGGTGAAGTGGGATGTTATAAATATTTATAGGGGACTTAGTGTACTGACTGAGATCAGCTGTGAAGGTATCTATATCTATTAAGAGTAGTGTATTATAGATAACCTTACTTGCTACCACATATCTATATATCTCAGTCAGAATTATTCTGGAATAGTGTGATGACTACGTTAGGTGTCTAGGGTATGTGTATGATGAAGTGTAAGTCACAACAACAGACAGATAAACAATTTAATTTAATCCACTACTCTTGACAACACTGTGACACTCACATACATATAACACTCTATGAGAATATCTTAAGGAGTCACTGATAACTTTTCAAATAACAATATGTATTCATGGTTATCATAAAGGTATATGTGTCCTGATTCAAATACAAAGGAACCAGGAATCACAATCAATTTTAATTACAAGTATATGTACAGACTTTATCAATATGAATATTGTAGTGACATATATTATTATTAAAATATCCTATGTGTGTCAGTTGTGTAGTGGTAATATGAGGTAATACTGGTTTTGTTGTGTTCAAGCTCTATTGGTATTTGTCATCATGACTTCAATAGTTTGTCTTTTGGGACTAGTATTGGAGATGTTCTCAGTTCCTGATATTAAGACAATTAAATTCCCCTCTGAATGTTATTTTTACAAAGTCATTTCAAGAGGAGGGGACATAATGTTGAGCTCAGCTGGCCAAATCAGCTTATCTTGCGTGATGGCGGCAGGAAAGGACTCCTCTGCTCGAATTCTCCCCTGGGCTCTGGAGACACCTCACTGATAGCTAAAAAGACCAAGGAGTATGCTGTCCGACTCTGGATTCAGCAAAGCTCTGACCAGGTGCTGCTCAGTACCATCAAGACCACGGTCCCTGAAAACAAGAAGGATGTACCTTCTACTTCATAACTAATTGATACTCTAGTTCTACACTGAGCACAATACAACACAAACATTGAGTTCAGAGCGTTAGGCCAACTGTCAGCTTCATCTGAAATACTTTATACCAGCATTACCCTTCTTAATGGTCACTACGCCTCTGCACTTCCAGCATTATTTCTGTCTAATCAATCATCCAGGTGTCAGTGTACTATTTGGCCATTCCATGCCGTTTTACTTCCCTCCGACACCCTCTGTTCAGGCTGGAGCATTATAGGCTTTATCTCCTGTTTGCCACTGAACTACACATATATATACAGGCATAAATTAACAATTTACATTCAATTTTCATTAAAAGATACTGAATGGTTCAAGCTTACCACAATTTCATGGAAATAAACACAGATACGTTGATTAGCAATGAATTCTGGCACAATTACTGGCACAAATTCCCATCTGCTTATGTTCCAGGCTTTTATTTAACACAAATATGAGCTGGCTTCAACGCACTGTTGCTTTATCAAGATTATTTGCACTAGTGGTCTCGAACTAACGCTCCTAAGTGAGTATATCAGCGAGTCTAGCCAATGAGGCCACGTTTCGACAAGTGTTTGAAAAAATGTTACCTTTTCACGTCTCCCCTAACAACGAAAGATAGTATTTATAGCCCGACCAATCGTGGTTAGTCTTTCATTTGTTGCGCTCCAATCAATTTGGAGTTTAGATGGTAGGCTAATTCTGTAACGTAAGATTTTTTTCAAACACGTTATAAAAAAAGTTTATGAGCAGAAATGATTCCATGCTGTCAGGCATCCCCAATATTTTATTTTGGTTATAATTTATTAATTCCTGGACTATTTGCGTAACGTTTTACATATTCTTTGTCAGCAAGCCCTAAGGAACCCAAATATCCAAATTTAAAAGAGCTACGTGGCTGCGTTCAAAATATGCAATTCCTTCTACCTCCTGTTTCGAAGATGTGCTGTCTGGGTACTGTAATGTTTTCAACCGTAAACCCATCTATTGTTATCTTTCCTAATAAGCGTTTTTTGTGATTTTAAAACCTAACTCTGGGAAGGGTAGTGAATTTATCACTGTTCGTCTGAAAAAAAGTTAGTGCATGTAGTCTTACACGCGTGATGGCAGCATTTGTGTATCGCGCGACGCGTGTTGCATGCGTTCCTGATTTTCAGCCCTCCCTCTCTCTTTATCCTTTAGTCCATCTGTTCGTTCGTTTTGGTAACGCAGTATAATTAATGTTAGGATTAATTTAGGTCATTACGCAGTCTGCCTCTCAATGTTTTTCCAAGAAATACAGCACACGTTTCATTGAAGAAAGCGGGTATAATACAGTAAGCTTTTACTATCAACGTGAAAGCGTTACAATTTGCAGACGAAGCAGAAAACCAGGGGGATTTCGAGTACCTTCTTTGTGACAGCACTGTTATTTACCATTGCTCTTTTCTTTATTAATTTTATTTGTTAGGCTTCATATTTACCTAATAATTTATATATGTGGATTAGAATATTCCACGACATATACTTGTAGTAATTCATTACCTTAAATGTATTTTCTATGCTTGAAATTAACATCTATGTGCTGTGGTAAATTTTCCTTATGTTAATAAATTTACATAAACTTTATTGAAGCGTGTCGGTCAGCTCGTTCCAAAATATCTATATTCCATTGTTATAGTTTTTCCACGTCTGTGCGTCTAACTGTCGTCACTTATGTGTGTGTGTGTATGTGAGTGGATATATATATTAATATATATTATAATAAACTGTCTGACTCCTCTAGATCTGTTGTAGAAGACAGGCTGAAAGAGAGAAGATTCTCGATTTCAGGGACAGCCTCTATTATTTCTACCATCTCACTCGTGGAAATCTATTTCTATTACCGTATTATCTCTCACTTTTGCTATCGCTTATTCTAATCTATTCAGAAGGGACCAACCCAAGTCTTAATTCCCCTATCAAAAATCTACGACAACAGCCAAACATCTGCTGCAGTCCTGCCTAACATACAGCAGTGAACGGAGTTGCATAGGACAACAACCCACTTCTTTCCACGAAAAATTGTTTGGAGATGTCAGGAACCTTGAGCTGACTACTGCCTTTATTGGAGTCGTTAATGTAGAAGTCTGAGGGCGAACGAGGAAGAAGGAGAAGGAAGATACAATATAATTGTTGAAACAAGTAGATATTAACATTCAGAAGATATGCAATAAATGTTAACAAGTAGCTGTCAAAACTTGGAAGACATACGTTAATAGTTAAAACAAGTAGATATCAACATTCGGGAAGCACACAATTACTTTTAAAACAATTAGGTACCGGTATCTATAATTATTAAAACAAGTTGATATCAACAAACTTGGAAGATACACAATAATTGTTAAAACGAGTAGAATTCAACACTCAGTAGATATACAATAATAATTAGCAGTTAATAAGACACGTAGATATCAACACTAAGTACAATTACTGTCAAAACTAGTAGGTATCAAGGCTCAGTAGATTAAAAAAAAATGTACAGTAATAATTAAAAGAAGTGAAAATCAACGCTCTGAAGATATAGCTTATTGATGTTAAAATAAATTATTGTTGTTAAAACAAGTCCATATCAACGATCTAGAGATGTTCAATAATTCTTAAAACAAGCAACTACAATTAAAGAATTTTATTTTGTTTTTAGTAATCATTGTGTCGTGTATAAATAAAATATTTCCGCACATTATTTGTCTACGGAATAAGCTTTTCTTCTCAATTTTTTTTTCTTGCTATATTTATTCTCCTTTCAAAATGACATAGAGATATGTCTATTAGACCAGTAATCAGACAGTGATCGATTGGTTTTGTGTAGTGGGTGGACAAATAATCAATATTTATTTACATTTAGCTGGCCCGTCCAACTTTTGTCAATAAATTGAGGGTTCAATGAAGGCAGCACTTAGCTAGGAAGTTCCAAAAGGTCGACTTACCAGGTTCCAGTTTATCATCTTACGGAATTCAACGTGTGGGTGGGTGTAATTTATTCATGATACGAAAGAACATGCAGCAATCCCTGGGGTGACAGATCGGAAGGTTTATGACGAGAGAATTACGAATGTAAAAAAGAATGAGAGAATCAGTGATAGAGATAAAGAGAGAGAAAATAAGAATTTAGATGAAAGCAGAGTACGGGCTACAAAACAAATAATGAAACAAACAAGTGTGCATGTACAAATGAAAAATGGAAGAAAGAACGAACGAATGAATGAGAGAAGCTGTATCTAATTTTAAAAGAAAGAAAGACAGAAGCAGAGAGAAAGAAATGGAAAATATATGTGAAATGAAATGAAGGAAGGAATAAATGAAAGATGTAGTAGTAACAAGAGATAAGGAGATAAATATAGCGGCTGTTGTAATAAGAGGATGTCCTTGTATGACATGTCATGCATGATCCAATAAAAAACAAAGTCATTGAAGCTGTACCAGATAAAATGAAACACGCCACCAAAAATATACGTTTAATTTACTTCCCATTCTATAACCCTGTTTTTCAACAACTGTTGTAACAGATGTTATATCATTTTAAAAAGAAACATAAAAAACTCTCCATTTCTGTCATGTCAGCCTACGTTAATTAATTTAAATACAATAAAATTGTTACTTTCTCAGCTGCTTCAAGTTGGCAGAATGAGTAAAACCAGGAGTGAATTTGGAAGCTGCAGCCAAGGTGGAGTGGGTTCAGTTCCATGTGCAGGTGTAAACATCAGTGTTAACACTTGGGAGTCGGCCGAAATATTTTGTCTGCGGGGAAAACCACCTATGATGATTCCGTTCTGTTGTAACGCAGTGCATAGCATTGACTATCTTCATAGTGAACACAGCTATCTCTCAATGAAGGGAATAAAGAAGCATGACATTCCTTGAACTGACAGCGTATGAAAGGAAGACTCGACATGTACTTGTGAACTTTGGGCACGTGACAAGATAGCCCTATGACCCTTATTTGCGGCAGTGGACAAAGAGGAGATGTTTATTTGACCTAAATTGGAGAAGTTAATGGAAGCTTCTTGTCCATGGAGTATAATGAATGCTGTTATGGTAATCGGTTATTGGCTGGCCAAGAGTAAAGCTGGTTCCAATAATTATGTCCCTTGAGCACTCCTGTAGACGACAAATGCCCCGAGCTTTGTAAGTGCAACATACATTTTTATTTCAGACTTGCTATCTCTAGGGTTAAGTCTCCTTTTTTTAAGTTCCTAGTTTTCTTGTTTGTTTGTTTGTTTGGTTTTTTTTTTTTTTTTTTTTTTGTTATGTTAGAGCACATGTCCAAATGTAAAAGACCTTTAGGTATGATATTTCCCACAGTGAAAAAAATATACACATTTTATGAGTGAAGTATTAGAGATCATCATCATCATCAAACTCTATAATTCTCGCCGTTTGTACGTCGGTCCTGTCTAAGGGATGCAACTGTGGTGGAAAGTTTGACATTAATTGTATTGTTTCCCTTAAATATACTCTCCCGAAAGTAGTAACATTCAGCGAAGAAAAGTCGGTGTAGAACCCAGATTTAACTCATCTTTTTGTTAAATTTAAAAATATACGAATATTACAGTTTTTGATTTACTTCCGCCATTATTGACGGGTTATTGCTAGTTTAACTATAATACGTTCAGCTTTATGAGGTGGGGTGATCAGTTCCCTTCCTCGCTGCCTTCGCATTTCCTATCTCTAGAGCTGCGTCGGGTACCCATTTACAGATGAGTAGACTGGATCGTCACGCTACCAGGTTTTAAACCCGAAACCTGGTAACTTTACCTCGAGAGGAAAGCGTTTTAACCGCACTGTCAGTCGCACGCTCGAAGCTACATACGGCGATGGATTCGAATTCTTTACCTTGCAACTTTGTAGAACTTCAGAACATTTCTTCTTCTTCTTTCAACTCCCCAAGGAGCATAGGCCCTCAACAAAATTGTTCCAAGTCTTCCTGTCACGTGCCATCAGCTCAGGTCTTTCTATGTTTTCTTCATCCCCTTCATTCCTGTCTCCAGGTCTCTTCTCTAAGTATTCCTTGAACATCCTCTACCCCCCCCCCCCCCCCCCTTCCCCTCTTGAGAACATTAATAACATTTAGTAAATCATATTTGATTATAAAGTAAATGATGGGTAATTTTAAAAACTGCAATACGTCTCAATAAGACTAGGAAAATTACCTACGTTGCGTCAGGAACAGACAAACAAAAACAGAAAAGAAAGTAGGCGAGAACTAATTGAGAATAATACAACCCGTTCTTTGACCGGAATCAGGCGGTGAAAATGCAGAATGTTTATAATGTATATCGATTCGCTAAAACTTGCCACGTTATTTTTTTTCAAAAAAAAGTGAACACTATTGGGGTGTTCATACATTACACTCTAATTCCCTGTCAAGCATAGGCCTTCAACACATTTATGCCTAGCTTTCCTGTTCTGTGCCATTCGATCAACGTCTCACCATGTCTTCTTTCCTTAACTCTTTCTGTGCCACAAGCCGTGTAATGCGTCACGATACGGTACAATATTTCTCCAAGAGCCGCTAGGTCCGCCTATTTGGTTATAGCCAGATTTCTTCTTTATGCGCGTGTATTTTACACGATATAAAACAAACCTACTAACTGCATATAAGACTTACACCACATCAAAATATGCTTCAGTCAATAAACTTTTTTTAAAATATTCTACGATAATTTCTCATAAATATGAATGTTTATTGCTTGTTTCAAACAAATCACACGTGGAAAAAAAATGGAATTCATAGAGAAGTAGAGGGAGACAAAGAAAACATGGTAACGAGAATAGGAGACAAAAATGAATGGGATGAAGAAGACATAGGAAGACCTTAAGCTGATAGCACGCTACAGGAAGATTGGGCATAAGTTTATTAAAGGCTCCTTGGGGAGCTGAAAAGGGATAGTGGTGATAACCATAATGGTGATAGTGGCTGTGATGATGATGGTGGTTGTCACAGAACATTTTCATGAGTATGAATGACGATAGTGATTGGTGTTAAGGGTCACGGAACTGTCGTTAACACTTGGTTAAGTGTAACTCCGGTATTGAGTTCATGTCTGACTTTATGTCAACATGGTGTGACTTGTGCATGCGTTGGGAGAAAGCATGTAGTGAATACAAGTCTGGTGTGACTGAATTATTCTGTGTTTGGCAACCGAGCTGGGCGCTAGATTCTGTGTTTGGCAACCGAGCTGGGCGCTCGAGTCTGTGTTTGGCAGCCGAGCTGGGCGCTCGAGTCTGTGTTCGGAAGCCGAGCTGAAAGCTCGTATTTGTGACTGAGAGGATCCATAGTTGTGATTATGATATTTATGCTGTGATAGATCCTATCCATTTATTTCTGAATGGCGATGATTTTCTCGCCTGGAGGCGCTCCTGTTGGAGCCATATAAGTATGTTCATGAAGAACATTATAAGGTGACGATTTTTCCACCTTGGAGCTACGGAGAAGTAAGTAGACGCGTTTCCCGCCTTGTAGCTTTAGATAAAGTACAGGCGAAGTGTATTGTCCCGCCTGGAGAGGATTCTGTGAATCTATATGGCGATGTTCATGCCACCTATCACTAATGATATGTGATATACACCTGCATGGTGTTGTGTTAGTGCGAGGGTGTTTTTCCGCACGAAGAGTTGTTTGAGGGATTATTGTGCGCGAAGAGTGTAGGCCGCACCAAGGACATTCTGTACATTGTTATTGTGTAGTCGGAGAGACTGTATGAATACTGTAGTTCGTTATGCCGTACATGCAGTGTTAGCCTAAGTATTGGTTCAGTGTTGTATGACGAGAAATTTGAGATCCAGGACACGTATGTGAATGTTAAATAAATGTTATGGAACTGTAACCAGTGGCGTTTGTGTTACTGCATACCCCTAGCGTTGTTGATCATCATCTACACACGCCACCCCTCATCATCATATATCTAATATAGTATCCTGACATCTGGGGACACCATCGTTTAAACAGTTTCTGACAAGTGGTGATGAGGAGGATGGTGAAGATGAACATTCATTTTGGTGCCTATGTGTCTCGAAGTACGTTCGTTTTTTCTGGTCTTCACTCCTCTCCGGCATTATTTAACCACCATTCCGTTTGCATGTAAATGCTTCCAGTATTCATTGTTTACACTTTCCTCGACCAAGGCTATCTTATCACATCTTGTCACACCTCTCACCCACTCTCTTTCCTGGTTATTTTCTCATTTGTTATCGGCGACGCATAGTGAAGGGGCGAACTTGCCACATTGACTTTTCACTTATCGCCAACTCCAGACGGAGTAAGAGTCTACTCTGAGCAACATTCTTATTGTTAACCCATACTCTTTGTCTAGAAAAATACACGAAACCATGTTCTCACCTGATAAGATGCTAGTTTACAAACATGACGTGTCTAAATACACGGTGAATCTCACGAGGATGTAGCAGGATAACAATCTTGGTAAAGATTAAGACACGGAAAATGACGTAATACTTCCAGCAGATGGAATTTGTTTTGATAATCAACAGTAAGAAAGTAAAATCTTGGTGGATATTATAATTTTAGATCTGTGAAATTGTGAGTCGTAAACATGACATGCGAAACGGAAGAAGCAAAACCTTATATGGTTATGGAGTTTGAAAATCACATGTAAATGGCATTATCTTATGTTGTCATGTAGAATGTTCATCATTCTAGTGGTGAGACTACTACCAAAATCAGACACTTGTTCGCAGTTGGTTTGACGTTTGAGATGCTAAGATAGACTGCAAAAATCTTGCTTATATTCTACAGCGTTGTAAGACTACTACACTGACTTCCAATTTCGTCAAGAAATATTAATAGACAGCCAGGAACGCGGAATATTAGGACCCAAATATAGGACAGGCCATAGGACTGGACGTGAATTCTAAGATTAGAAGAGAGTAACCCCAGAGACATCACTTTGCACCTTAAAATCTAGGATCAAACTTCAAGTGCACTCGATTATACACCTAATTCACCTGAAAGGTACAATGTTTTTAACCGTTGCCAGACAATATTCGGACGTTTCCTGTTCAAAAAGTCTGCTCGCCCGAAAAAAAACTCGTGGTAAGTTGTAATATGTACACTTCATCAATGTATATTTGCACTTTGACATGAATCATTTGCTGTTCGATACAGGGGCATATGAGGCTGGCAGCCTCATCACTGCAAATAACTTGACACATGAACCAGCATTGCAAGAGCTGGTGACTGCTTCGTGCGGATTTCGTGACTAGGAACGAACAGCAGAGGTGGCCTCAGGCTCCATAGAAAGCAGAGAGTGCATGATGATATATTGGTGTACATATTTATTATACAAGCACTTTCAAGTAAATTTCATATGTGTGTGTATATATATATATATATATATATATATATATATATATATATATATATATATATATATATATATATATATATATATATATATATATATATATATATATATATATATATATATATATATATATATATATATATATATATATATATATATATATATATCCGCTGTTCGAAATAAATGTCACCTGATTCACTAGGGTTAAAATAAACGCCTAAGAAGGGTAAAGTTTCTGAGGAAGATGAAGTGGTGGATGGATGCGGAGATCGCCTGATGACTATGTCAGGAGACCCAATACGTAGCAGAGACATTTGTCTCCTTTCAGTTTGTGGTACACGTTGCCAGCAGTCGACGCTAGACACCATCAGATAGGTCTTGAAGTTGCTTGATAACCCTTGTAGTTACTTCAGCCTTAATGCATGAGACGTGCTACAGCCCCCAGACTTGACTATTGTAGAGAAGTACAGTCCAAGGCACCTGTGGGAACGAACAGCGACTGACGCACATGCCAACCGACCCCACACCGGAAGCTAAGTACTGTAACAGCGCAAATAAAGAACATTTCACAACTTTCCATAATTTTCACCACAGTTTAAATCATCTGATGATGATAAACATCATCACTTTATTTTTATAAGCAAATTTATTTATTTTACATTATTAAGTCTGTTTATCTGTAACTGTAAAGCTATAGTTGGTTTAAACACTTTTGAGTGAAGTGTACCCGTATGTGAACATCAATTTAAAGAAGTCTGAGGTCATGACGCTCAATGTGAGCAACCCTGAGCCCATATCAGTAAGGAATCAGCAACTGGTACAGACAGATACCTTCACATACCTAGGAAGCATAGTAACACCAGACGGTGGGGCAGGCAAAGACATCAACATCAGAATGAATAAGGCAAGAACAGCCTTCTTTAGCCTAAATAACATCTGGAAGTCCTCCCAATACAGCACAAGCACAAAATTAAGATTATACCAGAGTTGCGTGCTTTCTGTGCTTCTCTATGGTGCGGAATGCTGGAGTGTCACAGAGAAGGAAATGTCAAAATTGTCCTCTTTTCACACAACATGCCTAAGAAAAATTCACCGAATCTTTTGGCCGAATATCATCATCAACCAAGATCTGCTTACTCGTAGCAAGCAAGAGGACATGCATACCATCATAGCTGGCAGACGCTGGAGCTGGGTTGGTCATGTCCTCAGAAGAGACCCCGATGCCATCACAAGAACAGCTATGCTTTGGACCCCTGAAGGAAAGCGAAAGAGAGGCCGACCAAAAACAACTTGGCGGAGGACTGTGGAGGCTGAGATGCAAAGAATGAACCAGAGTTGGGGCACTGTACGAAGGATGGCCACCGACAGTGCAAAGTGGAATCAATTTGTTGTTGCCCTACAAGACGCCACTAGGCGTGATAGCCACTGACTGCTTTGACGGTCGGTGGTTAAGGATCGAAGAAGAAGAAGAAAGAAGAAGTAACCGTATGACTCACATTCTTCTAAATGCATAACCAGATCGGGCTATTAGATTAATTTGCTGAATCACCTTCAGCTGGGGGCTCAAAAATACGAGTCAATACTTCCTCACAGAAGGAGCGAGAGACTAATACGTTTAGATGATCTCAGTTGTTATGCTTGCTTTTCTTTAAAATCCTATGAGGCTCCCTTAAACAGAAGCATCATTCTTCTGGGTTATATCTCTGCCAAGAATAATCTTGAGCGAAGGTTCATTCCTTTGAAGACCCTCATCATTATACTTTTGAGTTTGGCCATTATTAGACCACTAACACGGAGCAGGGGAGACAATACCGTCACTCTGGATAAATTTAAAAAAAAAACGTTTTTTTAGTCAGAAATCCAGACTATATATATATATTGTCAAGAACCATTAAACTGTGGTTCCGCCAATGCAGTGTGGATTTATAATAATAACTAAAGGCTCGTTCTTCCAACAGTATACCACACAACAATGGCTGACAATAGAAATGAACACCTTTAACAGGAACTACCCTTTAATACTATGCACAATATAAGAAGGCCTCACACGGCCAATAAACGCATCAAATACAATAATGAAATGCCACTGTAAAACTTGCCTTAGCAGCTTAATCTATCAGCATCATACACGCCTGTACGACTAACACTGAAAACCACTGCAATGAATATCGCTAACCTGATCGGAAAAACTATGGAAATGACACACTCAAACATCATCTATCTTTTATCAAACTACGGCCTGTAGATAATACGAACTAGACAATACACTGCTCTAGCATTACAACGTACTTATCCACCAGGTCCGAAATGTGGCAAGCACTCAATTAACAGTCCACAATATGAACCACACAGCAATATTACTGGCAAAGGGAAAATATCCGTCCTCTCTGGACGCGGGCTAGTTTCTGACTGCCCAAATTTGCGCTTAATTTGCCGACCTCCGGTAGTGACATGACCCACCGGTTCGGCTCACCTCGGCCTCGCCCGGCTGACTTTTCGCCGAACACAATACCTAAAATGTACTGCGAAATAGCGCTGTGACATCCACCCCCTCTCCTCCCAAGAAAGAAAACGTAGTTTTCTTCCATCGGAGGAAGCTTCGCACGACCTCGTAGGATTGTGGACGACCACATGCCACTAACAGCATATCCTCCCATGAGCAGAGAGTGCTATAGTTCTCCACTGCCATTGTCATTACTGCATTCTCCAACCATCCGAGAATACAATCTGGACATAAAGTAGGTTACACCCAAGGTTCTGGCAGTCGTGAAAAATGACAACGACTGTCCTCCCCTGGTCACCCATAACCAGTGCGCTGTACATTAATAGTAACTCTTACATAGGCATACATTACAGTTGATCATTAAATAGCACCAACAGACTTTCGTCTCAAAATTCAACCATGTAGTAAATTGCCTTCATGGCGCCATAATCCATGAAATTCATAAGCATAGCATAGCATAGCATAAATATGATCTTTAAAGTACATAAGACACCTCTACTGTGGTTGCAATTACTTGCTCCTCACTATCACATGTAAAACACCTCCCGCCGGACGCTCCTGTCCTTACACCAACCTTATAACCTGGACAAAGCATCCGCTACTACATTATGTACTCCCTGAATTGGAAGAATGGTAACATGGAACTGCTGCAGCAATAATGCCCAGCGTGTCAACTTTGCACTGGTAGATTTAGCCGATTGCAGAAATAGCAATGGTTTGTGATCTGGTTAGAGGAAAAAATGTGCTCCCAACAGGTATCTTGCCAGCTTAGAAACAGCCCACACAATCGCAAGGCATTCCCTCTCGATAGTGGAGTACCTTGTTTCTGCTGGCAACAACTTCCGACTGACGTACAACACCGGATGGAGTGACCCACCATGGTCCTGCGTGAGACAGGCCCCAATGCCTACCGCTGAAGCATCGGTGTGTAAAATCAGTGGTCTGTCTAGATCTGGTAACCTCAAGATAGGTTTCTCTGAAAACACTTTTTTTTATCCTACCCAGTACCTCTTCACATTCCGGGAACCATTTTACTTTATTTGGCTGCCCTTTTTTGGTGAGTGCAGTAAGCGGCTCAGCCATAGTGGAAAAATCTGGGATAAACTTATAAAAATTAATAAGTCCTAGCAAACTCTTCACCTGCCTCTTTGTCTTCGGCACCTGCAACTGCAAGATTTTAGTCACTGTGCTATCTTCTGGTTTAACTACATTGTGGCCGACAATGTGGCCCAGGAAGCCCAGCTCTGCGTAACCGATAGACACTTTGCTTGGGCGAGCAGTGAGGCCATGTGTCTTTAGACACTTTAACACGGCGAACAGCCCCTCCGCATGCTGCTCCCATGTATCGTGGAACATACAGATATCATCAGTGTAAGTAATTATATCGTCTCTGTGACCTAGTAGCTTCCTCATCATTCTCACGAAGGTGGCGGATGCATTGACTAGCCCGAAACACATATAGTTAAATTGAAAAAAGCCCTCTTGGTGTTGCATTTGCCGTGAGGGGTTTTGCAGCTTCGGATAATGGCACCTGCTAATACCCCCTTGATAGATCTAAATTACTGAAAAATCTAGCATGCGAGAGTTTGGTCAGAAGCTCCTCCTGGTTAGGAATAGGCTCTGCGTCGACACCGTGATATTGTTAAGCTTACGGAAATCAATGCATACTCGAAGGGATCCGTTCTTTTTCTTGACCACAACCAGGGGGAAGGATTATGCAGATTCGGAGGGAGCGATGATGTCCAACCGTACCATATCGTCAATTTCCTTCTCGATCGCCGCCTTGTAGTGTGTCGGTAACGGATATGGCTTTACTCTGATCGGCTGATTGTCGGTCAGAGTTATGTCGTGGACTATCAAGTCCGTCCGTCCGCGCAGATCAGTGAGTACATCACTGAAATCCCTCAGGATTGCCTCTACCTGAGCTTTCTGCCCGTCGGTTAGGTTTGCACAGACCGACACATCTTCCCACGATTCGGAAGGGGCCAGCGGCACGAAAGACAGCTGCAAGTTTCCATCGTCGCAACTGTCTCCGCTATCGTCGACCACCACTGCCGCTGCTGCCTCTGAACATCGTGCCCCGACGGCGTTGACCACCGATGTTAACTCAGCCGGGCGTTCCACGTACGGCTTGAGCATGTTCACGTGGAATGCCTTCTCTTTGTTCCTAACTCTAATAATATAGTCGACATCTGTTATCTTCTTCAGGACCTGAAATGGAACTTACCAGGAGATGCTTAATCTGTCTTCCTTCGTAGGCAGAAGCAACCACACTTCATCTCCTGGCCGAAGTGATATCGATCTAGTACCCCGGTTCGCGTACTGGCGGTACTGAATACCCGCCCGAGTCAAGTGTTCACGCGCTATCGCACACGACCTAATTATCCGCTCGCGCAAATGTACGACGTAATCATACGCCGACCCTGCAGATTCCTATGTGTGCTTTCCTACCAACCAGTCCTTTAGGACATGCATCGGACTCCTGGGGTTTGCTCCATGCAGCAGCTCAAACGGTGAGAAACCCGTACTCTGGTGCGGAGCTTCCCTGTGCGCGAACAGTACTGCCGGAAGATATCTGTCCTAATCCTGCGGGAATTCTGCAGTCACTTTTGCCAACATGTGCTTCACTGCGCCGTTTAGGCGTTCGCAAACCTCGTTCGCGGTCGGGCGGTAGGGAGAGGTAAACGTCTGGGAAATTCCCAACAGCTTCGTGACCTCCGGCATCTCCCTCGAAATAAACTGAGTTCCCCTATCAGAGAGCACACACTCTGGGAACCCGAATTGGCTGTATAACAGCTGTAACGCTTCGGCCACTGCCTGTGAGGTAATCGAACGCATGGGCACTGCCTCCGGCCACCGCGTCCACAAGTCTATCATTGTGAGGATGAAACGAAATCCTCTATCGGACGCGTTAGGCAACTTGCCTATTATGTCTACCGCGACCTTCTGAAATGGGCGCAGGGACAAGTCCACTGTCTGAACCGGAGCCTTTGACGATCAGCCCCTATGAGCCATCTGTTGGCACACAATACACGATCGGCAATACACCTTGATGTCCGTATTGCATGCTGGCCAATGAAATTGAGAGAGAACCCTGTGTCGAGTCCTAGCCACTCCTATATGACCAGCGAAGGGGGAGTCATAAGCTAGCTCCAATACCTTTGCTCTCCACTGGCTTGGTACCACTACCTACCGCAGGAGCTGCTGTTGTCTCTCAAAGCAACGGATCAAGATCTGGTTCTTAAATTCAAACCAGTAACGGGATGTTTTGGTCTGCTTTGCAAGCTCAAACAGTCTTTGCAGCGTCCTGTCCGCTCTTCTCCCCTCCGCGAAGTCACCAACTGACCCGTCCAGATCAACGAGGACCACATTTACTGCAGACGGCGTGCTTGTGGCTTCTGAAGTTTCCTGCTCCTTCTCTGCCCTTGCTTGTGCCCTGGTGAGCACCACATTAGCAACTAGGTGTTTACTCTTTTGCCACTAGTGGATTTTCGCCCGTGCGCAGTCCCGCACCCCTAGGACGTTACCGACAATCAAGTCTGCCACCGGTTCCACGAGAACACACGCACGCACCCTCCCTGATAGAAAAGGGGTGTCAATATCCACAATGGCTATATGGTAATATTCCACACTACCCCCAAACGTGATGCACCTTACTGTCTTCCCCGTCAAGCAAGACTCATCTAAGCAGGAGCGGCGTACCCCTATTGTAGTGCATCCCGTGTCCCTAAGCACGGATACCTGCTTCAGCTGCACAAAACCTGAATACAGCTCGAGTTTCCCACACTCGTCTAGAGAAGACAGACAGGGTTGGGTATGTCCACACATCAACATTGGTTTCCCATTTGGAACCAACAATTGTTTGCAACCCTCGCAATCTTTGTTATTGACGGTGTCTAACACGCACGCCGCATTAGCATTCTCTGCGTTATTGACGCATCTCCTCGCTATATGGCCCCTGCCACCGCACTCGTTGCAAATAATATCTTTCTTCTCCTTCTTAGGACTATGGTTCGGTGATGAGTGCACATCGGAATCAGACCCTCGACCGTCTGACGATCCATCTCTGTGTTTGGATCCTTTACCTTTATAAAACCCTTTACTTTTGTCGTAAGAGCTCTGAAAGCGCACCTATTTCCGTCCTTGGAAACGTGCTCCGTCGCTATGGCTTCCCGACTATCGGTTATTCCACCTGGGCTGGAAATTCCGCTGTGGTCTGAAGCTCTCATAACTGCCCCTGCCTGACTGATATGGATGGGGCGACCTACCGAACCTCTGTCTCGATGACCTTTCAGCGCTTCCCACCTGGGTTGCCACGGTTGGCGCTGTACCTTGCCGACGCCTGCCACTAAGGCATCTGACAGACTAGACCTCTGGATAGGTTTGCCCGGATGAGCAAGGACATAATGGTGCCCCAATTGGGCCATAGAAGCAATATCCTTAGGTTGTCGTTCCTGGAAAAATGCTACCAACTCAGTAGAACAAGACGACAACACCTTGTCCCGTAATATTAGATCAACCAAGCCATTAAAGTCCTTTGGAATTCCTTCCAACTCGATCCATCTATTCAGCAGAAGCTTGATCTTCGAGATGAAGTCCTCAAAGTCCTGGTCTGCATTTGGCATAGTGTTTCTGAACCGCGTCCGGTACCCGTCAGTCGTCAAACGGAACTTCCGAAGCAACCGTTCCTTCACCTTATCGTAATCCGCCCGCTCTTCCAGCGGGAGGCTATAAAAAGTCTCCATCGCAGGCCCCACTAGCAATGTGTGTAACAGAGATGGCCACTCGTCTCTGTTAGCCTTCCAGGCCACGCATCCGGCCTCGAACCTCTCAAGGAAAAAATCTAAGCTGTCAATTTTGTCATTAAAATTAGGCAGACGCAGCCTAAAAGGACGATGAGACTCCCTCGGAGTCGAGTTCTGACCACTCGCACCCACTTCTAATCTCTTTAATTGTATTTCTTTACCAATCCTCTTCTCCTCTAGAGCTACTCTCATTCTCTCCATCTCTAATTCTAGCTCTCTACCCTCTTCAATCTTCTTTTCTTGTATTTTAAACTCTCTCTGTTTCCAATCTTCTTTCATCTTCTTTTCTTGTATTTCGAACTCTCTCTGTTTCCAATCATTCTCTTCTTTCATCTTCTTTTCTTGTATTTCGAACTCTCTTCTTTTGAGCTCTAACTCTTCCGCACGAGCATTTCTTTCCTGCTTCTGTTTCTCGATCTTTTCCTTCTTTTCTTACTTCTGTTTCTCAATTTTTTTCTTCTCTTCCTGCTTCTGTTTCTCAATCTTTTCCTTCTCTTCCCGCTTCTTGATTTTCCTCTGACTGGTATTCTGCTTTGGCAAAATCCATCAGTTCTTTTCCAGTGTACCCGCATTCTTTGCCTATCCGAATGAAACCCTCAATGTCCATGATGTACACTCACGATACTCAATATTATCTATAACTCTGCTTCTTTTACTATAGAATCTCACTGTATGCAAATTTAATTCCGTGCTTCCATGCAACTACTCAATAATATGTACTGTACACCACCTAACATATATCAACACATACTTCTCTGCTTACAGAGTATGCAGTAATAATATTTACAAAGCAATATCACCATTCATTTCAATTACATGCGTATATATATAATCCACTTCACCCCTCGATGTATATATAATCCACTTCACCCCTCAATGTATATATAATCCACTTCACCCCTCAATTCAGTATAACCGTACTCTGCCACTTGGCTAATGTCTCCTTACTCTCTAGGTATGGTCCTTACGACCACTTAGTCTCTGTGATACAATTGAGAAGACCCTTACTATAGTCGATAGCTGTATCTCACTAGCTGATAATACCTCTTGGTGCTATACCACTGTGATAAACGAGCGCAAAGGCCTTATTGCTCTATCTTTTCCTACATCTTTCGTATTGTATTTTCTCCGACATTTGCTCTTTCATCTCATATGTGCGATCCACATTTGCTATTACTCGCGACCGGTATCTAGAGAACCACATTTGTTCTTTCATCGGGGGAAATAAAAGTCCTTTTATTGAGTCGCCATGCCCGACATTATCGTTTGAAGCCCACATTGTATCGTGATAAATCTGGTAAAAACACATCTGGGCATGCTGTAATTTCTGTGACACCACATTGGACGCCCAGATTGGCCAGGGGAAAACGTCTTATGCTGTAATGGTGTTATCTTGGGTCGGCCGCGGTTCAGACAAGCGTTGATTTACCACATTGGACGCCCACCTTGGCCAGGTGAACAATAAACAATCAGAGGTCAAACTACACCCACGTTTGGACTGACAGGAGAAAAGAGCGATCCTGTGAATGAGTGACCAGAGGGGCCATTAATGATTGGTTGGTATGAGCTGTACAAGAAACCCATATTGGACTGGCAGAAATATAATCTACTGCGTAGCTTGTTCTGGGAAGGAGTCCATTTTTTTACCTTGTGAGGAAGAGATTAATCCCAAAAACGCCTAGCCTAATACACGTGTTTATTCAGAGTGGATGATAATTCAGTTCTGTGATTAATTGTGTTCTTAAAGGATTTTGCGAAGGGAAAAGAAGGTTAGTAGATCTTATACTTATTAATACATTTTCTTATTTTTTTTATTTTAACCTCACAGCTAAAATGTGCGAAAGATAAAGTTTCAAATAATTCTTGGCATAACTGATTAATAAAATCAGAAGATTTTCCTAGAAGATGATAGGATGATAGGAGGTAATTAATAGTTCATATTTCACCTTTATCATCATCACAGTCTCCCATGCGCACACACTCTCATGCACAAGATATTTAACATCATTAGAATTGAACTCAGAGAGAGAGAGAGATGAATAATGAGCAGTAGTTTAAATGAAAGTCAACCAGTGATGTTAAATGTGAAAAACTTACGAAGACTTTTGTGTGTCTTCAGTTCATCAGAAGTCTGAGTCTACACGCAACGTGTCTGACGTCTAACCAGAAATAAGTTATCAAAAACGGACATTTGGCTAGCAGAATTCGCCATAGGACATCTTTCATTCCTCAATTAAAAAGGAATATTGTCTCACCCACAAGTCATAAGGTGGACGCAGCATTTTTCGTCACCATATACTGCTTGCTCACAAGTTCAATACAGAGTTATCACAAGTTCAATACATCGTTATCACAAGTTCAATACAGAGTCATCATAAATTCAAATCACTCGAAAGATCATTATTATCTGAAGTCAAGCAAAAGAGCTCAAAAGAGGAATCGCATATTTATACCACGTGCAACACACTCTTTAGCGCATTTTATGAAGCAGACTCGAAAGTATATGAATCACGACTACATACGCAAGATTATGAGTCTACATATCACTAACATTTCGTGAAGATATCCAGTCTGACCAGTACCCTCGGGAGATTAGACAACAGACCTTTTGTTCATATGACAGCTATTAACTGTTGATCAACACTACAGAGATATACTCAAACAGTGAAGGAATATACATAGATATCTCGTCAGCGTTCTCCGTACGACAACAGTATTCATCAGAACGTCCTCAGCTTAGAGATACCCCATTCGACATAACGTATAACAACTTGGGACATTTTATGCATACATGTGAATCCTCATATCTAGGAGAAGCATTTAGAGACACATGGACTGTGTAGAGTACTCACCATTTTGGTAACACGTATCATATCACATCATCATTTCACTTTACACCAGTTCATTCTTAATTAACTATTACTTAATTAACTGTAATTTTATTATCTCATCTGTGTGTTTTGTGTGAATCGTCTTTCACCATCATCACGTTCTAACCATTACTAACCCTATATGTGTGGATATTTCATTAATAAACCCAACGATCGGTTGATCATTATCAAGAGTTTGTTAATGTATCACTCGTGCTGTCGGTGTTACATATTCACCTATAGGAACCTTTCTCTACTCAGATGAGGTTGGGGGCTTTTTCTTTACGGGATCTAAGGGCAGAAGCTAAGGTCGTGGGGAAACAGAACTCTTTCCATAATTAATTAGAAAACACTGTCTAGTGGAAAGCATTCGCATTCCTGTCTTCTTGTCCCTATCTCGAATAGGTCTTTATTCTTTCTTAACGAGCCAATTTCTAGAGACCTTATATCTATATCTCATAGACTATTCCTGGCAAAAACTACTGTAGTAGTTGCCCCAGTGACTCACCACACGACAATTGTGGACTCGTCTTGGGATTAGTGAACCCGGACTTAGAAGTGTGATAAATCACATTTTCATCCCTGCCATACAATTGCGATAATTGCAAAATTTGTTGGCATTTTGAGGGATTACCTTCTAGACTGACTCTTACTATAATTTGTCTATTTCATATGGGGGATAATTTATATCTCTAAAGCACGAGTGATACTTTTTAAATTAAGTGACAAACGGACAGATTAAGCACTTTTTGAGAACAAAGGATACTGTAGGGTACTGATTTTTTTTTATCTTTTTCTGTAACTGCTGGGAAAATTTTATCATAAATATTTAGCAAATTTTTCATAGAAAACTTCGAGATAATCTGTTACATAATTTTTCAGAATATGCTGAGTGAGTGATTTTTTAAAGAACTATTTGAACTTGATTACTAATTTAAACCTAGCTGGTTTTAAAGAGATAATTACTTGTGCGAGTCTAAACAATTTGCTTGGAGGTCACTGCCAATTTTTCCCTTCGTGAACCCATACTGCATATCATGGCAGATGCCGCAAAAATTAGGACTAGTTTAATGGAGGCAGGGCGTGAATTCGGGTTAAGTGGAAAAGACCTGATGAAATATGTAAGCGAGGAAACTGATAAACTCCATGAAAGAGAGATGGAAATGCAGAAACTTACAATGGAGAAGGCCGCAGCAGAAGCAGTGGAGCGGAAAGAGAAAGCCACAGCAGAAGCAGCGGAGCGGAAAGCCGCAGCAGAAGCAGCGGAGCGGAAAGAAGCAGCAGAAGCAGCGGAGCGGAAAGAAGCAGCAGAAGCAGCGGAGCGTAAAGAGAAAGCCGCAGCAGAGCATGCACTTAAGATGAAGCAACTGGAAATCCAGGGACAGACCAATCAAATAGAGCTGGCAAAAAGTGCAGCGGCTTCCAACTGTGATGGAGGGTACTCACCCCGCTCAGATGGTGTGCCTACTTCGCAACCTGCGCCACCCAATGCCATGAACTTTCCGCTGGAACCTTTTTCAGAAAGGAACGATACCATGGACGCCTTTTTAGACCGCTTTGAACGCTTTGCAACAGGGTTTGGACTTGAAGAACGGAAGTGGAACCTGAAACTTTCCCAGGGCCTAAGAGGAGCCGCCTACGAAGTTTTTAATAAACTTCCGGCCGGAGAGCAAGATGACTATCAGGCATTGAAAAAAGCTCTCTTGGTGAGGTACGAGCTTCATTCAGAGGCTTACCGAAAAAAATTTCGAGGTTCTAGGAAGGAAGCCGGAGAGACTTTCTCACAGTTTGCAGCCCGTATTGAAGACTACCTAGTGAAGTGGTGTACACTGGGAAACTTTACCGAGAACTATGACGGGTTGAAAGAGCTGATTGTGATAGAGCAACTAAAAGAATCTATGTCGGTGGAAATGCGTAGATTTCTCACTGAAAACGGCGCTGACCGGTTAGAAAATATTCTTACACTGGCAGAGCGATTCCAAAAATGCTCTCATGGAGTCTCAAGGAGCCAGAAAGAAGTTTTCGGATCAGGCGCCAAAGCAACCTGCTCGCTCCCAACCAGACCAACAAAGCAAAGGACCACACATCTCGCATAAACAGCACGCAAAACAAGATAACTACAAAGAGCAAAACAAGAAAAATGCTGCGCCACACCAGAGACATGGAGATAAATGGTGCAAGTACTGTCGCTTGAACAATCACAACACTAATGAGTGCAAGCGCAGACCTCCTCCCCAACATGCTGCCTGTCTGCAGACAAAATCGTCACCCCGGAAGGAGCAGAGGACCGGAAACGTTTCTCATCCTCCCGTCATCGAATCAGTCCTCGTGAACGGACAATCTGTGGAGTGCCTTTATGACACTGGACTTGCTTTCGATGCGGTGGTCAGGGCATCTCTTGTCACCCCTGACCAGATAACAGAAGAGAGTGTCGACATCCAAGGTCCGACGAAGGATGTTGCACCCATGACACTGCCAATTGCACTTATCAGAGTGGAATCTCGTTATGTGACAGGAGAGATTCGTGCAGCTATCATGGAAGAACCAATCTACTCTTTAATCTTGGGATGTAGATATGTGTTCCTTGGAGAACCTACTCAACCACTAGTCATGGCGGCCGTACAGACTAGAGGACAGTCAAGAAAAGACGCAGAGCAGGAACCTCCTACCAATATCCTCCCCGAGGAATTGAAGAGGGCCCAAATGGAAGATTCCTCACTGGCGCCCTGTTTTAAAAAATTACCTAGGACACACAACCCACCTACCAAGGGAGACTTCTTTATGAAAAATGGATTGATGTATCGCCGAGCTGGAAATGAAGGACAGGAACACAACCAATTAGTAGTTCCTGCAACCTATAGGAACCAGGTGCTTGAGATGGGCCACTCTATCCCATTTAGTGGACACATGGGAATGAGCGCCACGACTCAAAGGATCGCCTGCCACTATTATTGGCCAGGGATCACCGGCGACATTGAACGTTTCGTCAAGTCTTGTCCTCAGTGCCAGAAAGTTGCACCAAAACACTGGACGGCACCCGCGACCCTTGGGGAGATGCCAATCTTGGGCACCCCATTTGAAAGAGTGGCCGTGGATATAATTGGACCTCTGCTGAGAACTAAGAAGAGGAACTCCCATATCCTTACCTTAGTGGACACCTGTTCCATGTGGGGCGAAGCCATAGCCATGCCAGCATGCGACTCAGTGCATGTAGCTGACGCTTTACTGAATATCTTTACTAGATTGGGCTTCCCGCATGAAATTCTCACAGACAACGGGTCACAATTTAGAGGCAAGTTGACAGAGGAGGTGCTTAGAATATTCAAGACTAGGCATATCCATACTTCGCCCTATCACCCCCAAAGTAACGGGCAAGTAGAGCGGTTTAACGGGACGCTCACCTCTATTCTTCGGAAGTTGGCACAGGAGAAGCCAGAAACTTGGGATCAGTATCTTCCTGCCGCATTATTTGCTTATAGGGAAGTACCGCATGCGTCAACTGGAGTTCCTCCGGCCACATTACTCTTCGGAAGACCTATTAAAGGTCCATTAGAAGCATTACTAAGAACATGGACAGATGCCAAGGCAGACGACACTGTCACATCAGCCTTCCAGTACGTCACAGACTTGAAACAACGCCTGAAGACTGGCTGGGAATTAGCCACAGCGAAAGTACGGGAGGCTAGGCGGAAACATGCCAAATATTACAATCGCAATGCGAAGGACCGAGAACTAGCAGTAGGAGAGAAGGTGCTACTTCTTCTGCCAAGTAGCAGTAATAAATTGCAGATTTGCTGGAGGGGACCCTACAAAGTGGTGGAAAAGATTTCTCGCACCAACTATAAAATCGCCGTGAACGGAAAGCAGAAAATTTACCACTTAAATCTGCTTAAGAAGTTTTACGAGCGAGCCCCTGCCGAACCAGCGCACCTCATGACTATGGCCATTGCTATGCAAATGGAAGAAGAGCCATTATCATCCGTAGAGTACCCGGTGATACAGGAGGAATCACATTTAGATGTGAAAATAAGCTCCACCCTAACGGAAGCCCAGCAAGAAAAAGTAAGGAGATTGATGGAAAACCACGCCGACTCTCTGACAGACAAACCGGGCCGGACAAACCTGATGGAGTTTGACATGGAAGTCACGGATCCTACGCCCGTCCGAATGAGAACCTATCCGATTCCGTATGCCAAGGCGACGGCATTAAAGCAAGAAATTGATTACTTACTTAAGGAAGGCATAATTTCGAAGTCGGAGTCCCCTTACAGTGCGGGAGTGGTGCTGTTACGCAAACCCAGTGGAGAACACCGCCTGTGCATCGACTACCGACAGCTGAATGCGTTAACACAGTTCCAGCCAGAACCGTTACCGGACCAGAACCAGCTATTTACTAAGCTGAGCAGGGCTCGCTATTTTTCAAAGATCGACCTCAGTAAAGGGTACTATCAAATACCGGTAAAAGCTGAGGTGAGGAACCTGTTAGCCTTCAGTACTCCAGATGGACACTTCGAGTTTAATGTGATGCCATTTGGACTGAACAATGCTCCTAGTGTCTTCACAAGGATGATGCGAAAGTTATTGGATCCTTTGAATCATCCCGCCATCAGCAATTTTATGGATGATATCCTAGTAGCTACTGAATCGTTTGAAGAACATATATCAGCGCTATCCTTGCTGTTTAACAGACTCAGAGAAGCGGGACTAACCGCCCGCCCAACCAAATGTCAAATTGGGTGTGAACAGCTAGAGTTCCTAGAACATACTATATCCCATGGGACCATGTTCCCCGAGACTCAAAACGTTGAGAAGCTGAGAAATGCACCGAGACCGTCCACTAAAAGGGATGTCCGGTCATTTGTATCTCTCTGTGGATTCTACCAGAGATATATAAAGGATTTTAATAGCCTCTGTGCACCGCTTACATCGCTAACCAAGAAAGGAAACCCAGATAAAGTGACATGGTCAGCAGAATGTGAACATGCATATGCACTCTTAAAAGAGAAACTCACCACAAAACCTATTTTACGGCTTCCGGATTTAACTAGAAAATTCATCTTGCGCACAGATGCCAGTAACATTGGAATCGGGGCTACATTACTACAGCCAGATGACAGAAGCCCACCAAATCTATTTTCGGTCGCATATGCGAGTCGGAAGTTAAACCGAGCAGAACAAAACTATTCCACAATCGAAAAGGAATGTTTGTCCCTCGTCTGGGGAATACAAAAATTTCAAGCCTACCTGTACGGAAGGAAATTTACTATCCAGAGTGAACCACAACCTCTGACCTTCCTCGCCAATTCAAAGAATTTGAATGCTAGACTGATGAGGTGGTCGCTTGTTCTACAACCTTACACGTTCCAAGTGGACTATATCCAAGGAAAACATAACGTAGGAGCGGATTTTTTTAAGCCGTCATCCTATGAGGCAGGACGGAGAGCACAGACAAGTAGAGGAAAGGGTGGAAACCGGAGAGAAAAACGAAGATGAGGAAAAGGATTAAAGAATCCCGAGCAAGAAGGCTAAGCTCTCCTGAGTACGATTGACATCACACTTGAGGAGGGGCTATTGTGATAAACGAGCGCAAAGGCCTTATTGCTCTATCTTTTCCTACATCTTTCGTATTGTATTTTCTCCGACATTTGCTCTTTCATCTCATATGTGCGACCCACATTTGCTATTTCATTGTTGTGATTACTCGCGACCGGTATCTAGAGAACCACATTTGTTCTTTCATCGGGGGAAATAAAAGTCCTTTGATTGAGTCGCCATGCCCGACATTATCGTTTGAAGCCCACATTGCATCGTGATAAATCTGGTAAAAACACATCTGGGCATGCTGTAATTTCTGTGACACCACATTGGACGCCCAGATTGGCCAGGGGAAAACGTCTCATGCTGTAATGGTGTTATCTTGGGTCGGCCGCGGTTCAGACAAGCGTTGATTTACCACATTGGACGCCCACCTTGGCCAGGTGAACAATAAACAATCAGAGGTCAAACTACACCCACGTTTGGACTGACAGGGGAAAAAGAGCGATCCTGTGAATGAGTGACCAGAGGGGCCATTAATGATTGGTTGGTATGAGCTGTACAAGAAACCCATATTGGACTGGCAGAAATATAATCTACTGCGTAGCTTGTTCTGGGAAGGAGTCCAGTTTTTTACCTTGTGAGGAAGAGATTAATCCCAAAAACGCCTAGCCTAATACACGTGTTTATTCAGAGTGGATGATAATTCAGTTCTGTGATTAATTGTGTTCTTAAAGGATTTTGCGAAGGGAAAAGAAGGTTAGTAGATCTTATACTTATTAATACATTTTCTTATTTTTGTTTATTTTAACCTCACAGCTAAAATGTGCGAAAGATAAAGTTTCAAATAATTCTTGGCATAACTGATTAATAAAATCAGAAGATTTTCCTAGAAGATGATAGGATGATAGGAGGTAATTAATAGTTCATATTTCACCTTTATCATCATCATCACAGTCTCCCATGCGCACACACTCTCATGCACAAGATATTTAACATCATTAGAATTGAACTCAGAGAGAGAGAGAGAGATGAATAATGAGCAGTAGTTTAAATGAAGTCAACCAGTGATGTTAAATGTGAAAAACTTACGAAGACTTTTGTGTGTCTTCAGTTCATCAGAAGTCTGAGTCTACACGCAACGTGTCTGACGTCTAACCAGAAATAAGTTATCAAAAACGGACATTTGGCTAGCAGAATTCGCCATAGGACATCTTTCATTCCTCAATTAAAAAGGAATATTGTCTCACCCACAAGTCATAAGGTGGACGCAGCATTTTTCGTCACCATATACTGCTTGCTCACAAGTTCACAGAGTTATCACAAGTTCAATACATCGTTATCACAAGTTCAATACAGAGTCATCATAAATTCAAATCACTCGAAAGATCATTATTATCTGAAGTCAAGCAAAAGAGCTCAAAAGAGGAATCGCATATTTATACCACGTGCAACACACTCTTAAGCGCATTTTATGAAGCAGACTCGAAAGTATATGAATCACGACTACATACGCAAGATTATGAGTCTACATATCACTAACATTTCGTGAAGATATCCAGTCTGACCAGTACCCTCGGGAGATTAGACAACAGACCTTTTGTTCATATGACAGCTATTAACTGTTGATCAACACTACAGAGATATACTCAAACAGTGAAGGAATATACATAGATATCTCGTCAGCGTTCTCCGTACGACAACAGTATTCATCAGAACGTCCTCAGCTTAGAGATACCCCATTCGACATAACGTATAACAACTTGGGACATTTTATGCATACATGTGAATCCTCATATCTAGGAGAAGCATTTAGAGACACATGGACTGTGTAGAGTACTCACCATTTTGGTAACACGTATCATATCACATCATCATTTCACTTTACACCAGTTCATTCTTAATTAACTATTACTTAATTAACTGTAATTTTATTATCTCATCTGTGTGTTTTTGTGTGAATCGTCTTTCACCATCATCACGTTCTAACCATTACTAACCCTATATGTGTGGATATTTCATTAATAAACCCAACGATCGGTTGATCATTATCAAGAGTTTGTTAATGTATCACTCGTGCTGTCGGTGTTACATATTCACCTATAGGAACCTTTCTCTACTCAGATGAGGTTGGGGGCTTTTTCTTTACGGGATCTAAGGGCAGAAGCTAAAGTCGTGGGGAAACAGAACTCTTTCCATAATTAATTAGAAAACACTGTCTAGTGGAAAGCATTCGCATTCCTGTCTTCTTGTCCCTATCTCGAATAGGTCTTTATTATTTCTTAACGAGCCAATTTCTAGAGACCTTATATCTATATCTCATAGACTATTCCTGGCAAAAACTACTGTAGTAGTTGCCCCAGTGACTCACCACACACCAACCCTGGTGCTGTACTGTGACAGTATTTCTACTCAGTATGTTTACAAATGGCAAAAAATGAACATTCCACAGATGATAAGACACACACCCAACACTGCGATAACTACCAGTCACGAGGGATAAGATGACAGACAAGATCAGAGCAGGGATAGACTGATATATACAATACGTGACTGACACGAACGAAAACAAGGGATACCTGTTAACGTATTTACAAGATAGCAAGAAGGAACGAGAGATAACACCACTTAAACACAACAATAGAATTACTAAATGTGCAAGACAATGTAAATACAAACCACACCAGTACACCTAACAAATACTGAGCTTGGAATGTTAAGTAGGGCAATCGCAGGAAACCCTTCTGCCTGACTCCACCACTAAACAGCAGCCACACACTAGAAAGGATCAGTCTAATCCAATCTTTTCCCACAAGTAAGAAAAGACAGAATTAAACTCGCCACCCGTCCATCCTTGACTCACAACTATAACATTAAACACAGCAGACTAGAACAACAACTACACCTAACAATGAAGTGCTGGGAGCTATCACCTTAACTAGCCACCAACTAAATCATACCAATCAAAATAAACTAAATAACCTTTAAGCAATAATTACACTATAACATATCAATTGATTTACCAAGAATATAATACTAATGACACCAAGTGACAGGAAATCAGAATGACCGATCCCACGTAACTAACTAACAACCTATGAAAGCACAGACTAAATTTCTACAAAGAAAGCGAGGAAAAAGAACAAAACAAAAGGAAGGAAAAACAACAAAAACAAATAAGAATACCTCAAGAAACAGACGTTGATGCCAAAAAAGCTTATTGCTTATGCTAACCTAACACGACCCCAACAGAAATGTCCCACTCATCTAAGAGACCAGACTGTATGATAAATTGTCTCAGGTGGATAGACAAAAAAGAAAAATTTGAAGGCAGAAGAAAAAAAATTTAAAGGGAAGAACAAAAAAAATTGAAAAAATTCAACCGTAAACAATGTTCTTCGCGGTGTTATCTCAGCACTGTCCACAGCAAGAATAACGACCTTATCCACCATAATGGCTATGTGCCAGATAATAACAATAATGTCCTTTGGCACGGTGATGCGTAAAATCTACAAGCACAGTTCACTTCAGTACGTCACTTCAGGAATCCAGCAGTCTTCACTCTTCAGCACAGTATATTCCAGGACCACTCAGATCAGCAGGATTCGGTAACCGGCATCCCTTCAAGCGGTACTAGGGCCACGAACGGAGCGTGGGTAGGCTCCCACTGGAACGGCACATCGTTAGGGCATGATGACGACAGCACTTGGCAGGAACGCAGGAATGTAATGTTCTCCAGGTACGTAGAGCATTACGAGCGATGACACTACTGCAGATTGGCTACATGTATAACGATGGTTGCGTTGATCTGGACCATAATCCAAATAAGAGGAGTTGCACACCCTGAGATGCCACCACCTCTATTGACACTACCAATCCCAACCACTATTTGACGATCTAATCTCTGCCGACACAACACAGGCACCAGAGCCCAAATACTACCAACACCACTATTGACACTACCAATACCAACAACTATTTGACGATCTAATCTCCTCTGCCGACACAACACAATCAGGCACCAGAGCCCAAATACTACCAACACCACATTGACACTACCAATACCAACAACTATTTGACGATCTAATCTCCTCTGCGGACACAACACAGTCAGGCACCAGAGCCCAAATACTACCAACACCACTATTGACACTACCTATACCACAACTAACCTCCGCTGCTCCGTCTGGATCACTACCTTCCTAGCACTTAGCTCTAAAGTGCGCCTTGTAATATATCAAACTGTGCTCCTAAACGCCAGCTGTAACTTTGCTCTACCACTTGTGACACTCCTGCTATCAATACTTGAACAACCTAGCACAAATGTGAACCTTCCAAAACAACATCGAACACCCTAAATGTCTAATATTATCCGTATTGACACCGATAAACTTTCACTGTGCACTCTTACCAAGCTAGGTCAAATACCGCGACGGGTCAATTTGAACCTGACCAAAACAGTTCACTACTACTGACTAACACCGGACCACAAACACACTGCCGTGAACACTGGAAGACACAATGAAGTGTATACAATGCTTTGCTACAACCTTTATATATTTGTGTGCATAGAAACTACTAGCCTTGTATACTATAAAATATTGGCCCCACGGCCTTTAGGCTCACAAAAGAGCCGGATACAGCCCTAAGCTGTCAACAACCATTAAACTGTGGTTCCACCACTTCAGTGTGGATTTATAATAATAACTAAAGGCTCGTTCTTCCAACAGTATACCACACAACAATGGCTGACAATAGAAATGAACACCTTTAACAGGAACTTCCCTTTAATACTATGCACACTACAAAAAGGCCTCACACGGCCAATAAACGCATCAAATACAATAATGAAATGCCACTGTAAAACTTGCCTTAGCAGCTTAATCTATCAGCATCATACACGCCTGTACGACTAACACTGAAAACCACTGCAATGAATATCGCTCACCTGAGCGGCAAAACTATGGAAATGACACACTCAAAAATCATCTGTCTTTTGTCAAACTACGGCCTGTAGATAATACGAATTAGACAATACACTGCTCTAGCATTACAACGTACTTATCCATCAGGTCCGAAATATGGCAAGCACTCAATTAACAGTCCACAATGTGAACCACCCAGCAATATTACTGGCAAAGGGAAAATGTCCGTCCTCTCTGGACGCAGGCTAGTTTCTGACTGCCCTAATTTGCGCCTAATTTGCCGACCTCCGGTAGTGACATGACCCACCGGTTCGGCTCACCTCGGCCTCGCCCGGCTGACATTTCGCCGAACACAATACCTAAGATGCACTGCGAAATAGCGCTGTGACATCCATATATATATATATATATATATATATATATATATATATATATATATATATATATATATATATATATATATATATATATATATATATATATATATATATATATATATATTTATATTTATATTTATATATATTTATTTATATATATATATATATATATATAAATATGTGGTGTCTGCCCATGCACACCACATGTTGGATTTATTGAGTTTGAGTTAGTGCTGATAAATGCGGCACTATTTGGGATATTGAAAAAAAAGCGCACCGGAAAAGGAGAGAAAAGAGATGTTTATAATGTGTATGGCCAAGGTGTTAAGAAAAAACCTTGAGCTTTGTGGCCGCTGTGTTTTCTTGTAAGTTCCATTGGGAACATATTGCGAAGTGTTCACCTTTCTAAATGGATGTGGTTTGTACAAGAGGAGGAATACTCTTGGCATATGATTAATACTGTATTGATGAGGTTTGGTAATTAAGGATTAATCTTGACGAACGCTTCTGTATGCTACAAGGAATATACGTTATTAAAGGATGTTGAGTTCGTTAAAAAGGAAGACTGTTTTAGTTCGTCATTGGTGATTGGGTCAGTTAAAGAACCCACATGTATGTTGTTGAGTATGGAATAAAACTATAATCGTTGGGTCACCCTGGACGTAACAGAATAACGAACATTATTATGAAACAACAGCAGGAGTAATCAAATATACATTAACATAATCAACATATACTTGAACTGTGGACAGGGGTAGCAATTTATCTGAAATAATAAAAACAAACACAAAATATATTCAAACAGCGCCCCACCACATATATATATATATATATATATATATATATATATATATATATATATATATATATATATATATATATATATATATATATATATATATATATATATATATATATATATATATATATATATATCGTACATTTAGGTTGTGGGTTATTTTTGTCCCGTCTGAGTAGAGTGGATGGTGATAGATACGTGAGAAAAAGGTGTGAGAAATAGATTTCACGGGTGACATCTTAAAGAGAAGATATGTCTCTGGAATGAGCAAGTTTCTCTATTCCAGCCTATCTATACGACTATACTTTAGTACAAGACAACCTCGCCCTCCTCATACATATAAATATAAGTTTAACTACACACACACACACAGCTAATTGACAACAAGACACACAAACGTGAAAAACTACGGTTAATTTGGTATGGGTCTGACCAAAAAGCAAAGTTAAGCTTCTTTGTTGTTTATTATCATTTAAACTTGACAACATCAAATATCTAAAGAAAGATTTTTAAAAAAAGATATACATACATATGAAATAGCGGAATAAATGTGCCCTCCCCCTATGGAGAAAAGAACCCAAAAAGTTAATAACCCAAAGGTCGAAGGTTTGCACTATGTTACAGGGGTAAAGGATCCCGTTACACGCCCATTGTGGCATATTGGGAATATGGTGTTAGGCCCATATTTTCTTGACCATCGGCACACTACGGTTGATGTGGTCAGCATCACGCCGGCCGCCTTAACCTTCCCAGAGTTGCTCTGGTACCCAGTTGGGACTGAGTCGACCCAGGAGCCGTTTGCGTCCTAAAAAAATCCCACCTCATCTGGGGATCGAACCATAGACCACTGAGCTAGGAAGCCAGTGCACTAACCACTATGCTACCGCGGCTCCCACTATGTTACAGAGTAGACAGTAAAGTAAACAAGTTCCTACTATAGGCTACCCAATAAATTTAACAAGTTTAAGCAAATCCTGTTTTGGTAAAGTACCTGTAACAAAGAAAAATGTTCACTCTCTCTTTCATACAGTGGCCACTCAATCACTCTTACCTACTCTTGGTGATATCCCTTGGAATTACATTTTTTCCTGAAAATATAAAATGTCAGGTTTATTTCCCAAATTGGCCCCAGTCCATCCTCTAACAAATAAAGACTAGTGAGGTGAACGCCGAATCTGGTGTGGGTTTTTCCTGGATGAACAAAATGTCACCGCCAATAGTTGATGTAGAAAACGTGATCTTGGGGTTCACAGTTAAAAAAGGAAAATACTTCCAGTATTGGGAAACATCTGGTTGCTACAAATGTTACATATGATGATGATGATAATCCTATCGGTTGGCTCTATGGTAGAGTGCCGATTCTGAAACAGCGTAAATTCTGGATGCTGCGCATGAATACGACTGTCAGACGTCGGGAATAAATGTTATTTTTTCCACACCCCAGTGCGCTGATAAAATCGAAAAAATATTGCTGGGTTTAGTAAGTTCAGTTAAATTTACAAGTTAAAATGTTTCTCTTGTATCGTTGGCAAATACTTGCACACAAATGAAACTGGTTACGCACAAGCCAAGAAAAGACATTAACCAATTAGTAAAAAAGAAAAAAAAAAGACCGCTGGACGCCCTTGATAAGGTCTGCTAGGAATATATAAGAAACATGTATGGAAAAATGTTACTATTCTATATAGTTACATATATGCACACAGACGGGGACAAGACGCTCTCTTATCGACTCCGTCAGTCCTGATTAAATTTAAAGGCACACGGTGTCTTTAGCCTACCCTATCGCCCGTCGCTTAGCGAGTGTAGGTTGGATGAGTTATGCGACTCCCCCCCCCCCCTTGCTCGCGCTTAACGATCAGCGTACAATGTCAGTTATCACAAACTATCGCCGGTCGTTAAGTAGCTATTAATTTGGTCGGCGTCTGATAGTTTAGTCGTATGATATTAAATAATAGGCACTTATAATAAATACGCACAATGAGATAAAATATGAATTCTTTTCTGTCACTATCAGTCGCGCCTAGCATTTAACCAGTCAGCTAAAACCGTCTCTTCTTGGTTGAGAAAGCGTGTGTTGAAAATTAACATGATAACTGAACATCTGGTATGAAATAGCTACGCGTTATTTTATTTCACTAGTTTTAACGCTGGAAAATCAAAGTGAATTATAATGGTAAAGGCTAACTGTTAAGTCCTTTTTCGCATAGGAGTTAAGTGTGCGAGACTTAACATAACTAAATGCAAGTCTAACTGTGTTAGATGCACAATGTGTGCGCATCTGAGTAAGTATTATAGGTTTAATTAATTACGTACCAATTGTTGCACCAAGAGCACAACTTGGTGCGATCGGTATTGATTGTCGCCTAACAGAACTGACGCGGGGAGATGAAAATAGCCGGTGATCGAAGATGGTTGTCTTCCAGCATAGTTGATTGAAAGTCTTTACCCCATGTCGTGGGAAGACTTCATGTTGTATTTAGGATGCTATTTTCCTATATGAAGTGTTAGCCATTGCCAATTCTGGCTCGTTTCGTTTGTATCCAGCATCTAACATCTCCAGTTAAGAATCTCCAGCAAGATCGTGGTAGGGCTTCGGCATGCCTCTTCATGACCTGTCGCTAGTGAGACCAGGTCCGCTACTGGAATAACTATTGTATAATTACACTGATGAACCTTCCAGTGAAGATATCCGGCATTATTAAATATTTAGAAAAGTCGAATAAGAAACGTACAAGAAATATTTATTATAATACTCCTGACGTCCTAGGGACTTCGGTAGTGAGTCGTTGAGGTCTGTTCTGTCAAATCGGACATTGACAATTGTAATTGATGTACTTTATCTGACATGCCATATTGATGATCTTCTGTTATTCGTCCACAAATAAAATGTGTCGTCATTGATGTCCAGCCACTGGTTCCGGAGTTTTATTTGCCAGTTGATCAATTCTGATGATCATATTATTGTCATGATGTTCGTCGTTGAATTTGTCGGCCACTTGTAAGCCCGACCAAAAGCTGATCACTATTAAATCAGCAAACCTTATTGACAGGGAAACTTCTATTCGCGTAAAGCACGATCAAAAAACTGGTGACCAAACAGTTAAATGCATCACTAACACTAACACATTTAATTGGTAAAAGCTAACTCTTTTAAACACGTAAACACTAATTTCTATTACCAGAAAATCAGAATGAAAATCCCCACGAATGCTATTAACACATTTAGCGAAATGGTTCTAAAACTGCGTGCTTAGACTATCCAAAAATTCTGAGTGACAACTGATAGCAGGTTTAAGAAAACACAGTTTATATATCATTATGTTTCTCTGATCTATAGATGGTGTTATTTTCGCACTATTGTGAGAGTAACGGAGAATCAGAAACAGAATTCCCAGATAAAAGCTTATGATCGGTCTTCCGTCGAGCGTTCCTAACCGACATCAGAAGAATTCTTGCGTCTAACGGGTCTTCTCTGTACGAATGCCCGCTTCCGAAGATCAAAGAGCCCACGGGTTTCTGACTTTTTCTGAGTACGAACTTCAAAGGATTCTGTGTTATTCACGTGCGGTCTGTCAGGTATCGTATTATTGACAGATAAGCTCGCGTGACGAGCCGAGGTAAAAAAACCTGATTCGCTACCTGTTATGACGGGCAGGTCACGAAAGTTTGTAAACACTTCGTTTGCTTATGTTCAAAGAAAAGAGGCGTGACGAAAAAATGAGTAGACACAGGCTGTAAATGCATGGTTTTGCTAGCAAATCCTAGAACGCTACGAGGTCTCAAAAGACTGTCAGATTACTGTGATGTTGCTCTGCCCACTGCAGGTTCTGCTGACGATGTCTGTGAGTCAAGTTTGGCCCAACATAAGGTCGTCTTGCAGTAAGGCCTGTATCTCTGAGTCTCCGTATGACTGTCATTCGAGAGACTTGCCCACGTCTACCCACTATTGCTCTTGCTGTTTGACTTGCCGGGAGAGAACGATTCCTTAGGTGACTCAGCAAAATATGACGATCTTGCGCAGGGGTAGTAACTCGTGGTTGGCCACTCCGAAGTCTATCCCGGGCACTGCCAGTGGTTCCGTAACGTTCATTGAGACGTACAATAGTGCTGTGGTGGTAATTCATCCTTCAGGCAATGGCCCGCGAGCTCATTCCGGTCACCAACATACCAGTGGCTCGTTGGCGGTCGTTTTCAGATAGTCGTGGAATTTCAAGCACATGTACTGGGTGTTTTGTCTCAACGGCCTTTTTATACCGAGTATACTGCCACAACGCGTACACATTTTCAGGGTCATAGCTGTTGGGAATCGTGTTGCACGTGTAACTTTCATTGTTTTCATGTAGTCTGTACACAAACCCGTGGGTTGAATCATGCACTTTCCATTCCAGCAGCCATTCGCTCTCTACCTCATGACAAACACGGGGAAAATCCATTCCCACACCTTTTTTTTTCCAGCTTCTCGGCATCAGTATATATAATAGTGGTGCGTTTTTAATGTGCTTCAGTATATATATATATATATATATATATATATATATATATATATATATATATATATATATATATATATATATATATATATATATATATATATATATATATATATATATATATATATATATAATCATGATTGAAAATAATTTAACAGTAACTGAGCTACGTTCCGCTATGATATTTGCTGTTCTAGTCATTACATAAATTACCATTGGTAGAGGTCTTTTTATATGAATAATTATTAGAGGTTTTTTGTTAGTTGTTGTTGTTTTTTTTTTTTTTTTTTTTGTTTTTTTTTTTTAAGAAAAAATTTTAGAAACACGGGGTTAATGTGTTAAATGCAAGCTGTTGAGGCCAACATTTAATCGCCGTCGCTAATTGTCCAATACGAAAACGCTGGCGATGGATGGGATTGTCATGAAGGAAACCTGCTGATAACATTAATAGCCAGTGCTTGTTCTGGAATCCCTATGGTAAGAAAGGAGAGATAGACCGACAGACACATGGAGAAGAGAACTGGAGACAGAAATGATGAGTATTGCGCGTGACATAGGACTTGGCATGTGTTTGTTGAAGGCCTGTGCTACTTTGAGAACTGAGGAGTAATGAATGAATGCACTATCAAATATCCATATGCAATGTCTGCGCTGTTATTGTTTACTTTCTTGAGATCTAATTTTCAGTTGCCATTTTTATTGGCTACGTTTGGTTTCTTCTGGCGTTTCGATTTTTATTACTGCATTATTGTAAAGGAAATTGGCCAAAAATAGCGTAGCTGTCTCGAATGTGAACGAAAACAGCCAACATTTATACAGACTGGCATATGTTAGAATCATGCTGTTATTATGTTTCTTTGTCATTAGGTTACTGAAATTTTTATTACAACGTTGCCAAAAGTCATTTTATTTGTATAAGAAATGTCCGAAAACAAAGCGGAAAATAGATGTGAGCGTGCAGTTTGTAGTGTTTGTTCTATATTTAAGACACGTATTAATTTGCCCGAGCGCCCAATCTCGTTGTTGTCGATTTCGCTGAAGTCTTAACAGTTAATTAGCTCAGCACTTCTGAAACGAGACATTTCAGTGGAAGTAGTATAGTAATTAGGGGAAAGAACCCTTAGTTTTGTTGTAAACATTCGTCCAAATAGTGCAGTGAACAAATAGTGTGTTATATAGTGAAGGTTAGCAAATAGCTGGGTTTTTTTATTTGGAAGTAGGAAAAACAATACATTGTGCAACACACTTTACTTCAATACCCTTTAGCTCCCTAAGGAACAAACACATGCATAGGCTGCTCAAACAAAACACATAAGGAAGGGAAACCCGAGGCCTGTAAACAGTAAATAAATATTAGACAAACATAAAAGTATGTTTTCAGGCACTCGTGCTAGACAACAGAAAAACAACAGAGTCTACACACGTGGGTCGGAGTGGCTAAGAGGTATGGCGTCCGCCTCGAGTTCTAGAGGTACCGGGTTCGATTCCCAGTTGAGGGATATATAATTTATGGAAATTTTTTTTCTTACAAACTACTGGTCCTAATGATGTCATACTTCCTCCTGGTCTCCTAGGTAGTGAGATCGGATGCCTAGCCTTCTCAAATAAGGGCGAAAAAATAGGAGGTTCCACGTGTAAGTTGTGCACGTTAAAAATCCCACGGCAGTTGGAAATCGTAAACAGTAGGCCGTAAGGCCGCTGCCCTGGCAAAATTTAAAAATTAGAAACCTACCCGCTACAAGAATATTTATAGAATGTGTGATTCCTAAATACACACATTGGGATTCTCGCCGGTGCTACGGAGTTCGTGCATTGTGCTGAGATCCTCCTTGTGTGATCTAAGGGAGGAGATTGGAGCATTGATTGAGTAGTTCGTGTGCAATGAAGATAGTCCTTAAAAGCCAAAACCAAACCCATTTACGAAAGTTAAAACTAAATGTTACAGCAAAAAGAAACCACACAAGAGCAGATATCAAGTTTTGTGGTCCGTGCTTCCCAATCAATTCTAGAATAATTTATTCTACATGCTCCTGCATGAGTGAAACAGAGACATTTATCCTTTCTATTTGTGGGTGTGTGACAGTTTATGTGTGAGTGTATATATACGCGTGTGTGATCGTGAGTGTAAGAGTTTGTGTACGTGGGTTTACGTGTGACTATGTGTTTGTGAGTGTGTGTTACATTGTAAATGTGTATGTAGGGTTTATGTGTGTGCTTGTGAGTTTAAGGGAGTTTTTGCGTGTCAGTTTATGTGTGAGTGTATATATACGTGTGGTGTTACAGTGTGAGTTTTGGGTGAGTGTGGTTTTGTGCATTAGTGTGTGCACGTGAGTGTAAGGGGGTTTGTGTTTGTGGGTTTATATGCGAGTGTGTGTTTGCTTGCTTACTAATTTTTTTTTTTTTTAAATTTCTTTGGTCTATTCTTGCCGCGAAGATTCATGAGGAGCTACAGTCTTCGTTCCTGAGCCAAGTTTATCGCATTGTCTACTATGAGTCCGCGTGTTGTTGTAGGATTTCTGTAATAGTGTATATTCATCTGTTTCTTGGTCTTCCCATATTGTGGAAAGATGGATATTGGGAATTCCCAGAGAGTCGTGATGAGAAATAGTGCAAATAGCTAAGAATAGATAATCTGATTTAGGGGATGACACAGGACATATAGGTAGTAAACTTAACAGGTCAAAGGCGACATATGTAGAGAGAAAGCTGTGAAGTGTCACCTTCTCGCTAGACCTATCCTATGTTCTAGGGGTGTATGTATCTATATGTGTATCCATGTGAGATATGAATGCGCTCGTTTTAACTAGACCCCCACTTGTTATAATGGGTCAGAAAAACAAAATTAATGTCATTAGAAAATGTCCCCACAAATAAACTAACTACCTACCTTTACAAGGCACATAAATAGGCGTTAATAATTATATGTGTGTGTGTGAGTGAGTGTGTGTGTGTGTGTGTGTGCGTGCGTGCGTGCGTGCGTGTGTGTGCGTGTTATAAAGTGTGAACTAATTTTTTTTCAAAATACAATAATGTGCATTTATTACAAAGGACTATCGTGTCTATCTGTCAGGGTCTCTCAACGTTGAATGGAACTGGTTTCTTGGTAGGTAATGTTCTTCTCCAGTATTTGAATTACTTAAGCGAAGTCCTTTCTGGTGTAAAGTTCAGTCACGTGGAAGGATCCTTCTTATTTGCTGGTGACTTTCCAGGTTAAGGCAGTGCGATGTCCACGCTTAAATATTCGAGCTGCCATTGCGTTCCCAAACTGAAGAGCGGAGTCAGGTACCCATTTACAACTTGATATACTGGAGCGAATCGCTACATGGTTTCGAACCAGTAACTTTGCCCGAGAAGCAAGCATTCTAACCACTTTGCCACTATCTATCTATCTATCTATCTATCTATCTATCTATCTATCTATCTATCTATCTATCTATCTATCTATCTATCTATCTATCTATCTATCTATCTATCTATCTATCATTCTATCTATCTATCTATCTATTTGTCTGTCTCTCTGTCTGTCTGTCTCATATCTATCTATTTATCTGTCTGTCTCCTATCTATCTGTCTGTCTGTCTGTCTATTTCATCAACCGATTGACCTTGGGACATTTACAAACATGTATGAAGCATTAACCTTATCTTTGGTTCCCTGTGGGCCATAGGCCTCAGTCTGATCACGCCAAGCTCTCATGTCTTGCCTCACACGGTCAAATTGTTTCATGTTTTCACTTGTTTATGTTTGCCTCCTAGCCTCGCGTCCATGTCATTTTGCTCTTATTCTACTACCTTGGTTGTTCCAAAACAAGGATTGCCTTACAACTCTATCAACAGGTGTCATCAACGTAATGTCCTACCCAACGCCAACATCTGTCCTTCACGTCTGCTTCTTCTGATATTTATCTTTTTTCTTTCTTTTAAAACGTTTCACTTAGGTGATCTTGTCATGCCTTTGGTGCTGCAGACGTGCTCATTTCTTCTTCCTCTTCTTCGTCTTCTTATTCTTCTTCTTCGTTCGCCCTCAGACGTCAACTTGAATATTTTCAAAGAAAGCAGTGTTCAGTTTGAGGCTGTTGACATCTCCGTATAGCTTTTCTAGGAATTGTACTCGTGATGGCTATATGCGCTTTCTCTGTTTCTTGTGTTCATGTATGAACGTCTGTAATTTCTTGGTTCTTCTCCATGTTTCAGAGACACACAGTAGGATTGCCACGAAATTATTTTTGTATTGACCTTGATTTTGTTAAAAATGTCCCCATATGTCTCAACGCAGTAAAAGCCCCCTTGCATGCTGTATCCTGGCTATCTTATAAGTGTCAGTTCTTCCAACTTTATATGTGCTGCTGGCTATACTAGGAACCTCATCGTGTCAAACAAATTACCACAGAAATCACAAGGGGGGATGGAAGCTGCAGTCGTGGCTCCATGCTCCTTAAGGAGCTCTGTGGCGAGAGGTTTTATTTTGGCTCTTGGATCAGTATAGTACTGACAATTACAGAAATAGGATTTCTGCAGAAAATGGTGAAGTCCCAGTGTCTGAGAGGACTACTGGTATCACAAATTAGTTACGGCTGTGAATGATCTGATCTCGAAACAATAGTATAGAGGAGACCGACATAAAGCGCCACCTCTGCTGTGTAACCAATTGTGATATTAAACAAAGCAAGGAAACAGATTTTTACTTAACAATGATAAAATTGACAAGTCGTTCAAAATACAATTTCCTTATATTTTATTTAGTATATATACACTATCTACTCTTGTGCTGAAAGGTGAATGTTGCAAAAAAAATGGAATGAAATGAATTGGTAAGTTTACATATGATTTACAAATATTTATATTTATAAATATTACAACACGTTTTCCAATTATAGGAACAAAAAATTATATCAGCGGTGCTGTTAATTAAGGATATAACGTTTATCAGCTATGCTGTTATTTACGTATAATTTATCCACTATGATCTTATTATTGTCTCTTGCTACGCTAATTCACGTTTTCTTCATTGACAGTTCTATGCTCACAATGCCGACAGAAATGGTACTAATGTGTACTCATCTCTCTTAAGTCTGTTCTTCTTTGTTTGGTTCACACCACCGGCAGAGTATCGTTCCTTTAGCCCACCCAAGACTGAGGGGGACCAAAGATGTAGAGTCTGGTCAACCTCTATGCTCCTGCGGAGTTCCAGGCAGCGGGATTGACTCGAACATACGACCTCAGGTTTTTAGGACACAATTAAACCCTCCTAAGATTTTAAACTGGCCAGGTTTTGACGCGACTTAGTGAAGTAGGTTGCAGGTCGATGCCCTCAGGTAAGTTACCATAAATCAAGGTGACAGCTTCTCCCTCTTCAGTCTGTATCTCTGGCGTCAAGTTCGGGGTTGCGTGGTTAGCATAAAATCCGCCCGATTATATAGTCAAGTAACTACTTGAGGAAAGCTTTCGGTTGGTTCCTGGCGGAGCAAGTTGATTGGTTTCCTCCGGTTTTGTACCTGGTCTCATACAGCCTAATTTTATTCAGTTTTCATCGGCCATCTTGCGTGAACAAGATGGCCGTTAATTTATTCTGTCTCAGAGACTGGTGAACGTTGATCGTTGATTGGTTGAAGCAAATCTGTATCTCGACATAGTGATTAACAAAGTAGTGGGTTACACTTCGTTTCACGACATAGCCCCCTCCTTTCCTAGCTGTGACTTGTCATAGCTGACGTGTAAACCCCTGCTGTGGTTAATCCTTTTGCGTCTGTCCTTCCAGAGTACTAGGGTGTCGACTTAAAAAATCAGCTCCTACATTGTCTCTTCCCGGAATGTAATTCACGGTAAAGGAATAAGGCGCCAGAAGCAGACTCCACCTTAACAATCTCGAATTTAGCTTTTTAGATGCAGCCAAGAATGTTAAAGGTTGGTGATCGCTTTGGACAATGAAGTGTGTCCCATACAGATAAGGTGAAAATTTGTTGATGGACCAAATTAGAGCTAAACATTCCTTCTCTATGGTCGAGTAGTTCAACTCAGCTGCATTCAGCTTCCTACTGGCGTAGGCGACTGGTAAAAGTTCCTCCGGCTGGGCTTTTGATTTCTGCAAGAGAGTTGCACCTATCCCTATACTGCTAGCGTCCGTCCTTAATACAAATTCCTGTGTGATATCGGGTAGTGTAAGGATTGGTTTGCTGGTGAGTTTTGCTTTTAGCTCTGTGTAAGCTTTTTCACAATCAGCATTCCATTTGATTTTGTCAGGCTGTCCTTTCTTCGTTAAGTTGGTTAATGGTGCACACAGAGAGTTAAAGTGGGGTATGTACTTCTGATAGAACCCACATAAAGACACGAATGATCTCACATCTTTCTTCGTTTGAGGTCTGGGTGCCTTCTTTAGCTTCTCTATATTCTTTGGGTCAGGAGACATATGACCTGTAGAAATAGTGTGACCTAAGAATTCCAACTCCTTACAACCGATATAGCACTTGGTTGGACGTGCAGTCAATCCAGTTTCTCTCAGTCTGTCGAACAACATGGAGAGCGCTACTATATGCTCTTCAAATGTGTTTGTTGCAACAAGAATGTCATCCATAAAGTTAGTGATATGGGGATTTTGTAGAGGTTCCAATAATTTCCTCATCATTCTTGAAAAGATACTTGGAGCATTTTTCAGCCCAAAGGGGAGTACATTAAACTCGTAGTGTCCGTCTGATGTACTGAATGCCAGCATTCTCCTAACTTCTGGTTTCACTGGTATTTGGTAGTATCCCTTGCTTAGATCTACCTTCGATAAATACCTAGCCTTACTCAGTGTAGAGAACAGCTGGTTGGTGTCAGGTAATGGGTCCACCTGAGATTCTGTGATCGCATTAAGCTTCCGGTAGTCAATACATAACCTGTGTTCACCACTCGGTTTTCTCACTAGCACCACACTTGAGCTATAGGGAGAGTCTGACTTCGAGATAATTTTCTCCTTCAACAGATAATCAACTTCCTCCCTTAGTGCTTGGGCTTTCGCATAGGGTATAGGGTATGTTCTCATGCATACTGGGGTAGGGTCGGTAACCTTCATGTCGTACTCTAACAGATTCGTCCGACCTGGCTTATCTGTGAGCACATCAGCATGGGTTTCCAACACTTTCTGAACCCTCTTCTTCTGCTCTGGAGTTAAATGTTCACTAATATTTACTTGAACATAATCCTCTGTAGTTGTGAGTGGATACTCCATAGAGTGAAGTGGTTCACCGTGCATTTCTGTTGCAATGGCTAGGGTCATAATATGTGCAACTTCTGATGATTCCTTGTCATAGTATTTTTTAAGAAGATTGACATGATATACCTTCTCCTTTCCTTTCTTGTCAATCTTATAATTGGTCCTGGAAAGTTTCTCCAGTATGACATAGGGTCCCTGCCATCCAATCTGCAATTTATTATTGCTGCTTGGCAACAGTAATAACACCTTTTCACCCACCTCCAGTTCCCTATCCTTTGCTTTTTTTGTTGTAGTACGCAGCATGCTTCCTCCTGGCCTGTCTTAAGTTATCATTGGCCAGTTTCCAACCTGCTTTCAATCGAGATGTCAACTCGTTGACGTACTGGTATGCGGAAGTCACTGTTTCCTCTGCCTTTTCATCAGTCCATGTCCGCAGCAATGCTTCCAGTGGACCTTTTATTGGTCTTCCAAACAACAATGTAGTTGGAGCCAATCCAGTTGAGTTATGGGGTACTTCCCTTTATGCAAATAGTGCAGCGGGTAAGTATGTATCCCAAGTATCAGGTTTTTCACTCGCCAGCTTTCTAAGGATTGAAATTAGCGTACCATTGAACCGCTCTACTTGACCGTTCCCTTGGGCATGGTAGGGACAACAATGATAGTGCCTGGCTTGAAATATCCTGAATACTTCTTGTGTTAGCTTTCCCTTAAACTGAGACCCATTGTCAGTCAATATCTGATGCGGGAAACCTAATCGGGTAAATATTGTCAACAGGGCCTCTGCCACGTGCTTTGAATCTATAGCTGACATGGCCACTGCTTCTCCCCACATAGAGCAAGTATCAACCAAGGTTAAGATGTAAGCATTTCTCTTCTTGGTCCTAGTGAGGGGTCCAACAATATCTACTGCAACACGTTCAAAAGGGGTTCCCATAATAGGCATTTCTCCCAGTGTTGCTGGTGCAGTCCTATGCTTAGGAGCTACTCTTTGGCATTCTGGACAGGATCTTACATATCTTTTTATGTCCTCTGTAATTCCTGGCCAGAAGTAGTGACAGGCTATCCTTTGTCCAGTGGCCCCTATTCCCATATGTCCACTGAAGGGTATAGCATGTCCTAGCGTCATAACCTTCTCCCTGTAAGATTTTGGCACTACAAGCTGTCCATGCCCTTTAGGTCCTGTTCCAGCTTTTCTGTATAGTAGGCCATTCTTCATATACAAGTCTCCTTTCTCTGGAGGGTTATGTGCTTTAGGCAATTTGCCAAAACAAGGCTTCAGTGTGCTATCTGCTGCCTGAGCCTTTTTCATCTCTTCTGGATGAGTATTGATAGGATTCTCCTCCATTTTCCTGGAGCTTTCCCTGGTCTGGACTGTTGCCATAACTACAGGTTTTATAGGTTCTCCAAGGAAAACATACCTACACCCCAAAATCAAAGGGTAAATAGGGTCGTCCATCACTGCTGCTTTGATTTCTCCTTCCACATAGCGAGATCTTATGTTGATTCGAGCTATGGGTAGTGTCATGGTTCTTGCTCCCTTGATCGGTCCTCTGATTTCCACTGTTTCTGTGGTTATCTGGTCAGGACTCACTAGAGAAGAGCACACAACTGAATCAAAGCCCAATCCTGTGTCATATAAACACAGTACTTGAGTGCCATTCACGGTCACTTCCTCACAGACAGGGGGATGATGGAAGTCCTTCTGACTTACTGCCAGTTCATTCCTTCCCTGATTCCCTGTTGTAAGACATGCAGCATGATGAGGAGGATTCTTCCTTCTGCAGTCCGCAGTATTGTGGTTACTCATTAGACAAGTTTTACACCACTTTCCTTCCTTCCGGTAAGGTGTCTTATCCGATCTTAGAGGGTTTTTGTCCTTTTGGTCAAATCTTTGTTTGTTCCTTGTGGTATGGTCCTTTTGTTCATATTTGGTATAGTTTTGTGATGATTTGAAGTTTTCACCCTGCTTCTTCTTATTTCCTAATAATTCTGCCTGAGCTGCTTGATATCTCTCAGCAACAGTTACAATATCTTCCAATCTCTCTGCTCCTTGTTCCATGATAAACTTCCTCATTTCTTGAGGCATGGACTCTTTCACTTGCTCCATCATTATCATTTCTTTCAGATCCTGACACTTTCCTAAACTACTCCATTTTTCCAAATAGGTTTCCAGTCTAGCAGAGAATTGGTGATAGTTTTCTCCTGGAAGAAGTTTAGCTGTTCGGAATTTCTTTCTATATGATTCTGAGTTCTTTTCATATCTCACAAGCAGTGCCTGCTTCAGGATTTCATAATCTTCCTGGTCATCTCTTGAGAGCTTCAAATACACATCGTAGGCCACACCTCTCAATCCCTGAGATAGTTTAAGACTCCATTTTTCTTTCACTAAGCCATAGGTAGTGGCTAGTCTTTCGTATCTATCCAGGTACGACTCAATGGCGTCTTCTTTCTCAACAAATGGGTCCAGATGAAAATTCATGGCCCCACTTGAGGTGCTCTGGCTGGAGCTACTCTCAGAGTGAGGTGAGCTACCACCATTATTGCCAGTATTTGCCTGAATTTCAAGCTCTTTTAATCTCAACTGATGGTCTCTCTCTGCTTGTAATTTCCTTTCCTCAGCTTCTAACCTTTTAGTTTCTCTTTCAGCTTCCAGTCTTTTGTCTTCTCTCTCAGCTTCCAGTCTTTTGTCTTCTCTCTCAGCTTCCAGTCTTTTGTCTTCTCTCTCAGCTTGCAACCTCCTTTCTTCAGCCTCAAATTTCTTTGCTTCTCTATCAGCCTCTAATTTCTTTGCTTCAGTCTCTAATTGCAACTTTCTTTCTTCCCTATCCATGTGTTTGTCCACTTCTGTTGTGACATACTGAGTGAGAGCATCACCTGTCAAATTTAATTCCTTACCCATCTGCATGATCGCAGTTCTGAACTTCACTAGATCAGCCATGGCGTTGCTTAGAGAGGGTATGTAAATTTACTATAACCAAATTATTGTAATTAAACTTAATTAATTTAAATGAACAAAAAATTTCCGTGCAACTTTGTGAGCATCAACTATTTACTGAGTACTAAATGGTACTCCTCCTAAGAAAATATTGTTTTAAAAATCCTAAAATAGAATTTTTTTTCAAAAAATAAAAATTTATTTTCTTATGTTACCTATGGATGGCACAAGATAGAGTGTAGATAGATGAATAGACTAAGTATGGCTCAAGATATACAGAAATATCCCAGGAACGAGCCCCCAGTGTGGCGAGAGGTTTTATTTTGGCTCTTGGATCAGTATAGTACTGACAATTACAGAAATAGGATTTCTGCAGAAAATGGTGAAGTCCCAGTGTCTGAGAGGACTACTGGTATCACAAATTAGTTACGGCTGTGAATGATCTGATCTCGAAACAATAGTATAGAGGAGACCGACATAAAGCGCCACCTCTGCTGTGTAACCAATTGTGATATTAAACAAAGCAAGGAAACAGATTTTTACTTAACAATGATAAAATTGACAAGTCGTTCAAAATACAATTTCCTTATATTTTATTTAGTATATATATACACTATCTACTCTTGTGCTGAAAGGTGAATGTTGCAAAAAAAATGGAATGAAATGAATTGGTAAGTTTACATATGATTTACAAATATTTATATTTATAAATATTACAACACGTTTTCCAATTATAGGAACAAAAAATTATATCAGCGGTGCTGTTAATTAAGGATATAACGTTTATCAGCTATGCTGTTATTTACGTATAATTTATCCACTATGATCTTATTATTGTCTCTTGCTACGCTAATTCACGTTTTCTTCATTGACAGTTCTATGCTCACAATGCCGACAGAAATGGTACTAATGTGTACTCATCTCTCTTAAGTCTGTTCTTCTTTGTTTGGTTCACACCACCGGCAGAGTATCGTTCCTTTAGCCCACCCAAGACTGAGGGGGACCAAAGATGTAGAGTCTGGTCAACCTCTATGCTCCTGCGGAGTTCCAGGCAGCGGGATTGACTCGAACATACGACCTCAGGTTTTTAGGACACAATTAAACCCTCCTAAGATTTTAAACTGGCCAGGTTTTGACGCGACTTAGTGAAGTAGGTTGCAGGTCGATGCCCTCAGGTAAGTTACCATAAATCAAGGTGACAGCTTCTCCCTCTTCAGTCTGTATCTCTGGCGTCAAGTTCGGGGTTGCGTGGTTAGCATAAAATCCGCCCGATTATATAGTCAAGTAACTACTTGAGGAAAGCTTTCGGTTGGTTCCTGGCGGAGCAAGTTGATTGGTTTCCTCCGGTTTTGTAACTGGTCTCATACAGCCTAATTTTATTCAGTTTTCATCGGCCATCTTGCGTGAACAAGATGGCCGTTAATTTATTCTGTCTCAGAGACTGGTGAACGTTGATCGTTGATTGGTTGAAGCAAATCTGTATCTCGACATAGTGATTAACAAAGTAGTGGGTTACACTTCGTTTCACGACAAGCTCAAAGACATTCGATGATGATGAGTTAAACATATGAGTCCGTATCTTGTCAATGTGTTTGTTCAGATGTGATCTGTTTATATTAAGTACTGAATTTATTATTATGATATTTGTCTTTTCGCTATGAATTTTCAGACCAAATTACTCTGACCTCTCATTTAGTATTCTAATTTTATCGTGGCATCTGGTTTCCGTCATGCAATACAATAAAAGTACAAGATAATGGATCAATCAAGATCGTCAGGTTATTTTGTTAAAGTCCACTGAATTACATGTCTGTTGGTTGTCTGTGTTTTCATAAGCCAGGCTATATATAGCCAGTAAGAAAAGAAATTGTAATAAGTGGCATACCTGCCGGCCTCCAGTTCTTATCTCAAAGGTTGTGTAAGTTATCCTTACTGTCTGTATATGTTTTCTTTATCAGGTTCATGAACTAAAGAGAAAACACCACGGTGTCTTATCAGTTCCCAAGGTGATTCTCTGTTGAAACTGTCGAAGACTTAAATATTGTTTGAAACGTTAATAAATTATGTTTGTTATGCGTTTTACATAATGTGTTTTATGTATAGTTATTGAAGTTTTAAACTACGCGTGTATTCTACGTGTGTATGTACTATATATATATATATATATATATATATATATATATATATATATATATATATATATATATATATATATATATATATATGTCTGCCTGTCTGGTTATATGTATGTGCATGTATGTTTCACCAATCATTATCTCATCTTTCGCTATGTATGGAGCATAAGGACACAGCTGCAGCTGGCATTCTTGCAGGAAGCTTACGCCAAAGCACAAACTTTGACAGTGGTGATTTGTGCAGTTAATTTGTTTGGCATGATGGGGTAGACAAACTCCATAAACAGCCCGCATGTTAACGACGTAACTGAGTGAACAGTAGTGTTATTCTTTCTATGAGTCCTCAGACACTCTCAGGAACTATACTGGTGGTATATGTCTACGTGTATATTTCGTGTACGGCTTATACAAGAGAGCGTCCAGTGGCAGTGGTTAGAGCCCTTTGTTCTCGATGCAAAGTAACCGGGTTTCTTCTTCTTCTTCGTACACTCTCAGGCGTCAACTTGAATATGTTTAAAGAAAACAGGGGTCAGCTTGAGGCTATCTCTAACTCCATAGAGCTTTTCCAGGAATGGTACTAGTGACGTGACGGCTATATGTACTTTCTCTGTTCCTCATATGTTGGACATCTCTGAAAACTGATTTACAGCAGTCATTTTATCGATGCCACAGTTACACTCATCGGTAGTTCTTATCTTTAACTTGTTTAATTGGTGGTATTCCAGTCTGCTGTGGCCTGTTCGGTGTCTGAAGATTACCACTTGTTATCTTCTTCTGAGGTGATAATATGCATTATTTATATATATTTTTTTGGATGGCCTGAATGCGCTGCTTCCCATTTGTTGTATCTGCCTCTGATAAAACACTTTACCTCTTTGAAAGTTATGCGTATATCAGGCTGACGTAGCTTTCCATCTTTCTTTGCCACTCTGTCAGTCTCTTCATTGCCGGGGATGTTGCAGTGAGATAAGATCCACTGTACTACAACTCTTTTGAAACTCTGACACAGTTTGGGGAGTATTACATTCAGGTCTGCACTATTCTGGCTCTTTAGTGTCGCAGTTACTGACTGCGTTTGTTGTAAAGAAAGCAACTTGTCTCTTGGTGCTTTACTGTCTCATTAGGACATCTGCTGCAGTTTTAAAGACCTCTGCCTCTGCTTTGAAATTACTTGAGAATTTTCCTGTTGCCACTGACAGCTTTTTTGTGTACCAGTGATTAAGTTCAGCAACACTCCTCCACCTCCATCTTCTGTTGCATTTGTTACTGGTCCATCTGTTTATGCATGTTGCTTTGGTAATGTTTCTTTCTGTATTTTATCGTTACGGCTTTTATTGTGTACCAGTGCCTAAGCTCAGCAACACCCCTCCACCACTATTTTCTGTTGCACTTGTTGCTGATCCATCTGTGTAGGCATGGGTCCAGGTGTTGCTTGGTTAATGTTTCTGTATGTATTCTGTGGTTATGGCTCTTCTCTCTGTTGCAGTCTGGCTCTTCATTTTTTCAGTACCAGGAATGTTTTCTATCATTTCGGGGAAGCGTTGTTGTTTCCAACCTGTGAGCTTGCGCGTATTGTAGATGGGTTAGTTGCTGATATTGCATATATGGGATCTGCTGTCATATTTAGTTACCGAATTTGAAAACCTTGTAGCTTCACTCTCCAGTCTACCCAACTGTAATTGGGTACCCGAACACTTCCTGCTTTCGAGTTAAGGAAGGCAACGGCAGCTCAGAAGGAAACCAGGCGTGCCACCCCATAAAACTGAGATCTAGTAAAGTCTTTAATAATTAACTCCCCTCCACCAATATTTGTTTATACCCTTTTTTCAGTGCATGGGTTCTGCTGCATAATTTAGGTGTATCATGGGACGAAACTGGCAGAATTTCAGCATACAAGTGCCAAATCATTTTTTTTAAAGAAAATGAGAGAAGAGCGGACTAGTATCAGATGATTATTTGTCTCCGCTCAATCAACATTGTGGTCTACCCTGTTCAACTTATTTGCCGGTTGTAATTAGTGTATTTAGTGTTATTGTATTTTCATTTAGGTGTTAAATTAAAATACCTATTGTCATTTGCAAGTGATTGCAGTCGGTGGTGTTAATTTATATTTGAATTTGTTGTTTTCACGGGTCGTGTTATTGGTATTACTTCATTGTTTTTCCTTACATTATGAGTAGTTAGCAGTTTTTGTTTTGATTATTAATTTATTTATTTTTTAATATGTGGTTCCTTTTTTTTTTATATACAATTTTACGCTTTTTTCTGTTTTTAACGGTGTGTTAATTTTTGTTTATTAATTATTAACGCGTTTTTACTTGTTTTCTTTCATTTGTTTTCCTTAAATTATTTTACCTCTATCATTATTACTGTTAATTGTGTCGCTGTTATTACGCGTTCGTGGAGAGGGGCATGGGTATACTCAGCCAATTTACATGGGATATTGTACCACGTTTGAAGAACCACTTTTATTATTATAGTTAAATGCACTAAACATATTTTGATAAGTTTAAACACCGAGCGTAAAGCTCATATGAAAGTTAGTCACTACTACAGCTATATTTAAAAACACAAAAAACTTACTAATTTAGATGTTTAAAATAAATACATTTATATAATAGCGCATTACCATTTTTTTTCATCTCAAGCTCGCCCCTTTAAACACACAACACAATCTGTTTTCGCAATTCATTATTTCCCTTATCATAACTCTTGCACTAATAGAGTTATTTCCACTTCAATTTACATTGTTTTCATTACTATATAAAATCGATTGGGCCAATACCAATCAAAACTTGAAAAATTAAAATGTACAAGAGAGCTGCAATCAAAGTTTTAGCTGTCTACGGTGAGTAGAACGTAATGGATGGGTGTGAAAAAAAATCGAAAAAAGATACGAGTAGAACGTAGTGATTTTGGGGACAAAGATTTGAAACATCGAAACAACGGGCATGTCAGGTTAACAAAAAGTGTTTTTAAAAAAAATATCTGCGCAGACGCTTCAAGGAGTAAATAAAAGAGACATCAGTATGAAGGTTGAACCCATTTTAGTCACTCGCGCCTTCAATCACTGACCAAACGCACGTGCCGCCGCCGGCAGAAATGTGCCTCGTAGATTGGGCAGTTTGACAATTCCAGGACGTTAACGAGATTTTAACCGAAAACTGCTCCTTGAAAACAAGATAAGCTGGACTGGTAATATCCTTGAGCTTACGCTATTTTTATTAGTTTGTTTTTTGATTTGGTCACGCTCTCGCTGACAATGCCCGCTGCCAGCATTGACGTCCGCCCACGTTTACTCTCTAACAACAAATAAAACAGCTGCTGCACGTGGCCACCCACACAACAACGATTAATTCATTCATACATTATCTTTCAGCTCTCAAAGGAGCATAGGCGTTCACCAGATTCATGCTAGGTCCTGCTGTCCAGTGCTATCCCGTTCAGGTTCTTACCATGTTTTTTTAATCCCTTTGATTTCAATCTCCAGTTCTCTTTTCCATATGTTGTTCGGTCTCTCTATCTCTTTTATTGTGGCGATTCCAGAATAAGGACTGCCTTGTAATGTTATCAGCAGGTTTCCTCAGCGTGTGCCCTATCCATCGCCAGCGTCTTCTTCTCATATCTTGTTCCACTGGCAGTCCTGTCTGGTTCTTGTCGTCAGTACCAAATAGATGATTTCGTCATATCTTTTCAATCCTTCTAGTCTAACCAAAAAAAAAAAAAAAACCACCCTTTTATGAATGTCTGTAACTTCCTGGTTGTTGTTTTTGTTGTTCTCCTTATTTCAGAACCATAGAGTAGGACTGGCTTGACGTCTGAATTGAACATTTTGATTTTTGTGTTGCACTACAAGAACGCTTACTGCTATTTTATAATCATCATTACCACTTGTCATCATTTTTTAAAAATAATTTCTTTATAATCATCATTAATAAACTCCGTTTGTTATTCTCTTTGTTTGTTTTTGATAGTATCCTCAGAACTGACCTTTACTATTCCTCTATGTCAGGTTTTTTTTTAACCATATGATCCAAAGCCCTCGTGATGCCTGTGTTCATGTCCTTAAAAGTTGAATTTTATTTTCATCAGTATTTTTACTAGGACAATTATCTCTTGTGCATTTAAAGAAATATATCCTTTTTGAATATTTTTATTGATTATTTCAGTATGATTATATGTAAGCTTAACTATTTTTCTTTGCTATAAATTGTATTATTTGTAGGCAAAATGTTTAATTGTGCGTCTATGTACATTTTTATTCTAAGAAGGGGTCCGTAGTTTCCCTGGACAATCAAAGGGGTACGTGATAAGGGTGGATTTAGGCTGACTTCAATTACCACCCCTATCGACACCAGTAAAATTATAGTTGTAGATGTAGGGTGTCTTATCTGGTTTTGTGTTGTTGTTGTTGCTGTGTATGGTAGTGATGTAGTTCACAGAGTTACAGCACGTAGGGTACGACATGTGAAGTCATAAATGGGTAAACCGCTTTGGACGTTTTTTCATCATTTATTTTGACGTCACAGGTACAAGAACGTACATCCAGTTCACAATAGAGCGAAGTCATGACATTCACAAACATCAGCTTACATAGTTTATCAATGCATTTGGCATATTCTAAAGATGATGATATGGCGCCAAGGTATTATATGGTTGGCTCCAAATACAAAAGTACATCAACAAAAAATCCTCTTACTGTTCAGATGTGCTAAACGAGTCAAATCATAAATCGCACGAGGATGGCATTCCAGGAGTGCAGGTCAAACTGACCTTTACAGGCATTCCTAAGTCTAACCTTGACGTAGGCATAATTGCTGACACACAGCGACGTTCATAAAACAAAGAACTGTCCTTCGGGCTGAGTATGACCCGTTTACATATAGATCTCAGGTATGAAGATACCTGGGGCGTGACATCTATTAGAAGAACCTTCCTTTCTGTAATGCATACGTGAGCAGAGATCGACCATTGTCAAACATAAGTAAAGTTACAGATTGGATGTAAATGAGGCATTACCTTCGTTCGAAAATCCACACCACAGAAAACATACGCCTCCAGGCGTTTTAGAATACTCAAGGGAAGGACCTTGTAAGCTAACTATCTCACAATAAGGCTCCTAATCCCTAACAAAATCACAGAGACGCCAAAACGCGCCCTTTCTGCTTCACAGCTTTACATCGTCTCCCAAGATAAAGAAACTTCCCAGGCGCCCCGCGTCCGGACATGCGCAGAACCTATACACTTGAATAGCAAGACGATCTAGGAACATTCCAGATAAGATTTAACTAGATCGAGCCTTATTTGGACATGAACAGAGACCTCAACACAGGTTTCAGACATTCCAACAACAGTTGACCGATACTACCAAATAAGGAGAATGGTCACACTTCGTTAATAAAAATATGGACCGACCGTGTCTCGACACAAGAGGAGGTAACATCATATTAAATGATAATCTCAATTATCCAGAGTTATGTAGCTTTGACCGAAACAAATTAAAGTGTACGTTTCAGTCAATCTAATTACACAATGTCTTTAGCAAAAAATGATCATACAACGACTTTAGAAAAAATGAAGATCTGTGCGTAACATTACCGCACCCTCCCGGGAAAAAAAATGAAACTTTTTTTTTTAATCCTGGAGCCGAGAAAAACCCTAGGCTCCTAACGCACGTATAATGCGCGGATATATTGCCTAAAAATGAGGCTTGCTCGACGCATGGAGCGAAACTGAGAAACAAAACTTTACCTAAGTATAGGCGTATATATTCCAGGAAGGTGCCACCAACACACGCCATAGTGATGGCAATATCATAATGAAATTCAAATTATACTCATACAAATCTATGAAATTAAATATGTTATCATAGTATTATACAATGAAGTGTTGTGCAAACAGCGGTGTAATATACCAATCTACCGCAATATAATATTACACATATTCAAACAAATAGTACATTAAATAATGCATTATTAATCATTACTAATACATGTGCTGTTCCTCGTAGACATAAATACAATCGATACAAGAACATGTGGACATCATCCGCTCCCAATCTAGGACAGGACTTGATAACTTCAAAGTTGCACAATGTACAAAATCTCGCAGACTTCAATGATGTGCTGCGAAAATATCAATAACACAAATCTTTAAGACAAATGTTAAATCTCTTAATACAATCATTAAAATATAATAACTAAATGTGGCCATGTGATCTTTTGGCCCGTATATCGCTAACTAAGCCTTCTTCTGTTATGCTCAAATCGGTAACAGAAAAAAAAAAAGAAATTACATGGTACAACGTTATAAATTCCCAAAAAGTGAGAAAATATGTGCTAATATGTCATTATAGTATTGAATTGTATATCAGGAAATATATATGACAGAAGAATTATGTGGAATCGTGTGGGCACCTGGACAGAATGTCTGCCATCACATTATCCGAACCACGGATAGCTCGCACCGTGAAATGAAATGGTTGAAGAGCTATGGCATATCGAGTAGACCTCGAGCTCTTCAAGTTTTTGCTCTGAATAGCAGTAAGAGCTTTCTGGTCGGTTTCCACAATGAAATGTGCGCCTAGAAGAAATCTTTGTAACTTCAGAATAGACCATACCATAGCTAATAATTCACGGTCTAAAACCGAGTAATTCTTTTCTGCAGCATTTAATTTCCTAGAGATATACATCACTGTGTGCAGAGTATCAGAATACTCCTGCATAAGTGCTGCCCCAATCCCAGTTGACGAGGCGTCACTTCGAAGAACAAAAGTCTTCTCAATAGTAGGTAACCTAAGGATAGGTGGAGATGAAAATAGAGTTTTAACCTGGTCCAATGAGGATTGACATTCTTGAGACCAGCGGATCAGATTAGGCGATCCTTTCTTCAATAAAGTAGAAAGCGGTGCCATAATGGAGGACAGATTCGGAATGAATCGTCCGTAAAATTGGATCAAACCTAAGAGACTCCGCACTTGTTTCTTCGTCTTAGGGACAGAAATGTTAAGTATTTTTGAAACATTGTGGTCCTCTGTCTTTAAAAGACCATGACCAACACGATGACCCAGGAAAGAAATCTCACTAAATCCTATAAAGGCTTTAGAGGGTTTTGCAGTCAAGTTATACTCGCGAAGAGTAGACAGCAATTCGTATAAACCCAAATAGTGATCTTCCCAGGAATCACTGAATAGACAGATATCGTCTAAGTATGCTATGACATCTGTACGATATGCGAGAATTCGCCGCATCATGCGTACGAATGTAGCAGGGGCGTTCATAAGACCGAAAGGCATGAAATTCCATTGGAATAAACCCCTAGGTGTAGAAAACGCTGTAAAAGGTTTGGCACGTTCAGTTAAAGGAACTTGCCAATAACCTTTAGACAAGTCTAGTTTGGTAAAAAAAACCTAGAATTAGAAAGTTTATTTAGTAGCTCTTCCAATGAAGGCATAGGTTCAGCATCGAACTTCGTAACTTGGTTCAATTTGCGATAATCTACGCAAATGCGAATGTTATTATCCTTCTTTCGAACAATAACCATAGACGAAGAGTATGGTGAAGTAGATGGTTCGATTATTTCCAACCGTATCATCTCATCCAATTCTTTCTCGACTTGTGACTGAAAGTGGATAGGTATTGGATAGGGTCTGACTCTGATAGGATTATGGTCAGTAAGCACTATGTCATGTTCGATGACATGTGTGTGTCCCGGGATGTCTGTAAGGACATCCTGAAATGTTTGCAACATCGAAGAAACTTGTCGATGTTCCTCAGCGGAAAGATTAGGAGAAACGGTAACGTTTTTCCAAGATTCCGTAGAATGAAGTGGGACCATAGGAAGTGGAAGATTGACATCAGAAAAAGTAGTTTCCTCATCCTGTATAACTGACAGGGATGAGTAGTGACCATGAGGTACTGGAGAATTGTCCGTTGCCTGGAAAATAGGCTGCAAATAGTCAGGTCTTTCATGAAATTCCGTGAGCATATTTATGTGGAAAGTTTTATGTTTCCCATCAATATCGACAACATAGTCGACATCGGAAATTTTAGCGACTATTGCATATGGACCTTTCCATGCAATAAGAAGTCTGTTCTCCCTTGACGGAAGAAGAACGAATGCTTTGTCACCTGGACAAAGTTGTCGTAGACATCTATTTTTATTTGCAAACTGCCTTGCCTTTTCTTTAGCAAATTCGGATGAAGAAGTTGCTAGTTTGCATGCCTCGATGATCTTTTGCCTAAGAGCAATGACATACTCATAAGAAGATTGAGTCTCATCGCTAATATTATCGGCAGTGATAAGATCGTGTAGTAAAGACATAGGGCCGCGCGGTTGCGCGCCAAAGACAACTTCCAAAGGAGAAAATCCTGTGTGTTCATTGGGAACCTCTCTATAAGCAAAGAGAGCCGCGGTAAAACCCTGTCCCAATCCTGAGGATGATCCTCAGTTATCTTCCCAAGTAAAGTTTTTAGAGTCCTATTCAAACGCTCAACTAACCCATTAGACATTGGGTGATAGATACTGCTGAGAGACCTTTTAATATGTAGCATAGACATTACCTGTGACATAGTGTCTGATATAAGTTGAGTGCCATGGTCTGACAATATTTCTCCGGGGAAACCCAAGCGAGAAAATATCAGCCAAAGAGCGTCTGCGATATCAGCAGTTGAGATGCTCTTGAGAGGTATAGCCTCTGGCCAACGTGTGCACATATCGACACATGTAAGGATAAATTGATGTCCTCTGGCCGACTTAATCCTAAAAGGACCGATAATATCTATTGCCATTTTTTGAAAAGGGCGAATAGGAATGTCAGCAGCCTGGATAGGCGCAGCATGTCGTGGTCCTTTAGATTTGACCTCCTGACATACTTTGCAAGAACGACAGTAAATTCGTATGTCCTTGCTCACAAATAGCCAAAAGAAAGCCGCAAGAACCCTCGACTTTGTACGGGAAAAACCCATATGTCCAGCACATTGCGAGTCATGAGCATGTTGCAATATTTGGAATCTCATACTCTTAGGCACAAGAATTTGTGAATGAGTGGACGTAGACGAGTCTTGTACCATACGCACAAGTACGCCGTTCTTCATAGAAATCCAAGACTTTCTATTAGTATTCTGATTTGGATCACCTTTTTTTGCTAGAATGAAAAATTTTTGTAAAGAAGGATCTTCTTCTTGCAATTTTATAAATGAATCACGTGAAATAATCAAGTGACCATCTTGGCTATCTACTTCCTCATTATTAGTTAATGAAGTTTGAGGTGGATCCAGAGCATGTGCTCTTGTGACCACCGCATTGGTAGCTTCTATGTTTTGCTCTTCCCAAACAGCAATTTGCTGTGGGGTACATTCCCTAACTCCGTGAATACGACCAATAATAAGGTCCGCAATAGGGTTTGGAAGAAGACACGCGTGGACATCTCCCGTAAAGAAAGGAGTAGCAATATGTATTATGGCAGTAGGATACTTTTCCAAAGTGCCACCAAATGTGACACATTTGATGACCTTTCCTGTAGCACAGGATGGATTTACTAGAGATTGCCTAACACCAACAGTAGTACATCCAGAATCAAACAAAATTGAGACTGGATTACTATTTACAAGACCCTTATGTAGTATAAGAGAACCTCTCCCGTCATGCGCAACATTAGCAGGAAGAGCTGGAAGAGGATGACCACAGCTTAAAGTAGTTACGGTAGTTGGTTCGAACAAAGTACTACATTGGGGACATTTATTTGCTCTACCAAAGTCAAAAGAAGAACATCCTATAGCATTAGGGTTTTTATTATCATTAACCTGTTTATCTGCCCCCCTGAGATTCTTGTTGTACCGAGTTTGTCTGTTGATATCTCTTTCTCTTATGAAGAGATCTACCGCGACCATTATTGCCTCTGAAATTATCATTATTTTCTCTCCTGTAATTGTTATCATGGTTAGTGTTCCAGCTTCCATAATTGTCATTATCATCTCTATATTGATTTGAAAATCTAGTAGATTGATTTTGAGGTCTACGCGAAAAATAGCTACCTCTATACTGACTACCTTTTGCGGAAATGTCTAAAATTATTAGATCCATAATAACGAGGAGTGTCAGCTTGTCTCCAGTTATTCGAAGAAGAATCACCATGTGATTGATTGCTATGATTTTGATCATCATTACGGTTGCTCTTTCTATTAATATTATGTTGAGTACCTTGAAACTTACGTTTGAAGTTTTGGCCATAAGGTGCTGCCGAAGCAACTGGCATACCTTCTTTTACTCTAGAGTTGCTAACGGTTACGTTAGGGTGCGCAGTCACATACTGGCAACAGTATTCTTCCATTTCTTTTATGTTTTTAGGCTTACGCTCATGAAGAAAGGAAAGAAAAGATTCATTTACAGAAGACATAACTTTGTCTCTAAGTAGTAAGTCCATAAGAGCTTCATATGTATTTTCTGTCTTAGACAGCTCAACCCATCGTGTAAAAGTAAGACGTATCCTTGATATGAATTCAGAGAATTCCACTCCAGTTTCTGGCAACATATTTTTAAATTGAAGACGATAGCCGTCTTCGTTAAGTTGGTATTTTTTTAACAAGACTGCTCTGACAACCTCATAGTTGTTCTTGTCAGGCACATCTACCATGCTTAACATAGTCAAAGCATCACCTCTAAGTATTTTAGACAAATGATAAACATAAAGTGATTTATCTATGTTATGCACTTTACATGAACTTTCAAATCTGTCTAGATAAAATGTTATATCATCAATGGAAGCATTGAATGCTGGTAGATTAAGCTTGAAATTACTAGCATTAGTCTTATCAGAAGATGATACCTTATTTGGATCATTAGCATTACTCATCATCATCATCATCAGTTGCCATCTCCACAACGGAGGTTGGCTGTAATGGATCTCCAACGTCTTCTGTCTCTTGTCTTGGTGGTACACTCTGATAGACTCTTTCCCGTCCATCTCTTGATGTTATCTTCCCACTTATAGCGCTGTCTTCCCCTTGCACGTTTACCTTCAACTCTCATCTTGAATGGGGAAAAACTTCTGCAAGGTGTTAGTTTTTATGTTAGGCAAAGTAAAGCTGCTCGAACTTTGACACTCTCAAGAGTTCTCCATACTAGATTTTTGGCAGCTACGCCTTCAATAGTTTTCATCTAACTTTTGAGATTACGCCCCATTGATATATCCACATTTCAAGAGCCTCAATCTTTTTAATTCAAATGCTTATTCATCGTCCATGGCTGTGAGAGTTGGAAAATAACAAAATCATTGGAGAACAAGCTGAATACATTCGAGAACAAATGTCTTAGAAAACTCATGAATGTCAGTTGGAAAGAATTCAAGTTGTCGAATGTAGCTAAGGAAGATTCTATTCTCTTCTTGATTTCTGTTTCACATCTGCCATCTTCTGTTATTATATGACCAAGATATACGATAGCTCTTGACTTGTTGTCCTACGATTTTCAAAACCATTTACGCTTATCTTTAATGTGGCTTATCGTCTGTTTTGCTAATTATCATAGTTTTAGGAAAATTAATGTCGAAGTCCAAATTCATGACTTATTACTGTTCACTTGAAGAACAATAATAAGAGTAACTCCTGAACGTTGGGCTAACAAACGGTAATCTGCATATCTAAGAGTTGTTTATTGATCTTCCACGATGTTCAGGAGAGCACTGGTTTTCTGCCTTTTGAAAATTGTTTGGTGTATAAAATTAAAAATTTATTATTATTATTTTATGACACCTCTTATCTATTGTGGTGATTATTCATTTACTAGTGTTCAACAATTTCATCTTTTCTAACTCTAAATCTAAGAGTTTTTCTTCATGCTCCATTTTTGCTTTTCTCTCATCAGCCTCTCTTTGTAACCTTCTTTCTTCAGCCTCAGCCTCTCTTGTAACTTTTTCTCTTCAGCCTCAGCCTCTCTTTGAACTTTTTATTTTCAATCTCTATTTCTAGTCTTTTATTTTCAGCCTCTTTTTCAAGTCTTTTATTTTCAGCCTCTTTTTCAAGTCTTTTATTTTCAGCCTCTATTTCAAGTTTTTTCTCTTCAGATTTTGCTTCTGCTTCTCTTTTTTGTTTTTCCATTTCCATTTGGAATCTCTTTTCCTCCACCTGCATCTGCAATTTCTTTTGTTCAGCTTCCATTTCCATTTTTTTCTCTTCCATCTTTAATGCTTTATCATACTGAGTAGTCGCATATTCTTCCAATTTATCACCAGTCTTACCAAGGGCTTTCCCTTGTTCAATAAAGTAATCAAGTGTAGACATGTTGTCTAAAATATGAGTCCAAAACCTGAAATAATTAATTATCTTATTTCAACCTTAATAGTAACAAGACTTAATAAAGTACTTGTATAATCCCAATGTTTAACCCAGTCTCCGTGGGAAACAAGTTTTTGACACCAACTTGTATTATCAAATGTATAATAATATCACAAGTCACTTCTTAATTATCAGTGCACTACACAAATCAGTGCATAACCATCAGTTATTTATCATAACTGCACAATGTAATAGTGCATAAACAAATCCACTAGTTAGTTATGACAAGTGCACTATAAATCAATAGTGCATGAGCAAATATGTAACAATAGTGAAAGCCAATTACTCAAGAACTATGTAACCTATAACAAAGAACAAAGACAATGTAAACAATAACAAAGATCAAAGACAATGTAAACAATAACAAAGATCAAAGTCAATGTAAACAACAACAAAGATCAAAGTCAATGTAAACAACAACAAAGATCAAAGTCAATGTAAACAATAACAAAGATCAAAGTCAATGTAAACAACAACAAGATCAAAGTCAATATAAACAACAACAAAGATCAAAGTCAATGTAAACAACAACAAGATCAAATATAAAAAAACATTCGCATCAATAAGTCAACTAAACTAAGTAAACAGCAGAACTAAAAGGAAAATATCACAAAGAATGTGATGACAAAATGCGAAGAATGTACACAAACAAATGACGTCACAATGTATAAACAAAAATAGTGTATAGAACTGAATAATAGAAAAGGCGAGATCTACAAATACAAACAAATGAAATCGGAACTAAAAAACAGAAAGAAAAAAAAATATTACAAAAAACAACGAAAATAAATCACAACTCGTCACAACTAAACAAATATAGCAACGTTTGTCGCTAGCAAATTTCACAATAGGAAATTTGCACAGTCCCTAAAGAAAACGCTAACAGTAGAAACCTCTGTGACGTGGTATCTTCTACTGAAAGACACCACCCAACCGAAACCCGCTGAAATATAAACATATAAATATACAAATAACATATAAACATGTAGCATGTAAACAGAGTGAAAAGTGTGAGAGACAGAAGGCTCAGTTAGAACATAAGGGCACAGTTCACAAACAAAACAGGCCACTTAACTTCTATGTGTCCAAACGTCAGCACGGTGCAGAACAGGTTGAGATCAGCATTCTGAGGATAATGATCCAACGTTGATCAACATCTGCTCCTATAGACAGCCATGACGCTGGAAAATGAGCTTCTGATACCGGAACAGTTGTTACGGCACTTGTCCTTCTTCCTTACTGATCAGGAAATCGATTCGCTCGGTACTTGTCCTTCTCTCGTAGGAAAACTGCAATACTGCCGAGCAGCGCCGGGTAGTTTCAAAATATTACCAACTGTCAGTAACGCCGGGTACTTTCAAAAAATTTCATGGAAGGTAGTAGTTGAAGCTGTAATGTTGTCTTGTAGTCTGATGATGATGTCTGGGTTTGTTGACCCCCTTGAGAGCTGGTACCAGAATAAACCAACTTTTGGCCACCATGAAATGATAAGGGTGGATTTAGGCTGACTTCAATTACCACCCCTATCGACACCAGTAAAATTATAGTTGTAGATGTAGGGTGTCTTATCTGGTTTTGTGTTGTTGTTGTTGCTGTGTATAATAGTGATGTAGTTCACAGAGTTACAGCACGTAGGGTACGACATGTGAAGTCATAAAATGGGTGAACCGCTCTGGACGTTTTTCCATCATTTATTTGACGTCACAGGTACAAGAACGTACATCCAGTTCACAATAGAGCAAAGTCATGACATTCACAAACATCAGCTTACATAGTTTATCAATGCATTTGGCATATTCTAAAGATGATGATATGGCGCCAAGGTATTATATGGTTGGCTCCAAATACAAAAGTACATCAACAAAAAAAATCCTCTTACTGTTCAGATGTGCTAAACGAGTCAAATCATAAATCGCACGAGGATGGCATTCCAGGAGTGCAGGTCAAACTGACCTTTACAGGCATTCCTAAGTCTAACCTTGACGTAGGCATAATCGCTGACACACAGCGACGTTCATAGAACAAAGAACTGTCCTTCGGGCTGAGTATGACCCGTTTTACACGTAGATTTCAGGTATGAAGATACCTGGGGCGTGACATCTATTAGAAGAACCTTCCTTTCTGTAATGCATACGTGAGCAGAGATCGACCATTGTCAAACATAAGTAAAGTTACAGATTGGATGTAAATGAGGCATTACCTTCGTTCGAAAATCCACACCACAGAAAACATACGCCTCCAGGCGTTTTAGAATACTCAAGGGAAGGACCTTGTAAGCTAACTATCTCACAATAAGGCTCCTAATCCCTAACAAAATCACAGAGACGCCAAAACGCGTCCTTTCTGCTTCACAGCTTTACATCGTCTCCCAAGATAAAGAAACTTCCCAGACGCCCCGCGTCCGGACATGCGCAGAACCTATACACTTGAAATAGCGATCAAACAAGACGATCTAGGAACATTCCAGATAAGATTTAACTAGATCGAGCCTTATTTGGACATGAACAGAGACCTCAACACAGGTTTCAGACATTCCAACAACAGTTGACCGATACTACCAAATAAGGAGAATGGTCACACTTCGTTAATAAAAATATGGACCGACCGTGTCTCGACACAAGAGGAGGTAACATCATATTAAATGATAATCTCAATTATCCAGAGTTATGTAGCTTTGACCGAAACAAATTAAAGTGTACGTTTCAGTCAATCTAATTACACAATGTCTTTAGGAAAAAATGATCATACAACGACTTTAGAAAAAATGAAGATCTGTGCGTAACAGTACGTAGCTTTCCCTGGACAATCATAGGGGTCAGTAGCCTTCACCGGACAATCATAGGGGTCCGTAGCCTTCACCGGACAATCACAGGGGTCAGTAGCCTTCACAAGACAATCACAGGGGTCAGTAGCCTTCACAAGACAATCACAGGGGTCAGTAGCCTTCACAAGACAATCACAGGGGTCAGTAGCCTTCACAAGACAATCACAGGGGTCAGTAGCCTTCACAAGACAATCATAGGGGTCCGTAGCCTTCACCGGACAATCACAGGGGTCCGTAGCCTTCACCGGACAATCACAGGGGTCCGTAGCCTTCACCGGACAATCACAGGGGTCCGTAGCCTTCACTGGACAATCACAGGGGTCTGTAGCCTTCACCGGACAATAAAAGGGTTCGTAGCCTTCATCAGACAATCAAAGGGCCCGTAGCCTTCACCGGACAATAAAAGGGTTCGTAGCCTTCATCAGACAATCAAAGGGCCCGTAGCCTTCACCGGACAATCGAAGGGGCCCATAACCTTCCCGGACAATCAGAGAGATCCATGGCACAAGATAGGTTAAGAACACCTGCTCAGTGTCCTTCATAGGAGCTTTAAAATTGTCTGGTCAGAAAGTTTGTAGGACATGCGTCAACCAGCATGAACGTGAGCCGTGAGTTAAGCGACATTATTTGTTTTCGGGAAAAATGATAACACCAAGCTGTACAAAAACACTACGCAGACAAGTTAATTTAGAATCCAGACTAAATAAGTCGCTTGAAGGACACAAATAGACAAATTATTTCCGTTTCTACAAATTCTAAAAGGTAATTACCAGGGGCTTCCTCTTCCCCTTTTAGACTTTTCACCCCATTGAAATATAGAAGCAACATGTTGTTATTTTGTGACAAATTTTAAAATGCATAAGTATAGAAACAAAAAGTTGTATTTCATGATTAATAAGTGCATAAATATAGAAACAAAAAGTTGTATTTCATGACAAATAAATGCATAAATAAAGAATCAAAAAGTTGTTTTACGTGACAAATAAATGCACAAGTATAGAATCAAATAGTTGGAATACGTAACAAATAAATGCATAAATAAAGAAACAAAAAATTGTATTACGCGACAAATAAATGTATAAATATAGAAACAAAAAGCTGTATTTCGTGACAAATAAATGCATAAGTATAGAACAAAAATGCTGTAGTTCATGACCGCGCTGATTCGCCAGGCTTACTTTTATATGTTCTAAAAATGGCACAGTGTACACACACACACATATGTAAATAATTTTCATAAAGGCAACAACCAAAGCATCAGTTTAACTTTTAAAAATAAAACAAAATTTAAAAAAGGCAATGGTCAGTTGGCTGATGCAGGCAACTTTCAGCCATATTCTTCTCCAAGTGCTATTCTAATATTAGCTCCTGTCTCATAATTTTACATATCATTTTCTACCATATATGGTGATGTTGCCATCCCAGTTCATCAGCTGTCAACTCCCCAGTTAGAACATGTTTTCAACTCCCCAGTTAGAACAGGCTTTCAACTCCTCAGTTAGAACAGGTTTTCAACTCCCCAGTTAGAACAGGTTTTCAACTCACCAGTTAGAACAGGCTTTTGACTCCCCAGTTAGAACAGGTTTTTAAATCCCCAGTTAGAACAGGTTTTCAACTCCCCAGTTAAAACAGGTTTTTAATTCCCCAGTTAGAACAGGTTTTCAACTCCCCAGTTAGAACAAGTTTTCAACTCCCCAGTTAGCACAGGTTATCAATTCCCCAGTTAGCACAGGTTTTTAATTCCCCAGTTAGCACAGGCTATCAACTCCCCAGTTAGCACAGGTTTTCAATTCCCCAGTTAGCACACGTTTTCAATTCCCCAGTTAGCACAGGTTTTCAATTCCCCAGTTAGCACAGGCTATCAACTCCCCAGTTAGCACAGGTTTTCAATTCCCCAGTTAGCACAGGCTATCAACTCCCCAGTTAGAACAGGCTTTCAACTCCCCAGTTAGAACAGGCTTTCAACTCCCCAGTTAGAACAGGCTTTCAACTCCCCAGTTAGAACAGGCTTTCAACTCCCCTGTTAGAACAGGCTTTCAACAAACGTACACCCAGTTTTCCTGTCCTATGCCATAAACTCATGGTCTTCCCATGTTTTCTTTATCCTCCTAATGCCTCTTGGGGTCGGTTTCCAGTACAGGGATTACATATTTTATGGAATTTTTTTTTCAGAACCAGTGGGTGCTAATAATGTCATACTCTTCCTCCCGAATCTCCTTGATAGTGAGATCGGATGCCTAGCCTTCTCGGATAAGGGCGAACAAAAATAGGACGACTTGTGTGCAAGTTTCACACGTTAAAAATCCCTCGGCAGTTGGAGATCGTAAAGAGCAGGCCGTACGGCCGCTGCACTGGCAAACATTTATAAAATTATGAAAAACTTACCCGCTACAAAAAATATTTATAGAGTGTTTGATTCCTGTATACACACATTGGTGCACTGTGCTGAGATCCTTCTTGTGTGATCTAAGGGAGAAGATCGGAGCACTGATGGCGTTGTCCGTGTGCAGTGAAGATGGTCCTCAATGTGACGTATAATGGAAATATAGCTTACAGTAGTCTGACAGCCGTTGCTTTCCCATCTAGTGTCTACCATTTGCTAAGCCAAACCACGCAATTTTCTGTCTGTATGACTCACCTTTGAATCCACGTTTTTTTTTCTGGGAACATAACAACAGAGTTGTTTACCAACTTTTCGCAACCTGCCAGACTTAAAAGGAAAGCGAATCACGTTTGCTTACCTGAGCTTCTCACGCGAGCCGATCTACCAATTATCGGTCATTAGACAGATGCACGTGGAAATAACGGAATGTGTGAAGAGATACAGGGGCCATAATATTTTCCCGACCACCTTTGATGCTCGTACGTTCAGGGGGAGGTAATTGTTTGATCTGCGAAAGGGGAAGAAATCTAAGAGAGGCCCGTTGCACGGCCAAGTCTTCTGATGTCGGTCAGCATCGCTGAGTAGAGCGAACGATAAAACCTTTGATCCGGGAAACGCAGTTTCCTGATTTATCTGCTATGCAGAATGTGTGAATTATAACATCTTCTAGTGGTAATAACACCATGATCTGTATATATATACTGCGTTCTCTCCAGATCAGTTATCAGAGTCACTCAGAAATTTTTAGATAAGCTAAACACGCCAGACTAAAACCATTCTTCGCTAAATGTGTTAAATTGTCTCGTGGGGATTTCATTTTCTGATTTGTGGTAATAGAAATTGTGCTTAAGTGTTAACATTTGTTAAGTTTACCATTTTAATTCACTGTGATTCACTAGCGTTAAAAATAGAGAAATAACATAATGCGTAGATATTTTTTGCCAGTTGTTAGTAATGTAAATTCCATCACCCCACTTTCTTACACAAGAAGATACGGTTTAGCTGACCGGGATTATTACGCGTGACGGATGAGTGACAGAATAGAATTCGCATTATATTTCATTGTGTGAAATTATATTAGTGACTAGTGTTAATATCATATGACTAAACAGAAGACGCCGACAATCAGATAGCTAGTATTGACAGGCGATTTTTGTTAAAGTGCTCGTATGGATAAATTAAATAATAGTTGAGTTTGTGCGCTGTTCATTTTCTCGCGGGCAATAACGGGGGAGGGCGCATACCTTTTTTCCCGACTTGCCATAGCGGAAAACTTACGTGTGGATAGGATAGTAGCATTTCATTTTTTCATAAATGTTCTTTTCTTCCTAAATAGTACCTGATTTTAAAAAAACCAGCGGTCTTAATTTGGGTCTTCGGCTTTTTGGGCTAGTTCGGTCCTCTTTCTTCATCAAGAGAAGGATTAATGGTGTCTTCTTCTTGGCTTACAAGTCCCAAGTTCCTTCGTGAACCGGTTGGGCCAAAGTGACAAATAAACATTAATATTAAATCTTAACTGGACTGTACCTTACCAAGAATTATTTATTAAATTTTTCCAGTCCACTGCGCATACGAAAGAACATATATTCCTGACGTTTGACAGCCGTATCAACGGAGTGATCCAGAAAGTTACGCTGTTTCAAAATCGGCACTCACCATAGAGCCAGCCGATAGGATTTACGATCATCATTTTTTTAAACATATTGTAACATTTTTCTTAGCAACCAGATGTTTTCGCAATAATGGAACTATATTTTTCCTTTTGCAACTGTGAACGTCCAGTAGGTTCAACCAAGCTGGACTGGTCTGCGTGGGTAGGGGTCAGACAAAAGCTTTTACCCTGGTCCTCCAGGTTGGGGTTTTAGCACAGGGCCGACACCCCTGTCTGTGTAAAAAAATCGCACATGTTACGGACACGGCAACAAATGAAAAAACTTTGATGCGGGACGGACATCCGGAGTCTCAGGCTCGTATGACTGACAGTGGTGAAAGCCGAAAGGAAGCCATTGGCATGAAAACGGATGCCCTAACCGCAAAACACGAAACCAGAATTGGTTTTTGGAACGTCAGAACTATGAATGAGGCAGGAAAGCTGAGACAAATCACAGCAGAGATGAGGAATTACAAATTACATATCCTGGGAATAAGCGAGAGCAGATGGACAGGGATGGGGAGAATAAAAACAGCTACAGGGGAAATAGTACTTTATTCTTGTAGAGAAGATGGTCAGCACAACGAAGGTGTAGCCATTATCCTGAAGAAAGCAATGGAAAGGTCTTTACTGAAATGGAAACCCATTAACAACAGACTGATAAGAGCAAGACTGAGAGGGAGATTCACCAACACCACAATTATACAATGCTATGCACCAACAAACGACAGCGATGAAGAGATCAAGGACGAGTTCTGTCAACAGGTACAAAAGGAAATGGAAACTGTACCCAGGTACGATCTTATTATAGTAATGAGAGATCTAAATGCGAAACTTGGAACACACAACAATTATAACGAAAGAGTAATGGGGAAATGCGGCAGTGGAACAGTAAATGTGACTAAACAGCAGACGCCGACAATCAAATAGCTAGTAGTGACAGGCGATTTTTGTTAAAGTGCTCGTACGGATAAATTAAATAATAATTGACTTTGTGCGCTGTTCATTTTCTCGCGGGCAATAACGGGGGAGGGCGCATACCTTTTTTTCCCGACGTGCCATAGCGGAAAACTTACGTGTGGATAGGATAGTAGCATTTCATTTTTTCATAAATGTTCTTTTCTTCCTAAATAGTACCTGATTTTAAAAAACCAGCGGTCTTAATTTGGGTCTTCGACTTTTTGGGCTAGTTCGGTCCTCTTTCTTCATCAAGAGAAGGATTAATGGTGTCTTCTTCTTGGCTTACAAGTCCCAAGTTCCTTCGTGAACCTGTTGGGCCAAAGTGACAAATAAACATTAATATTAAATCTTAACTGGACTGTACCTTACCAAGAATTATTTATTCAATTTTTCCAGCCCACTGAGCATACGAAAGAACATATAATCCTGACGTTTGACAGCCGTATCAACGGAGTGATCCAGAAAGTTACGCTGTTTCAAAATCTGCACTCACCATAGAGCCAGCCGATAGGATTTACCATCATCATATTTTTTTTACATATTGTAACATTTTTCTTAGCAACCAGATGTTTTCGCAATAATGGAACTATATTTTTCCTTTTGCAGCTATGAACGTCCAGAGCACGTCTTGCTTCAGTAACTATTCGCAGTGACCTTTGTTTCATCCAGGGAAAATTAAACCACCAAATTTGGTGTCCACCTTGTAATTATTATTCGATATATAGGCTGGACTGGGGCTAATTTGGCAACCCACCTGACAGTATAGGTTTAGGAACTATTGTAGTTTTTTTTAAGGGATATCAACACCACATTTGGGTAAGTGAGATTATTTGTGGCCACGTATGACACACAGAGAGAGAGAGAGAGAGAGAGAGAGAGAGAGAGAGAATATTTTCATTTGTTACAAGCATTGTACTAACTTCTTTTTTTATTTCGCTAGACTTGTGTACTTTAATGAGTAGTAATTTAGTGGGGAACTTGTTCTTCACAGTCTATTCTGTAACCTAGTGCTAATCTTTGACCTTTGGGTTATTAACTTCTTTTGGGATCTTTTTTTTTTCTCACTTATTCGGTTATTTTCATATGTCTGTAAACATGATTTTTTTTATTTCTCTATATGTTTGATATTGTAAAGTTTAAATGATAATAAATAACAAAAAGAACTTAACTTTGTGTGTTGGTCAGACCCATACCCATTAACCAAAGTTTTTTCACGTTTGTGTGTCTTTGTAGCAAGTTTAATTTGCTGGAGAGGTTAAGATGTTATAAAGAAAAGAAAGATTGCTGTGTATGTGTCAACCGTGTGAGGTCAAGCTATGTAAGACCCTGAGTCTAATAGTTGATGATGAGGATGATGAGTTCTCAGGGTACCTAACGCTACCTCTCTAGATCTCACACGGTGCTGTATTTTATTTCTAGTGTGTGGTGTTTGATGTGGCTAGTGTCTCGGGAATGAAATGAAATGATGGTACATCAAAACAACATACTATAACACACTAACAGTAAAGTAATAAGTCTGTGGTTTAAGTTTGAACATTAATCTTCTCTTTTGTACAGTTTTATTTTGCCTGTCCGTCAATTTCTTTTGGACAGGTCTTTGAAAATGAGGAAAATGTATCTTACAACTAATGAGTAACTAAATTGGACTCTTTGTCCGATAATACTAATATATTGTTCTTGCAGGAGTATTCACATACTGTTCTTTACTATATAGTAGTGTAAGTCATTTATCTGAGGAGCTGTTGATGTCATCATACCCCGATTGTTATAGTTAACTTTTGGGAAAACACTTTATTTTCAGATGAACTGTCAGAGTGCCCAGTTAATGGCACATCACCTTATATTCTTTTATGTAGATTCAAACGCATAACACTGCTCTGCATAGTAGGTCAGCTCACAGAAGCTCCTTCTGGCTAACTGCATACAGTATACACTTTCACTGGAGACTTTCTGTCTTCAAATATATTTCTTCAGGTTTCCTGTCACCGGCTGGTAACAGGAAATAAAACCCACAATTCAATGAAATATAAACACACAAGAAACGATGACTGGCAAATAAGGCACAAGTTTTTCTCTGCCGCTGTCCAGACTGTTAGATTTTTTTATTTTAAAATCAACAATCGTCTGTCCGTCACACTGTCCGAAAATATATAGTATTTCTACAATATCTTAGTTATTAATTGGGCGATTTTTTTATATTGAAACATATTATTGGCCAGAAGACTATACCCTATTAGTCTATATAAGTTTTATGTCAATCTTTATTGCCATTAGCATTTCTGTATTTTTCTATGCATTTTGGGTTTTCTTTTTCTGAACCACAATATTAATAAACTCTATCTTCTAAGATTCATCTAAGTTATTATAAGGACTATGGAGGATTTGTTATATGTAATAATATTAATTCTATCATTCTAACCATCCTTTTATTCTGTATAACGAAAGTCATTCTAAGTTTCACTTTCAGTATCGTTCTACCCCCCACTTCCCCCTTCTCTCAATGTTTATTTGAATCGTAGTTAACTGTCTAGCCTAACGAAGTGGCGGGTAACAAGCAGTAAGGATTTCTCACGCAATAGTATACAAATTCAAACCTCGGTTACCATGCGACTTGGATACAATGCAATGCATTAGTTTATTTTTAGATTCATAAAAAGCATTAGTTTTATTCTTCTCTCACTCCCCCCCCCACCTTCTTTTCTATCACTCCAACGAGCGAAACAAGTATTTGCCGCACGCAAAACTGTTTCATGTCAATTTCAAACTCTCAAGGCGGAGTGACGAAAACGCCGGCGGGTTTTGGGATGGGCTATCATTTTGCTTAGCGCGAACCTTTTAAAATTCAGCTCGACCCGAGGCATCGGTGACGATGACGGGCAATAAACACGGGCTTGTAATAGTTGTTACTACTTTTAAACTCTTTAGTTAAGTATTAATGAAATTTTGATCAATTGTATCACTGATCTCACCACAGTCTTGTTGTCACATAATTGTGTGTTTGTGTTTAGTTTAACTTATAGTTCTAGATATAAGGAGGTACTAGATTGTCTTATACTAAAATTTAGTCGTATAGATAGGATGGACTAGAGAAACTACTCATTCCAGAGACAGATCTTTTCCTTAAACTATTCACTCGTGAAATCTATTTCTTACACCTTTATTCTCACATATTTACCACTATCACCTCTGCTCAGACAGGACCATAAATATCTTCTAACCTATCTAAAATTTACGACACTCAACACCAAACTAAACCTTTCATGTCTGTCTCCAGTTCTCTTCTCTATGTGCTCTTTGGTCTTCCTCTGTTACCCTGGGGATTCCAGGAGTACCTGGTAATGCTATCAACAGGTTTCTACAAATATGTATCCTATCCTTCGCCAGCGACTTCTTCTCATCTCTTATTCCATTGGCGTTTGTCTAGTTATTTTCATTAGCTCCATATTAGTGATTTTGTCATGCCACTTCAGTCCTTCTATTTTACGCAACCTCATACGTAGCCTCTTATTAGTTGCAACTTTACGACATGTCTGTGGGAGAAGGAGTCATGTTTTTTCTTGTCTCCTCAGAAATCCCGCGGGAATAACACGAAATGTATTTGTTTTTACTGCGATGCTAATACTATTTATTTTCAGTAAGTGATTTTTTTGGCGCCAGTGTGTACTTAATGACTTCTATTTCTCATCGTTAGTTTTTTAGAGTAACAAGATAAAAGCATAGAATTTTGTAGCCACCAAATTCAGTTGGTGTCTGGAAGAGTCCAGCAATCTGTTTCAAGAGTACTTGTGCAATATTAATGCGCCATATGAGAAAACCTCCCATAAACACGTTACTCTTGGTTCATTAAGTCAGTAGCGTCGTGTCTCTCAGACAGAATGAAAATCTCGCTGAAACTGTGTACAAATATCGGGCGGGCGCTGAAATAATGGTGACATATATCTAGTAGCCTCCGTCAGTCATAACTGACTAAGTGAATGATGTGACCTTAGTGTGATAGCCCTCAGCTGTTTTATTTGTTTCTTTGTGTTCCTTTCGATGTGTTCTTTTCTCTTCTGCTTGTTCTAAGAGGTTCTTTTTGTCTTTTTTTTTTTTTTAATTGATGAGGAAGATGAGAGAGTACTTAACAGCTGACCATAATTGCCTCTGCTCTTCCACCATCTTGGTCTACCCTGTTCAACCTAAGATTTGGTTATAATTAGGGTATTTAATGTAATTTTATTTTTAGTTTTGTATTTAGATAACTATTTTCTTTTGCAGTTGATGGTTTTAATTTATATTAGTATTTCTTCTTTTTGAGTCTTGTTTTTTAATTTGTTTGCAACTTCTTTGTCTTTCCTTGCACTAGGATTCTAAGAGCTTCTTTTCGCCCAGTCTGCTTATATACGAGCAGAGGTGTATCCAACTAAGGCCCCAAGTAGTCTCCCAGGAGATAAATGAAGATAAGGCCTACGGTTCCTCAGGCCTGCTGTAAGATGCGACTAATAAGAGGCTGTGCATAGAGTTGGCAACGTCATAATGTAAAACAAAGTGCTAGAGAAGCTACCTTTGCAAGAACACATAAATGCTATTGTCACATGACCGATAATTTATTTTACCATCTTGTCCATAATTTGATTACTCCCTTTTAATGTTCTGTTTTCCTGGACATTTTGTATTTTCTTTTTCTTTCATTTTCTACCTTCGTGGCCAAACTTTCTCACCCTCTCAAACCCCACCCGCGTTTGGCTGGCTTTCAGTGCAAAATTCTTCAACGGTCAGCGTAGCGATAACGTAATGTTACCTAAACGCCCCTGAGGTCCGAACAGGGGAATTTCTCTGGTCGCTTTAAAACGTTTGATCACGAGCGGCTAGTACTCTTTGAGGCCTGTGTAACGAGTTTGATCGGTTTCAGGGGGAGATAACAATCGCGGTCAGTTTGTGGGTTGTTTGCCCTTAGATGAGCAAAGAGCACATAATATTATGATTGTCTCTCTGGGGGAAGTTTCGCAAAGTTGTTGCTTCTGAAACCTTTGTCTTACCCGGTATTACGATTACGCCGATACCTCCGAAGAAATATGCAGTCCAGGTGTCCGGGGGGAGCGTCCTTTGTAATCTATAAGAGTGATGGGTTTAATAGACAAAGACATTCGTGAATATTTTTGGCCCGTAGATGACCATCATGAGATAAGGCAAACTTTAACACAGTACTAGAATGTGTTTGCCTATGTTCTAGTCATTTTCGGGTTTCGGGGAGACCGAATCGCTAGAGCAGACTCCAGTCAGGCGAAGAAAGTCATATACTCTTCGATCTAGAGGGTTTCTGAATACCGCTAGCGTAACGAATCGTCAACCCCGTTCCTGAATCAAAACCCCTTTTTGTCAACGCCAAGTTAAGCTCACGCAGTGCAACGGAGCCAACGCAAAATCTGGAATCGCCAAATGCAGTAGTAGTTCTCTACTCGCCTATTGGATTACCAGCCAGAGCATTGCGGCTTCCAGAATATCAAAACCGCCCAGCATGCCTATAGCAGTATTCCATATCACCCGCCTTTTTGTGCCTAAACGGGGCACTCAGCAAAACCACAGCCAAACCAGTTTAAACAGGATTTACAGCCAAGCAGAGCCTAGCGCCGGATAAGCGCGCCTGGGACTCTTTGTCCTCAAGTGACTTCTTTTGGTGTATTTTCTGGATACTTAAAACCTCGCACGTATGAGCAGCCATCTATGGACAGATTTCCTGCCCCCCTCACGCAAGTAGCGGTCACCAACGTTTAGCACCAACAAGGAAAGTTTTGTAGGCTAGTCCCTCACGAAGGATCTACAAGTAATACACTTTCTGGAGCTAGCACCTTTGGTCCCACGAAAAAGCGGACAGGCTGTCGCTCAGTTTGTGTTTGTTTATTCGATCAGCAGGAGATAAATAGAGTCTTCCAGACCACCTCGCGCAATTAGGGAGGAATCACCAATGATAGCGCCTATACAGTGATTTTATTCAGGTTAATTCCATCACCCATGGAGGATATGTACGAAAAAACCACTTACTGGAGCTATTTCATATGGTCCCGAAAGCGGACGGACTGACACTCAGTTATTTTATCTCTCTGTGTTCTACAGGTTTTATGAATGGTGGTGTGTGTGTGGTTGTTGGTGTATTTTGCATATTTTGGTTATTGATGAATTATTGATGACTATTGATGAATATTTGATTATTGATGTAAATTTATGCTGTGTATGATGATGTGCATTAATTCCATGCTTTTCTTCTTTAATAAAGTTTACACATGTATTAATGCGCTGTTCCCGACCCTTTTCATCCATAATTAACTTGGTTTAGCTCTTTACTAGAATCTCTATGTATGATAAGAGAAAAGAGTGAGAGCAGGAGATGCTTAGACAGTGAAAAGTGAGTTGAGGCTTGGAGAGAGAGATCATTTTGGTAAATCTTCTTCCAGGTTGTCTCAAGTCCATCTCCTATTTACACCTTTCTGTGTGTGTAATCTATAACTCTGCCAGTCCACTATCCCTTGTCGATTTCACTACTATTGTCCAACTCGACAATTACTCTACCACTTTAACTCAACCACGACAATTAATGGGGTCTCGCCGCGGAATTTGAACTACATCTGCAGCAATCGCAACAGATGAGGTTGCAGTCTGGTAGGAATCTCTCACAAGATTCTATCTTGATTCTTAGAGTTTAGTGTTCTGCAAATTATAGGAATCGATATCCCTAGACATAACGAACTATTTCTTTTGGGTGGAAGTCGGAACAGGGTTTTTTCTCCACAGCAATCATAAATATTAAGTTACATTTATTGTTCATGCTACACATGAGACAGCTGGAAAAGGTTGATGGTATCACTGCTGAGTTTTTGGTTGACAAATCTGACGACTATTGTTGTAAAAGTCAGAAAATTTTTTTTTAAGGGTTAATTTTTTTTTCAGGAGTAGCTCTTTAATCTGAGATAAGAAGCTACAGATAGTCAGTTACTAGCTTGCATCTGTACCAAGGGAGGGTGTTCATTCGGATGATAGTAACCAATCCTCTCAATAGCTAAGTACTGACAGAACTGGGGTGAAGTGATAGTAATAAGTTTTACATCACTTCCATTTTTTGGAGTTTTTTTGGGTTTGTGCTTGTCGCAATCAGAGTAGCTACAAACTTTCTTGTTTTTAAAGTTTCCAGGCTAGCCTAGATTTTATTGACTATTAAGTTAATCAGCACCTAGTAGACTAGGTAACTAAGATCTCTAGGTTCTATTCTTCTATAGTGTTTGCTCACCCTGATATAATGGCCGATCTAGATAAAGTGCATAGGATTGCCCTCGAGGTAGCTAAGTACATGGAGTACAAGGATAGCGAAATCCAGCTCTTTCTAGAATTTGCAGTAAGCCTGCAGGATCAATACGAGGTAGACAATTGGTTTGACAGCCGTTTAATCTTGGCATGGTCCTGTAAACAAACTGGGGAGAGTGAAGCATTCACCCGACAGTATGTAGAAGAAGTGATAGAAGATGAGAAGCAAAGGGAAAAGCAAAGACAAGAACGGGACAAGCAATTGGAAAGGGAGCAACAAGAACGGGACAACCAATTGGAAATAGAGCGACAAGAAAGGGACAGGCTACACCAAATCAGAATGAATGAACTGGATAGCCAAATTCGGAGTATGGAAACAGATACTAAATGTAGTCACTCTAATTCCCCTTCTACTGTGCCCTTAACGGTCAACGCCCCTGCAAACCTTGCGCCCATGAAAGAAAACTTGCCTGCTAAAACCGAACCCCATCTCCAGAAAATTGACTTTCCTTTGGACTTGGATCCGAAGCCCAAACAAGGAAAGAATTTACGTCGGGATAGCAGACCTAAGGCCACGGGGAAAATTACGCAACGTTCCCAGGCATGGAAACTGCACAAAGGTGAGAGAGGTGCTAACAAGCATTGTAATACGGATTGTTCCCGTCTGGCAAGCGGCGAACCCCGAGCCTCTCACGCTCCAGACCGAGCAGCACCTAACCGACACGTGACGTAGAGAAAAGGGAGCCACACCCTATCACGTTATATTTCGCTAGATTCCCGGCCGGACAGCGAAAAACCATATGCAGAGGCGTATCCCTCCAACTCAACGATCGTAGAAAGGAGGTGCCGCTCCTCTTATCACCCTGAGCTTAAAAGGTGCAAGAATAAGTCGCCTGCTAAAAGGGTTTAAAAGTTCCAAACCGTTCCAAGGAACTTTGGAAAAACACACTGAGAGTTTTTTCTCGGGCACTTCGCGATCTAACGGGATCTCAAACCGTCCAGTCCGTTGCATGCAGACTGCGGAGCCTGTAATCCAGGAAGTGGATCTCGCATTGCAGGACAAAGTTCAACTGACGCCAGTAACTTCCTCAGGGGAGGGCAAAGTTAACGTTTATGGTGGACACAGGGTTCCAGGCGAAGGGATCCCTGGTATTCCATTTGAGTCTCTCACACTTCTCAGGGGAGAAGACAGTGAGAAAAGCTGCCTTACTACTGTACAAGGAGCCATTGTTGAGAGCCTTGGCTCACGTCATGCTAGTAATGGTAAAGCGACTCAACAAACTCTGCAACTCGCAGATATTACCTATCTTTCTCCACGGATAGAAGCTACGGAGATCTGTTATGATTTAGTAGAACCCCAGAATGCGATCGATTACTCTCTGCTTCAGGCAACTGAGGTCTCTCATTCAAATCGCATTATTCCAGTGGTCGCAACCCCACTGATGGACAGCAAAGTAGTCGCCTCCGCCAGGCCATTACAGAGCAACTTGATCATTTCCGTTGACCAAGCCAGAGTTGTGACTGGCAAGGAAAGCTCCAGATCCACCTTTAGACGGCACAGGTCTGAAGATTGATCAATGCTCCCACCGAAACAGGGGAGTAGGTGTGGAGAGGCAGAAGAAAAATGCTAGCATTTCTTCGGCCAACGAACGGCTTTATTTGCCAACTAGGGTTACACGCGCGCGAAAAATCCCGATAGACTGCAGCTATAGAGGGTTATTCAAGTCCACGCCCGTGACAGGTAAATAGATACGTAAGCAGCCTGAGCCCAACAATGATTACACCGCGCATAACAGGTCAGTGCCGACTGGCCTCGCAAAATCCCATTCGCTGAACGTCTATTAGACGGAGGGAAGAAAAGAAATGAACTCGGAGCTAGTCATACAGACAGACAGAAATTGGAAACGTATTTGGTTTATGAATATAGGATGTTCCAATGATAGGTAACGGACGTCGATGGAAAAGATAAATTACTGTCATTTTTGTCCGTATTCCTCGAACTTTAAAAGGGGGGGCACTTGTCACGTGACCGATAATTTATTTTACCATCTTGTCCATAATTTGATTACTCCCTTTTAATGTTCTGTTTTCCTGGACATTTTGTATTTTCTTTTTCTTTCATTTTCTACCTTCGTGGCCAAACTTTCTCACCCTCTCAAACCCCACCCGCGTTTGGCTGGCTTTCAGTACAAAATTCTTCAACAGTCAGCGTAGCGATAACGTAATGTTACCTAAACGCCCCTGTGGTCCGAACAGGGGAATTTCTCTGGTCGCTTTAAAACGTTTGATCACGAGCGGCTAGTACTCTTTGAGGCCTGGGTAACGAGTTTGATCGGTTTCAGGGGGAGATAACAATCGCGGTCAGTTTGTGGGTTGTTTGCCCTTAGATGAGCAAAGAGCACATAATATTATGATTGTCTCTCTGGGGGAAGTTTCGCAAAGTTGTTGCTTCTGAAACCTTTGTCTTACCCGGTATTACGATTACGCCGATACCTCTGAAGAAATATGCAGTCCAGGTGTCCGGGGGGAGCGTCCTTTGTAATCTATAAGAGTGATGGGTTTAATAGACAAAGACATTCGTGAATATTCCTGGCCCGTAGATGACCATCATGAGATAAGGCAAACTTTAACACAGTACTAGAATGTGTTTGCCTATGTTCTAGTCATTTTCGGGTTTCAGGGAGACCGAATCGCTAGAGCAGACTCCAGTCAGGCGAAGAAAGTCATATACTCTTCGATTTAGAGGGTTTCTGAATACCGCTAGCGTAACGAATCGTCAACCCCGTTCCTGAATCAAAACCCCTTTTTGTCAACGCCAAGTTAAGCTCACGCAGTGCAACGGAGCCAACGCAAAATCTGGAATCGCCAAATGCAGTAGTAGTTCTCTACTCGCCTATTGGATTACCAGCCAGAGCATTGCGGCTTCCAGAATATCAAAACCGCCCAGCATGCCTATAGCAGAATTCCATATCACCCGCCTTTTTGTGCCTAAACGGGGCACTCAGCAAAACCACAGCCAAACCAGTTTAAACAGGATTTACAGCCAAGCAGAGCCTAGCGCCGGATAAGCGCGCCTGGGACTCTTTGTCCTCAAGTGACTTCTTTTGGTGTATTTTCTGGATACTTAAAACCTCGCACGTATGAGCAGCCATCTATGGACAGAGTTCCAGCCCCCCTCACGCAAGTAGCGGTCACCAACGTTTAGCACCAACAAGGAAAGTTTTGTAGGCTAGTCCCTCACGAAGGATCTATAAGTAATACACTTTCTGGAGCTAGCACCTTTGGTCCCACGAAAAAGCGGACAGGCTGTCGCTCAGTTTGTGTTTGTTTATTCGATCAGCAGGAGATAAATAGAGTCTTCCAGACCACCTCGCGCAATTAGGGAGGAATCACCAATGATAGCGCCTATACAGTGATTTTATTCAGGTTAATTCCATCACCCATGGAGGATATGTACGAAAAAACCACTTACTGGAGCTATTTCATATGGTCCCGAAAGCGGACGGACTGACACTCAGTTATTTTATCTCTCTGTGTTCTACAGGTTTTATGAATGGTGGTGTGTGTGTGGTTGTTGGTGTATTTTGCATATTTTGGTTATTGATGAATTATTGATGACTATTGATGAATATTTGATTATTGATGTAAATTTATGCTGTGTATGATGATATGCATTAATTCCATGCTTTTCTTCTTTAATAAAGTTTACACATGTATTAATGCGCTGTTCCCGACCCTTTTCATCCATAATTAACTTGGTTTAGCTCTTTACTAGAATCTCTATGTATGATAAGAGAAAAGAGTGAGAGCAGGAGATGCTTAGACAGTGAAAAGTGAGTTGAGGCTTGGAGAGAGAGATCATTTTGGTAAATCTTCTTCCAGGTTGTCTCAAGTCCATCTCCTATTTACACCTTTCTGTGTGTGTAATCTATAACTCTGCCAGTCCACTATCCCTTGTCGATTTCACTACTATTGTCCAACTCGACAATTACTCTACCACTTTAACTCAACCACGACAATTATGATGCAGGTTTCCTACAACGTGATTGGTTGCAATGGTAACTACCTGCTTCCAGAGGAGCGAACAAGGGAAATAAGAATGTCTGTCTTTGAAATCTGAAACAGAATTAGTGTCATTATTATCTTTGTGATATTCATTTGCTATTTCTATCTTCGGTGTTATCTCCCATATTTGTCCACTTATAGAGGAGCATATTCTGGACGATACATTAGATAGTTTAGTTCTTGTGTGACTATCAAGCTGAACATTGCTGTTCATTGTATATTCACTCTCCCAGCTTTCCCCCCCCCCCCACCCCCCCCCCCCCCCCCCCCCCCCCAGACAATTTTTTTTTCATATCGTGTATAATCTTTACCGTCTTGCCAGATCAACCCATTACATACTAGGTCTCGTCTAATCTGTCGTCGTGTCTTATTGTCTCTCTTTCTTGAGAGCACCTCCGTCATCATTTTCCAGAAAAATCCCATTCCTATATCTCGAGAGGATAGTTGTTTTTTTTTTTATTTTTATCATCACCATCTCCCTTTTCTAACAACCACTGCAGCCAGCCCCGTTACACAAAGTCTGGGTTAAAACTCTTGGAGCAGTGATTTATGTTCCTGTTTGTTTGACATGATGAGGTTGCTAGCCTCATACACGATCTAATATAGTCGCCTATTACAGCGGTAGTCCTTGTCTTTCTTTGACTCCTCAGATACACCACGGGAACTATGGGGAACGTATTTGTTTTTCCACATATTGCTAATATGTGAGCTGTCTGTTTTTTAGGGTCAGTGATTTTATATATATATATATATATATATATATATATATATATATATATATATATATATATATATATATATATATATATATATATATATATATATATATATATATATATATATATATATATGCCAGTCTACATAATAATGTGCATTTTCCCTGTTTGTTTTGATAATAGATTAAAATAAAAAGATTAAAATAAGATAAAAATTAAACATTTGTTTAGCCACGTAAAGCATCTGATGTCTTAAAGTGTCCCGCGCCTTGTTTCATAGAGTGCGCGTGCATTATTAAAACGTCCCATGAGAAACCAGCACAATATAAACTTTCCTCTAGCTTCAGTCCTTGGGTCATAGCGTCTTGTCTGTCAGACGTCATGAAACCCTCGCTGAAATTGTGTACTGTTCTCTAGCTGGCTCCGAGGCAACGATAATATATGTGTGTGTGTGTGTGTATGTATATATGTACATAAACAATTAATTTGTATTTAAGAAAGTATTCACTTCATTACCGTCTCAAGTTGGCCGAGTTGAGAAAACGAAAATTACATCATCCTGAAATGTCGAAACAATGTTTAAATTCATCTCTCCCGCCCACACACACATTCACACACACTCGCACCCAAAAAATTATATATATATATACAGAACATGGGAATGACACTTGTGGCATGTGAATTAAGCGAGCCCGCATCCTAAGAGTATCAGGAGGCTAAAAGACAGAAACATGACGTGATAGACCTTTTCTGGTGATCAGAATACCTCCTGTTGTGCCGCTCTGCAGTAGTTTTGTCATAATACTGTCTCATTAAACTTTCAGAAAATATATGTTCCATTAACATAACTTCTCTTCTCATTTAGCCTTTCGACAGGATATCTTTAGTAATATATTTTCACGAAAGATGTGCTAAATATGCATTCCAAGATAAGTTGCAAATATCATCATCAGAGGCAGAAGAGGAATAGAAGAAACTAGAAATTTCATTGGAACATTTTGTCAGCTGATGTAGTGTTGGTAGAGGCAAGGGAGATAAGCGTGGAAGGGAGATAATTGTTTATGTCTGATGTTTTCAGTTTGGAATACATCTATTCAGATGATGTAGTTTTCCAAGAGGTATGGCAGGTACACGTGGAAGGAAGATATTGTTTCTGTCTAATATTCGCAGTTGGAACAACATTCTGCAAACTGTTACCTGTTAGTGGAGATAAGCGTGAAAGGGAGATAATTGTTTCTTTAGCGTGAAAGGAGATTATTGTTTCTGTCTGTTATTTACAATTTAGAGCATGTAAGGTTCATATGATGTTGTGAACAAAAAATTAGGATAATTGTTTAGTCAGCTGAGTGATTTTTCGGAGGTTTTCTCATGGTGTCGGCGTCTGTGGCCTAATGGATATGAACGCAGTTTCATAATCCAGATATACCAGGTTCGAAACCTGCTGCAGGCGGTTTGGTAGCAGATCGCTTTGTGTGGATTTTTAACAATGGTATAAGCGCCGTACCGTTCAGAAAGCAATGGCAAACTACTGAATGAAATAATTGCCTAGAAAAATCACAAACAGCCAATAAAAGCTGGGGTTGATTGCCACGTCCTGTAAAGGATAAGCAACTAACTTTTTTCTCATGGTACTTACTTGAAAGGTGAAAGGTCTGATGACACGTTGTAAATATGTCTTAACACATCGTGTGATAAAAATATGATCTGATGATTGACAGAGAGGATGCTCGTAGAGAGTTGCGATGTGAGTTCTCGCAGACGACAGTGTGGCGAATCCTTCCTACAGAACACTTGTTTTAACTAAACGAACTGAACCCCCATAAACCGTTAACGTCACATTACACGGTAGAATTATGAAACAATTCACTAAAATCACATAATATTACAGTAATCAAGAGTAGCCCTAGACTGAGAGACCGCATGATATATTACTTTAGAAAACTTAAGTTTTCTTAGCACCTGCCATCTTCGCATCAGAGGTCAGCTCCGCTGGATCTCCAACATCTTCTGTGTCTTGTCATGATGGTAAGAACTGATAGACTCTTACCTGTCCATCTCTTGATGCTATCTTCCCACTCAGAGCTCTGTCTTTTCTTGCACGCTTGCCTTCAGTTTCTCCTTCCATTGTGGTTTATTTTTTTTTTTTAATCAAGGTGTCTTTTTGTCACTGGAATATTTTACATCTCATTCATTGATTCTTTTTTTTCTTCCTAGTTTTTTTACACTTCTTTTCCTTCCTCGGATTTCCTTCTTTCTTTTTCTGTTTTTAAAACTTCTCTTTCCACGAGATTCGCCTCGTTCCTTTGTAAATCTACATCTCAAGGGAGCGTCCGATTGGCAGAGTGGTTAGAGCGCTGGTTTCTCGCGGCAAAGGTGCCGGGTTCGATTCACGGTATCGACACGCTCTAGCCTACCCAGCAGTAAATGAGTACATGACTCTGCTCTTGAGTTAAGGGAGGAAAAGGCAGCGAGGAAGGGAACTGTTCACCCCCACCTGTCGATGCTAGACATAGTATATTGAAGTCTCTAACACTTCACTCCCCTACGGCAGTATCTGCAATGGGACTACCTATACTTTTACCGTTTACATCTTAAGTGTCTCAATTTTTTTCTTCCAACTTCTTGTTCAATTTCTACGTTTCTACACCATACAGTAATGACGAGAATATGTAACACCTGATGACTGTTATTTCCAATTTGAGAGTTAATGGTTTAGATGTTAGTATCCTGTCTCATGTTCTTGAATGTAGCTTTGGCCATTCCTATTCTCTTATTGATTCTGTTTCATGTCCATCATCTTCTGTTTTGAATGTGTTCAAGTTGCGAGGAACTCTTGACTCGTTCTAGTACTTTCTTGGAAGATAGCACATCGCCTCGTGTAAGTTCCCGCGGTTTTTTATGAGACAAAGACATAATAGAACTACTGCTGCTTCCAGTATGTCTTCCCAAGGTGAAGGCTGGCAAACACGTCATGTAGAATAAATAGCTACAGACACCACTGCTGCAAGAGCGTGTAAATCTTTGTGCGGGTTTCCTGCAAAGGTGGACAGCTGCAATAGTGGTTCCGTGCTCAACAGGGAGCGAAATGGGCAGTGATCATGATGATGATAACACTATCCTCAGCAATTGCACGCGAGGAAGACACTGTGATACGTGATCGATGAAGTGAGTGCAAGCCTGTTGACTACATTTCCGAGAAGCCATGTTTCATTAGCTGCCTGCAGGAACAAGTTGGCACTTCTTCACAGTCTGTGAAGACAGGATGAGAAGGAGTTAGTCTAGGTCAGGGGTCGGCAGCTAGTCATTCGTGGTCTACCGGTAGATCCCAGGGGATCATTTGGTAGATCTCTGGGTGGCTGATTTAAAAAAAAATAATAATTTTCAGCTAGGTAAATTGCAGACTAGACCTTTATCTTCCGGCAATTAAAAGTAATGGGTTCCCATGTTTAAAGGTAATTTCACAACATTCTCAGTGAAAACTCGTTAGCTAGCTTACTAAAAGTCATTTTATTCGTGAACTGTGTAATATAGGAAGCAGTCTTTTGTGTGAAGTTAACATTCGGTAAAATATTATTTGGTTTGAATTTTTCACACCGCTCTGTCGATGGAATAGCTGGAAGATGATCGTCAGGTAGAGATAAAAGTTACAACAAGGCTGCACTTATTCCAAATTCTAAACACTCTGAAACCTGAAAACAGATTTTATCAGAATAGATCTTTAGAGAGTTCAGTTGTTCTAAAGTAGAACCTCATAGCTGCTGGGTTGCCGACCATTGGTCTAGCCAAAGCTTAGCAAGTCAGAAAATAGGTACCACTCATGTGGTCTATACAGCGTCGGATCTGCAGAAAGGCGAGACCTTGTTCAAATAGCATGCTCACAAGCGTACTAGAAAAGGCTATGCGAGTAACGCTTCAGCATTTAATCTTGGTAACTTTGCGTTATTATTTTTATAAGTTATCGTTTAACTTTTCGCTCCCAGTGGAGCATGAAGCCACCAGTTGAACTGGTCCCTAGAAGGCTCGCACAAAGCATGCGTGTGTACTTGCACTTGTGGTGTCTATAGTAAATTTGTTATACGTGATGAGGTCGCCAGGCCTAAGCACAAACCTCTGTATTAGTCGCTTCTTGCGGCCTGCCTGATTGAGTAGTATTTCCATTTTTTTCTGTTTTATCGGAGATTCCCGTAAACTGCACGTCACATTTGAGTTTTTGTAGTCCACGGATAATATGTAGTGTAAACTCAAGAAAACTGACATCATAATTCTTTTTAAGGGAAAAAGATTTTTAGTAACGTAGTTTGTTACTTAAGTTTTATTTCTGATATGTATAATAATTAGACACATTCAAACTTCCGTATCAGGGTATTCCACTAAGGAACTTTGCTGTTATAATTCTGAATACGTGGAGACGTGAAAGAGCCGTAGATTTTTAAGTTATACAGTTGCTTGCCTTTCAAGAGGACAATAAAAATGATTAAATTATGTAGTTATATAAGTACATTCTGAGATTTGTCTGAATTGTCTGTACCGCTTCTCATCTCTCTACGGAGCAAAGGCCTGCAATAAGAGCCTTAAAAACCATGTCATATGGCGTTCTGTGTCCTCCACAAGCTTCGTATTTCTTTCTCACATTCTCTTTCTCACATTCTCTTTCTCACATTCTCTTCACCGTGCGTTTTTATATCTCGTCTCATAATTCCAGAACAAGGACTGTCTAATGATGCTCAGGATGAGCGGCTCCTTCACGGTGTGTCCTACTAAGGTTCAACTTGATTTCAGCATTTCTGATTCCAGGGGCATTTATTTTGCTTGAACTATACTAAATTAACAGTGCCAGACACAGATGTCTGCTTTCGCCAAAGGTCTTCCTCGTGGTCATGTACTGTGTGATCAGACAGACAAAAGGAGGAAAGAAAAAATCAGCTAGAAGATTCAGATTTCGCCATTTGCATGTGTCTAGAAAAGACAACTAGATCAACATAAAAAGAAATACAGAAGAGTATATATAAAACAAATAAAATTACAATAAATTATAGGCCAATAGATATGAGATAAATCAATGGTCTAAGGAAGTGCACTGCATAATTGGAAAGCAGCATCGACAAAGATGGACGATCAAATCAGGAAATCATTGTCAGGGTAAATAAAGATGGACGTACCTTCTACTCTTTTCTAACAGCATGGGACGCAGCCACACTTTCTCTTTAAAAAATTAGGCTGTTCAACACAATTGTTAGAAAGAAAAAAATAGGTTCTGCTATATGGACACAAAAAGTTGGGTGTCGCAAATACATCACATGCAAACATCAGACAGCCAAGTCTTATAAAAGAAAATGTAATACTTTCTCCGTGACAGACGTTGCCGTAGAAATATGTCTATAAATACCGTTTAGTAATTTATATAAGAGTTTAAGACAACTATAAATTCAAAACTCGTGTGTCTAATTAATCAATGAATTTGCTTTGTTTTTCACGTTCTTCGTTTTATTTATTTTTCTGGAATGTATTTTTAGTTATAGAACTGAGGTCTTTGAAACTACTGCAGGCAGGAGCCAGAGATTAACTATAGCTGGAGGGGAACCACTGTACACTGGCACATCTTTATGATTAGATTTGTTGAAAATATTGTGTACACATGTCTGCCAGGTATTAGCGAGGTGTTGAAAATATTGTGTACACATGTCTGCCAGGTATTAGCGAGGTGTTGAAAATATTGTGTACACATGTCTGCCAGGTATTAGCGAGGTGTTGAAAATATTGTGTACACATGTCTGCCAGGTATTAGCGAGGTGTTGAAAATGAGAGCATCGAAAGTTGCCATAGAATTGAAAACGAGTTAAAAATCTTCAGAGCACATGGAGACAATCAGAGAAAACTTCTGGTAGACAACAGAACGTGTACAAATACTTTTGTGTTCAACGAACTGTTGTGATAATATTTGTAATTGTTACCAATCTGATGCAGGTGTGTGTTCAAACTGATGTAGTAAGGCTGATATATATATACTGCTATGGTGGTAGTGGCTGGTGATGTATCGTGCTGTAATATAACTAATCGCGAATGTGTGACATGGTAGTTCGTCGAGGTGGACGTCTATGTATCAGTGCAGACTGGTATCACCACACGTAACGTACAAGAGTGTGTGTGGCATTCATCACCTTGAAAGATGTAGATGTGACGTTGATGGAGTCAAAATATAGATAAACAGCTGTGTACGTTTTGATCATTTATTATGGTCACAGCAACAAGACGAAGACGACTCCATGTAAGTATGACACAGGAACATGGCGGATATGAAAACAGTTCACAACAATGGCATGTACATAAGTTTCAATAATTATCTGCTTATCAAAGTGTTGCAGCCTCCAAGATATCTCTCAGTCTACAACTAGCGGAAAAACCCCATATTACACAACGGGTAAATACTGTATAAACATCCAACAGTTTCTTTCTGACTCATAAAGTCATTCTTCTTAAGTCGACCTCCCAAACATGGCGGGCGACGAAATTAGCATAGTCCATCCCTCTAATCGGACGTATCGAAGATAGGCTGTCCTTTCGAAGATAGGCTTATACAACTCCCTTGTACATCAGGCGAGTTTTCATTTTCAAAGTTATAATAACTAATAACCCATCTGTTCTTCCACTCCAGATAGTTATATATATATTAGGCCTCTATCAAACAGTACACACTGTGGATTCCTCTTCTGTAAACATAAGTGTCTGAGTTCAAAATATACCGCCAATCATGCGGGTTGTAGAAGATTATCTATTCTCACGGGTCTCTGTGTGTAAATCTAGAAAAACCAGTCTTAGATGGCTCCAACGAGCGTAACAAGAGGAATGCTCTGCCTTCCAACCATTTGTGAGCTCTTGTCACTAGTTGACTCAAAAATATGATCCTTACAAAGGAAGTGTGAAAGTTTCGTAATATTACCTTGATACGAATTCCTAACACCACTTAGAAGCAACTGTCGTCTTCCTGACGAACAGAAAATAACACAGGGGACTCTAAATATAGTGGAAGAGTTTCCATCCCCAAAAGGCAATGCAGAGAAATAATCAGACATTCCGTCTGACAGACCCAGAACAAAAACACGGCCTCCCGCCGGAAATCTTCTTCAAAAACTTTCTTAGTTTGGACATGCGCAGTTCGCATTCCCTCTGACCTATCCAGTCAGCTGGTGACAACTTTTAAAGAGGAGTAACTACATATATACTTTCCCTCAAAGCAAAAGATGAGTATTCGCCCTTAGATTATGGTTCCAATGAAGAATACATTAGACCCAAAAATCTTATTCAAAATATAACAAGCATACAGACAGACTACATTAGCAGTTATGAAAAACTGCACGTAACAGTCTTGTATGTGCAATACTTGTCTTTTGTTGTTTTGTTTTGTTTTTAATTATTACCCGAGTCTGTTCCACTAACACCTTAGCTAGCAGCTAGTAGTACCTTAACGAATATTTCGACTAAACTATTTCCGAGAAATAAAGATTAATATTTAAATTTTTTTAAAGCCATCTTATCATTTTGATCCATAATTTTAAGTCTGCAATACTTTACATTAAAATTTTGTCTTGAAGAAACAATCAGAAACTTACATTTGAAAGTTATTTTTAAGAAAAATGATGAGTTAAATCCGTTTCCCGAATGAAACTGGACAGAAGAGGATCTTGATTTAATGCACACCGTCACACTTTTCTATTTTCCCGAGAGTACATATAAGGGGAAACAATAAAATTATTGTCTAACTTTCAACCACAGTTACACCCCTTAGCTGTGGTCGAAAGTTAATGTACTCTCTCGAAAATAGAAAAATTGCGCAAATGACGGTGTGCAAAATGTGACTGATCGACCGACCAAAGTACTAACGACAGTAATTATGGTATTGGATTAATCTTTATTTCTCGGAAATAGTTTAGTCGAAATATTCGTTAAGGTACTACTATAGTCCGTTCGGAAATTCGTGCCCACACATTGTACGTTGTAACTTTGCAACCCCTTGACGGATGTTATTGAAATTTGCTACGTGCCCTACTTATATCAATGCAGTTATTAATATATTTTTTGCCCTTACAAAACTCATGTCATGTTCGAATTTTCTTCTTTAAGTTATATAAAAAAAACTCTTACCGTTGTCTGGATTAATTTTTATTAGTTTTACAGGAAAATATCTCGGAGCTATTATAGACCGAAAGGGGGGCATCAAAGAAGAGTTGGACACTCGAAAAGCAGCGGCTGGGAGACTTTATCAGGCCATAAATCGAGGATTCCTCAGCAAGAAAGAGGTTGGTAAGAAAACGAAGATGGCTGTATACCGTTCCACCTATGTCCAAGTCTTGACATACTGATGCGAGTCATGGGCAATGACTACAACCCACAAAAGCCAGATTCAAACCTCAGAAATGAGGTATCTGAGGAAGGTGGTTGAAGTAACAAGAAGAGACATGGTCCGCAACCAGACGATACGTCAAGGCCTAAAATCCCACCCGCTGCAGACCCAAATAGAACAGTCCCAATTAAGATGGTTTGGCCATGTCTGCAGAATGGGAGAAGATCGGCTACCACGACAAGCATGGGAAACAAAGAGCCAGGGATCCAGACCTCCAGGACGACCCAGAGTCCGCTGGGAGGACAACATTAGACAATCTTTGAAGGACCGAGGACTAGAATGGAACCAGGCCAGGAAGAAGACAGCCGATAGGATAGTCTGGCGCTCTCTCTTCCAAACCTCTACACCTCACGGTAGAAGAGGAACGACTAAGTAAGTAAGACTCTTGCTAAGATGGGTTGTTTATACCACGACATCCATAAACCAGGTAGGAGAACACGAAAGGCCCTGGGTGTAGATAGAAGATCTTTTCGACTTTGGATACAACAGGACGGTGATTGTACAGAGGCTGCGGTTAAGCAAGGAAGGGAGAGAAAAATTGATGGTTTTGACAAGGATGTAATTAGACGTTTGATTTTGAAGATGTTTAATGCCAATCAACTTGCTACTCTCCGCATGCTGAAAAGTCGGCTGCAAGCAGAATGCGATATTAACGTCTCAAAAACAACTCTTTGGCAACTTGTAAGAAGTGTCGGCTTCACTTTTAGAAAAACGTCTGGCAGAAGGAATTTTTTATGTGAAAAACCACATCTGGTTGCAGCTCGAAGCAAATACCTTAGGCAGATTTGTGAGAGAAGGCAAGACGGCTATGATATAGTGTATTTGGACGAATCTTGGGTTAATGCTCATCATACGAACGAGAAAGAATGGCAATCTGTTGACGGAGACCATAGAAGGAAAATTCCCAGCAGCAAAGGTCAACGCATTATATTAGCACATGCTGGCAGCAGACAGAATGGGCTTGTCCGTGATGCAGAGCTTATTTTTCTGTCAAAGTCTGTAGATGGTAGGGACTACCCCAGTGAAATGAATGGGCAAATTTTTCGAGATTGGATAGTGAATACACTCCTCCCGACTCTAGATAGGCCGTCTTGCCTGGTGATGGATAATGCGTCCTATCATAATGTTCTAGCGCAGGAGGATAAAGCTCCCACTTCGGCAAGCACGAAAGACGAAATCAGGAGGTGGCTTGTGAATGAAAATATCTTCGCTGACAACAGCTATTTAAAACCAGAGTTGTTGCAGCTTGTGAGACAGAGGAATAAGACAAAAGTAAATCTGATTGATAAAATCATCCAAGAGCAGGGTCATGTTTCTCTTCGACTCCCACCTTACCATTCTCACCTTAACCCTATAGAGCTGGTTTGGGCTAGAGTTAAAGGGCAAGTGGCCGCCCAGAACACCACTTTTAAAATGTGCGATGTTAAAGACATGACTCGTGAGGCCCTTTCACGAATAGACACAGAGTACTGGGCTAAATGTGAAGAACACGTGCTACAGGAAGAAGAAGATTACTGGCAGCGAGATGGCTTGCAGTTTATCCAACCAATAACTGTTGTGAACTTATTGGAGTCGTCCGATTCGGAATGAGGCACGTCGATCGCATTCCTTCGTTTGTGATAAACTAATTTCATATGCCAATCTATAATAACACATAAACAGTTACGATTCGTCATAGCTTCCTGATGATTTACTGCTGTCGTGAGAAATTCTAATCCACATATATAAATTAAAAAGTAAATGTAAAGCCTAACAAATAAATTCTATAAAAGGAAGAAGAATGGTAAAGAACAGTGCTGTCACAATGACAGTACTCGAAATCCCCTTTGTTTTATGCTTCGTCTGCAAATTGTAACGTTTCCACGTTAAATATAAGCCACTGCATAAATACATGCGTTTCCACAACCCAATAAAACGTGTACTGCAGTTCTAAGAAAAACCTTGAGATACGCAAGTGATTAATGACCTAAAGTAATCCTAACATTAATTATACTACGTTACCAAAACGAACGAACAGATGGACTAAGATGGAAAGAAGGGAGGGCTGAAGGCAGCAACGCAAGCAACACTAAACACGCGTCTCGCTATATTAATGCCACCCCTAACACGCGTGTAAGGCCACATGCACTAACTTTATTTCAGACGGACAGTGATAAAAACACTACCCTTCCCAGAGTTAGGTTTTAAAAAAACCTGAAAAACGCTTATTAGGAAAGATGACATTAGATGGATTTACGTTTGAAAACATGACAGTACCCAGACACCACATGGGGATTGAAGTGAACAGGAGGTGGTAGAAAATGCACATTTTGAACGCAGCCACCTAGCTCCCTTAGATTGAGATATTTGGATTCCTTAGGGCTTGCTGACACAGAATATGTTAAGTGTTACGCAAATAGTCCAGGAATTAATAAATTATAGGCAAAAGAAAATAATGAGGGTGTCAGACAACCTAAAAACTCGGAGTCGCTCAGTGGCAGAATTTTAGACCACCATTGTACGGAAATAGGCCACAAGTTACATTTGAATTGATTGGAGGGAATGATATGTAAGGCTAAACACGATTAGTCGGACTATAAATGCTATCTTTTGTTGTCAAGGGAGACGGAAGTAAGAGTACTTTTTTTCAAAAGATGGGGTAGAAATGGCCTGATTTGTTAGGTCTGTTAATATAGTTAATTGATAGCGTTAGTTCGAGACCACTAGTTCAAATAAGCTTGATAAAGCAACAGTGCGTTGAAGCCAGCTCATATTTTTGCTAAATAAAAGCCTGGAACATAAGCAGATGGGAATTTGTGCCAGTATTTGTGCCTACATTCATTGCTAGTCAACGTATCTGTGTTTATTTCCTTGAATTGTGGTAGGTTGAAATATTTGATCTCTTTTTAATGAAAATTGAATGTACATTGATAATTTATGTCTGTATATATGTGCAGTTCAGTAGCGAACATGAGACAAGGCCTATATCTATATATATATTGCTCCAACCTGAACAAAAGGTGTCGGAGAAAAGTCAAACTACATGGAATTACCACATAGTACACTGACACCTACCTTATGACATGGAAGGACTTATAGCTGAAAGTGCAGAGGCGTAGTAACCATTAGGGAGGTTAATACTGGAGTAAACTGCTTCAGAAGAAGATAGCAGTTAAACTAAAGCTCTGAACTCTGTGTTTGTGATGTATTGTGCTCAGTCTAGCCAGATAGTATAAATTGGTTCTGAAGTAGGAGGTACATCCTTCTTGTTTCAGGGACTGTGGTCCTAGTTATTGAAGCCGCACCTGGTCTGAGCATTTGCTGAATCCAGAGGCTACAACATACTCTTTGGTCCCTGTAGTAACCAGTGAGGTGTCTTCAGAACCAGTGAGGTGTCTTCAGAACCAGTGAAGAAGTCTAGCAGAGGAGTCTTTGCCTGCCGGTATCACGAAAGTTAAGCCCTTCGTGGCCAACAGAGCTCAACAATTTGTACCACCTCCTCTTAAAATGAATTGTATTAATTAAAGAGGGGTAATTAATTGTTTTAATGACAGGAACTGAGAACATCTCCAATACTAGTGTCGTGAAATATTCTAATCCACATATATAAATTAAAACGTAAATATGAAGCCTAACAAATAAATTTAATAAAGGAAAGAAGAATGGTAAAGAACAGTGCTGTCACAATGACAGTACTCGAAATCCCCTTTGTTTATGCTTCGTCTGCAAATTGTAACGTTTCCACGTTAAATATAAGCCACTGCATAAATACATGCGTTTCCACAACCCAATAAAACGTGTACTGCAGTTCTAAGAAAAACCTTGAGATACGCAAGTGATTAATGACCTAAATTAATCCTAACATTAATTATACTACGTTACCAAAACGAACGAACAGATGGACTAAGATGGAAAGAAGGGAGGGCTGAAGGCAGCAACGCAAGCAACACTAAACACGCGTCTCGCTATATTAATGCCACCCCTAACACGCGTGTAAGGCCACATGCACTAACTTTATTTCAGACGGACAGTGATAAAAACACTACCCTTCCCAGAGTTAGGTTTTAAAAAAAACCTGAAAAACGCTTATTAGGAAAGATGACATTAGATGGATTTACGTTTGAAAACATGACAGTACCCAGACACCACATGGGGATTGAAGTGAACAGGAGGTGGTAGAAAATGCACATTTTGAACGCAGCCACCTAGCTCCCTTAGATTGAGATATTTGGATTCCTTAGGGCTTGCTGACACAGAATATGTTAAGTGTTACGCAAATAGTCCAGGAATTAATAAATTATAGGCAAAAGAAAATAATGAGGGTGTCAGACAACCTAAAAAACTCGGAGTCGCTCAGTGGCAGAATTTTAGACCACCATTGTACGGAAATAGGCCACAAGTTACATTTGAATTGATTGGAGGGAATGATATGTAAGGCTAAACACGATTAGTCGGACTATAAATGCTATCTTTTGTTGTCAAGGGAGACGGAAGTAAGAGTACTTTTTTTTCAAACGATGGGGTAGAAATGGCCTGATTGGTTAGGTCTGTTAATATAGTTAATTGATAGCGTTAGTTCGAGACCACTAGTTCAAATAAGCTTGATAAAGCAACAGTGCGTTGAAGCCAGCTCATATTTTTGCTAAATAAAAGCCTGGAACATAAGCAGATGGGAATTTGTGCCAGTATTTGTGCCTACATTCATTGCTAGTCAACGTATCTGTGTTTATTTCCTTGAATTGTGGTAGGTTGAAATATTTGATCTCTTTTTAATGAAAATTGAATGTACATTGATAATTTATGTCTGTATATATGTGCAGTTCAGTAGCGAACATGAGACAAGGCCTATATCTATATATATATATATTGCTCCAACCTGAACAGAAGGTGTCGGAGAAAAGTCAAACTACATGGAATTACCACATAGTACACTGACACCTACCTTATGACATGGAAGGACTTATAGCTGAAAGTGCAGAGGCGTAGTAACCATTAGGGAGGTTAATACTGGAGTAAACTGCTTCAGAAGAAGATAGCAGTTAAACTAAAGCTCTGAACTCTGTGTTTGTGATGTATTGTGCTCAGTCTAGCCAGATAGTATAAATTAGTTCTGAAGTAGGAGGTACATCCTTCTTGTTTCAGGGACTGTGGTCCTAGTTATTGAAGCCGCACCTGGTCTGAGCATTTGCTGAATCCAGAGGCTACAACATACTCTTTGGTCCCTGTAGTAACCAGTGAGGTGTCTTCAAAACCAGTGAGGTGTCTTCAGAACCAGTGAAGAAGTCTAGCAGAGGAGTCTTTGCCTGCCGCCATCACGAAAGTTAAGCCCTTCGTGGCCAACAGAGCTCAACAATTTGTACCCCCTCCTCTTAAAATGAATTGTATTAATTAAAGAGGGGTAATTAATTGTTTTAATGACAGGAACTGAGAACATCTCCAATACTAGTTCCAACAGAAACAAACACATGCAGTCATGATGTCTAATAAGAATCTATCTTGAAGAACAAAACCAGTATTACCTCATATTACCACATCACAACTCACACACATAGATTACTAATATTGTATGTCAATGCAAAGACCACATTTATATCTGTGTACATAATATTTGTAATTACATGTTATAATATTGCCTGGTTCACTGTGTAGTTGAATCAGGATCACTATTGTAGAAAAAATCAATACATCTGTATATATCTGAAATTTATCATTGAATCTTTTAAGATAGTCTTCTAGAGTGTTGACTGTTTGTGAGTGTCACAGTGTTGTCAAGTGTGGTGGAATAATTAAATTGTTTATCTGTTTGTTGTTGTGGTGACTTACACTTCATCATTTGCATAACCCTAGACATATAACGTTGCCAACACAATATTCCAGAATAATTCTGACTGAGATATAAATATGTGGCAGTAAGTAAGGTTATCTGTAAAACACTACACATATTAGATACAGATACCTTCACAGCTGATCTCAGTCAGTACACTAAGTCCCTATAAACATTTATATCATCCCACTTTACCACATATATTGGGGTCCGGTCCGGGATATTGAATCCTTTACTAGTATAAATATTGGGGGTAATTCACTTCAGGGAATATAAAAAGTTAAAAGGTATCCTTGGGTGGAATTAAATAAGGTTGAGCTCTTGGTGCCTGTTTTGTCTATTGGATATATAATTACAGATTATATTGTTTAGTTAGATATTTTATTTAATTACCTGATATAAAATGGCGGACCTGGCCAAATTTCGATCTGCGGCTGTACAGACTGCAAAAGAGTTGGGATTAGATGGGCAAGTTATGATTACCTATGTCACTACTGAATGTGACAAATTTATTGAACGCGAAGAAAGAAGGTTTGAGGCCGAAAGAAGGTTAGAGGCTGAAAAAGAAATTAAGAGGTTGCAGATTGAGGCTGACAAAGAGGCTAAAGCATTGGAGGCTGATAGGGAGATTAAGAGGCTCCAATTAGAAGAACAAAAGGCAGAAAGGGAAGAGAAGAGATTAGCTGCAGAAAGGGAAGCCGAGGAAAGAAGATTAGCTGCAGAAAGGGAAGCCGAGGAAAGAAGATTAGCTGCAGAGAGGGAAGCAGAAAAGGAGGAGAAGAGATTACAAAGGGAACATGAGCTACGACTAAGGGAGTTTGAGTTTCAGGGCCATGCTCCTGAAAATGGTGCCAGTCCCTTTGCCTCTGATGCTACTGCTACTCAGGGAGCCTCAACCTCAGCTATGAACTTTCATTTAGATCATTTTGTTGAGAAAGACGATGATATTGAGAGCTATATAAATAGATACGAATTATTAGCTACCACATATGGGTTAGAGAGAGAAAGGTGGAGCTTAAAGTTATCTCAAGGACTTCGTGGGGCAGCTTATGAAGTTTTTGCCAAAATGCACAGAGATGATCAGGAAAATTATGACATGCTAAAGCAGGCTCTTTTGTTAAGATATGAAAAGAACGCAGAATTTTACAGAAAAAAATTTAGGAATGCTAAACTACTGTCAGGTGAAACCTATCACCAGTTCTCTGCACGGATAGAGACATACTTGGAGAAATGGACTTCTCTGGGGAAAACCCAAGATCTTAAGGAAATGGTCCTTATAGAACAATTAAGAGAGTCCATGGCTCCAGACCTGAGAAAGTTTCTCATGGAACAAGGTGCAGAGAGACTGGGTGAGTTGCTAACTGTTGCAGAAAGGTATCAGGCGGCTCAAGCAGAAGTATCAGGTAATAAAAAGAAACAGGTGGATAATTTTAGGGCACCACAGAACTTTAATGAATTTGATCCTAGGGATCAAAACAAAGGTAAGCACCAGTTTGATAGGCCACGGTATGACAATAAAAATAAAAACCCACAATTCGAAGAAAGGAAATATGATGAAAGAAAATCTTACAACCAAGGAAAAAGGTGTGTAAAAATTGTAAGATGAACAATCATGACACTGACCGTTGCAGAAGGAACCCTATAGTTATGGCAACCCTTCAGGTCAGGTCGACCTCAAGACAGGAGGAGGATATTATGTTGAATACCACTCCAGAAGAGATGAGGAAGGCACAGGCTGGGGATAAGACCCTCAAGCCTTGTTTCAGGAAATTGTCAACTTATCATACAACTCCAGGCAAGGGAGATTTTTACATGAAAAACAAGTTGATGTATAGGAAGACTGGAGCTAGATCCAAAGGTCAGGGACAGCTGGTACTTCCTAAAAGATATAGAACAGAATTAATAAGGAGCCTATATGTGAAACCAGATGGGGACCATGAGAAAATAGGTACCATCATCCAAAAGGTGGCTCACAATTATTATTGGCCCAAGGCAAGATGGGACATTGAGAATTTAGTAGAAAGGTGTAGCATAGCACATGAGGGAACACCCACAAGTGGGAACATTGATCAGGACCTGGACACGCCAAGGGGTAAAACTAGGCCTGAAAATACGAAGAAAAATAAATTTGATAAAGTGGACCAAAGGGAATGGGAAGCCCCTTTTCACGGACAAGCTTCACTTAACTGTTTTACAATGGCCACTATGCGGAGAGTGCAAAAAGATGTCTTACCCCAGGATAAGCCGCAAATCCCTCAATCGGACTTAAACAAACTGGAGGAAGAGGATGTAGAGAGGAAATCTCTCATCAAGAATTTTAAGTGGGGAGAAAGCCCCAGGAAAAGAATTGGTAGCGGTCGTTTTGTGCATGATAATTCTGGGAAGAAAAATCATCACTATAGAGCTTCAAGTGGAAGAGACCATACCGGTGCATGGACAAATAGGTCCACAAAATTAAAGGTCCATATGTAGCGCTGTTAAGAACGTGGACTGACGAAAAGGCAGAGGAAAATATTACATCCTCATACCAATATGTGAATGAGCTGACCACTCGTTTAAAAACTGGCTGGAAACTTGCCAATGAAAATTTGAAACAAGCCAGGAAGAAACATGCTGCTTATTATAACAGGAAGGCAAAAGACAGAGATTTGGCTGTGGGAGAGAAGGTACTGCTTCTTTTGCCCGGAAATCAGAATAAGTTACAAATTGGATGGCAAGGTCCATATACAGTTCTAGAGAAGGTGTCTAGAACCAATTATAAGATAGATAAGAAGGGGAAAGAAAAAAATCTATCATGTGAATCTCCTGAAGAAATATTTGGAAAGAGAACATCAGGAAGAGACACACTTGCTAACCTTGTCCATTGCAATGGAGATGAAGAAGGAACCACTTTCATCATTTGAATATCCATTACACCCCTGTGAGACAGCGGCACAGGTGAAAATCAGTACGCATTTAACGAAAAATCAGAAGGAGAGAGTGCAACAGGTTCTAGATAATCATACAGAGGTGTTAACAGATCGACCGGGGCATACAAACTTATTGGAATATGATATGAAACTGATAGACCCCACACCTGTCTGTATGAAGCCTTATTCGATTCCTTTTGCTAAGGAAAAAGCTTTGAAGGAAGAGATAGACTATTTGTTGAAGGAAGGAATTATTTCACACAGTGAATCTTCGTATAGTTCCAGTGTTGTACTTTTAAGGAAACCCTCTGGAGAACATAGACTCTGTATAGATTACAGAAGACTGAATGCTATTACAGAAGGACAGGTGGATCCATTGCCGGATACAAATCAGTTGTTTGCCAGGCTAAATAAAGCTAAATATTTCTCAAAAGTGGATCTGAGTAAAGGATACTATCAGATTCCAGAAAAACCTGAGATCAGACAAAATTGTTGGATGTAAACATTTCGGAGGAACGTAATGAATCCCTGAGTTGCCTCTTTGATTGAGGATATTCCGAATGTTTCATACAGGCTAATAAGAGGATTATGGGATCCACTACGAAAACTCTGCTATCACCAGATATATGTTATCTCCTCATAACGTACATTTTGAGGGAAATATAATGTTCTCTGGACATGTCATTGCGCAGACTCAGAGAAGAGAAATGGTGAATACGGGTTGCGAAGCAGCATTAAGACAAGCAGTCACACTTGCGGCTGTTCAGTAACATAACCGAAATATATTATTGGTTGTAGAAGTCTGAGACAGATTTAATGAGTAGTGCCTACTCTGAATGGACCCAACTACATAAAACCATGATAGCACAACAGCAGAGTAAAGTCAAGTTGACTTACATTTATCTATGTGTATATAGAATAAAGGACTGACATGGGATGTCTGTTTTAAGAGGGGAGATGTCGTGAAATATTCTAATCCACATATATAAATTAAAAAGTAAATGTAAAGCCTAACAAATAAATTCTATAAAAGGAAGAAGAATGGTAAAGAACAGTGCTGTCACAATGACAGTACTCGAAATCCCCTTTGTTTTATGCTTCGTCTGCAAATTGTAACGTTTCCACGTTAAATATAAGCCACTGCATAAATACATGCGTTTCCACAACCCAATAAAACGTGTACTGCAGTTCTAAGAAAAACCTTGAGATACGCAAGTGATTAATGACCTAAATTAATCCTAACATTAATTATACTACGTTACCAAAACGAACGAACAGATGGACTAAGATGGAAAGAAGGGAGGGCTGAAGGCAGCAACGCAAGCAACACTAAACACGCGTCTCGCTATATTAATGCCACCCCTAACACGCGTGTAAGGCCACATGCACTAACTTTATTTCAGACGGACAGTGATAAAAACACTACCCTTCCCAGAGTTAGGTTTTAAAAAAAAACCTGAAAAACGCTTATTAGGAAAGATGACATTAGATGGATTTACGTTTGAAAACATGACAGTACCCAGACACCACATGGGGATTGAAGTGAACAGGAGGTGGTAGAAAATGCACATTTTGAACGCAGCCACCTAGCTCCCTTAGATTGAGATATTTGGATTCCTTAGGGCTTGCTGACACAGAATATGTTAAGTGTTACGCAAATAGTCCAGGAATTAATAAATTATAGGCAAAAGAAAATAATGAGGGTGTCAGACAACCTAAAAAACTCGGAGTCGCTCAGTGGCAGAATTTTAGACCACCATTGTACGGAAATAGGCCACAAGTTACATTTGAATTGATTGGAGGGAATGATATGTAAGGCTAAACACGATTAGTCGGACTATAAATGCTATCTTTTGTTGTCAAGGGAGACGGAAGTAAGAGTACTTTTTTTCAAACGATGGGGTAGAAATGGCCTGATTGGTTAGGTCTGTTAATATAGTTAATTGATAGCGTTAGTTCGAGACCACTAGTTCAAATAAGCTTGATAAAGCAACAGTGCGTTGAAGCCAGCTCATATTTTTGCTAAATAAAAGCCTGGAACATAAGCAGATGGGAATTTGTGCCAGTATTTGTGCCTACATTCATTGCTAGTCAACGTATCTGTGTTTATTTCCTTGAATTGTGGTAGGTTGAAATATTTGATCTCTTTTTAATGAAAATTGAATGTACATTGATAATTTATGTCTGTATATATGTGCAGTTCAGTAGCGAACATGAGACAAGGCCTATATCTATATATATATATATATTGCTCCAACCTGAACAGAAGGTGTCGGAGAAAAGTCAAACTACATGGAATTACCACATAGTACACTGACACCTACCTTATGACATGGAAGGACTTATAGCTGAAAGTGCAGAGGCGTAGTAACCATTAGGGAGGTTAATACTGGAGTAAACTGCTTCAGAAGAAGATAGCAGTTAAACTAAAGCTCTGAACTCTGTGTTTGTGATGTATTGTGCTCAGTCTAGCCAGATAGTATAAATTAGTTCTGAAGTAGGAGGTACATCCTTCTTGTTTCAGGGACTGTGGTCCTAGTTATTGAAGCCGCACCTGGTCTGAGCATTTGCTGAATCCAGAGGCTACAACATACTCTTTGGTCCCTGTAGTAACCAGTGAGGTGTCTTCAGAACCAGTGAGGTGTCTTCAGAACCAGTGAAGAAGTCTAGCAGAGGAGTCTTTGCCTGCCGCCATCACGAAAGTTAAGCCCTTCGTGGCCAACAGAGCTCAACAAATTTTACCCCCTCCTCTTAAAATGAATTGTATTAATTAAAGAGGGGTAATTAATTGTTTTAATGACAGGAACTGAGAACATCTCCAATACTAGTTCCAACAGAAACAAACACATGCAGTCATGATGTCTAATAAGAATCTATCTTGAAGAACAAAACCAGTATTACCTCATATTACCACATCACAACTCACACACATAGATTACTAATATTGTATGTCAATGCAAAGACCACATTTATATCTGTGTACATAATATTTGTAATTACATGTTATAATATTGCCTGGTTCACTGTGTAGTTGAATCAGGATCACTATTGTAGAAAAAATCAATACATCTGTATATATCTGAAATTTATCATTGAATCTTTTAAGATAGTCTTCTAGAGTGTTGACTGTTTGTGAGTGTCACAGTGTTGTCAAGTGTGGTGGAATAATTAAATTGTTTATCTGTTTGTTGTTGTGGTGACTTACACTTCATCATTTGCATAACCCTAGACATATAACGTTGCCAACACAATATTCCAGAATAATTCTGACTGAGATATAAATATGTGGCAGTAAGTAAGGTTATCTGTAAAACACTACACATATTAGATACAGATACCTTCACAGCTGATCTCAGTCAGTACACTAAGTCCCTATAAATATTTATATCATCCCACTTTACCACATATATTGGGGGTCCGGTCCGGGATATTGAATCCTTTACTAGTATAAATATTGGGGGTAATTCACTTCAGGGAATATAAAAAGTTAAAAGGTATCCTTGGGTGGAATTAAATAAGGTTGAGCTCTTGGTGCCTGTTTTGTCTATTGGATATATAATTACAGATTATATTGTTTAGTTAGATATTTTATTTAATTACCTGATATAAAATGGCGGACCTGGCCAAATTTCGATCTGCGGCTGTACAGACTGCAAAAGAGTTGGGATTAGATGGGCAAGTTATGATTACCTATGTCACTACTGAATGTGACAAATTTATTGAACGCGAAGAAAGAAGGTTTGAGGCCGAAAGAAGGTTAGAGGCTGAAAAAGAAATTAAGAGGTTGCAGATTGAGGCTGACAAAGAGGCTAAAGCATTGGAGGCTGATAGGGAGATTAAGAGGCTCCAATTAGAAGAACAAAAGGCAGAAAGGGAAGAGAAGAGATTAGCTGCAGAAAGGGAAGCCGAAGAAAGAAGATTAGCTGCAGAAAGGGAAGCCGAGGAAAGAAGATTAGCTGCAGAGAGGGAAGCAGAAAAGGAGGAGAAGAGATTACAAAGGGAACATGAGCTACGACTAAGGGAGTTTGAGTTTCAGGGCCATGCTCCTGAAAATGGTGCCAGTCCCTTTGCCTCTGATGCTACTGCTACTCAGGGAGCCTCAACCTCAGCTATGAACTTTCATTTAGATCATTTTGTTGAGAAAGACGATGATATTGAGAGCTATATAAATAGATACGAATTATTAGCTACCACATATGGGTTAGAGAGAGAAAGGTGGAGCTTAAAGTTATCTCAAGGACTTCGTGGGGCAGCTTATGAAGTTTTTGCCAAAATGCACAGAGATGATCAGGAAAATTATGACATGCTAAAGCAGGCTCTTTTGTTAAGATATGAAAAGAACGCAGAATTTTACAGAAAAAAATTTAGGAATGCTAAACTACTGTCAGGTGAAACCTATCACCAGTTCTCTGCACGGATAGAGACATACTTGGAGAAATGGACTTCTCTGGGGAAAACCCAAGATCTTAAGGAAATGGTCCTTATAGAACAATTAAGAGAGTCCATGGCTCCAGACCTGAGAAAGTTTCTCATGGAACAAGGTGCAGAGAGACTGGGTGAGTTGCTAACTGTTGCAGAAAGGTATCAGGCGGCTCAAGCAGAAGTATCAGGTAATAAAAAGAAACAGGTGGAAAATTTTAGGGCACCACAGAACTTTAATAAATTTGATCCTAGGGATCAAAACAAAGGTAAGCACCAGTTTGATAGGCCACGGTATGACAATAAAAATAAAAACCCACAATTCGATGAAAGGAAATATGATGAAAGAAAATCTTTCAACCAAGGAAAAAGGTGGTGTAAAAATTGTCAGATGGACAATCATGACACTGACCGTTGCAGAAGGAAACCTGTGTATATGGCCACCCTTCAGGTCAGGTCGACCTCAAGACAGGAGGAGGATATTATGTTGAATACCACTCCAGAAGAGATGAGGAAGGCACAGGCTGGGGATAAGACCCTCAAGCCTTGTTTCAGGAAATTGTCAACTTGTCATACAACTCCAGGCAAGGGAGATTTTTACATGAAAAACAAGTTGATGTATAGGAAGACTGGAGCTAGATCCAAAGGTCAGGGACAGCTGGTACTTCCTAAAAGATATAGGACAGAATTAATAAGGAGCCTACATGTGAAACCAGATGGGGACCATGAGAAAATAGGTACCATCATCCAAAAGGTGGCTCACAATTATTATTGGCCCAAGGCAAGATGGGACATTGAGAATTTTGTAGAAAGGTGTAGCATAGCACATGAGGGAACACCCACAAGTGGGAACATTGATCAGGACCTGGACACGCCAAGGGGCAAAAATAGGCCTGATAATAAAAAGAAAAATAAATTTGATAAAGTGGACCAAAGGGAATGGGAAGCCCCTTTTCACGGACAAGCTTCACTTAACTGTTTTACAATGGCCACTATGCGGAGAGTGCAAAAAGATGTCTTACCCCAGGATAAGCCGAAAATCCCTCAATCGGACTTAAACAAACTGGAGGAAGAGGATGTAGAGAGGAAATCTCTCATCAAGAATTTTAAGTGGGGAGACAACCCCAAGAGAAAAATTGGTAGCGGTCGTTTTGTGCATGATAATTCTGGGCAGAAAAATCATCACTATAGAGCTTCAAGTGGAAGAGACCATACCGGTGCATGGACAAATAGGTCCACAAAATTAAAGGTCCATATGTAGCTTTGTTAAGAACGTGGACTGATGAAAAAGGCAGAGGAAAACATTACATCTTCATACCAATATGTGAATGAGCTGACCACTCGTTTAAAAACTGGCTGGAAACTTGCCAATGAAAATTTGAAACAAGCCAGGAAGAAACATGCTGCTTATTATAACAGGAAGGCAAAAGACAGAGATTTGGCTGTGGGAGAGAAGGTACTGCTTCTTTTGCCCGGAAATCAGAATAAGTTACAAATTGGATGGCAAGGTCCATATACAGTTCTAGAGAAGGTGTCTAGAACCAATTATAAGATAGATAAGAAGGGGAAAGAAAAAATCTATCATGTGAATCTCCTGAAGAAATATTTGGAAAGAGAACATCAGGAAGAGACACACTTGCTAACCTTGTCCATTGCAATGGAGATGAAGAAGGAACCACTTTCATCATTTGAATATCCATTACACCCCTGTGAGACAGCGGCACAGGTGAAAATCAGTACGCATTTAACGAAAAATCAGAAGGAGAGAGTGCAACAGGTTCTAGATAATCATACAGAGGTGTTAACAGATCGACCGGGGCATACAAACTTATTGGAATATGATATGAAACTGATAGACCCCACACCTGTCTGTATGAAGCCTTATTCGATTCCTTTTGCTAAGGAAAAAGCTTTGAAGGAAGAGATAGACTATTTGTTGAAGGAAGGAATTATTTCACACAGTGAATCTTCGTATAGTTCCAGTGTTGTACTTTTAAGGAAACCCTCTGGAGAACATAGACTCTGTATAGATTACAGAAGACTGAATGCTATTACAGAAGGACAGGTGGATCCATTGCCGGATACAAATCAGTTGTTTGCCAGGCTAAATAAAGCTAAATATTTCTCAAAAGTGGATCTGAGTAAAGGATACTATCAGATTCCAGAAAAACCTGAGATCAGACAAAATTGTTGGATGTAAACATTTCGGAGGAACGTAATGAATCCCTGAGTTGCCTCTTTGATTGAGGATATTCCGAATGTTTCATACAGGCTAATAAGAGGATTATGGGATCCACTACGAAAACTCTGCTATCACCAGATATATGTTATCTCCTCATAACGTACATTTTGAGGGAAATATAATGTTCTCTGGACATGTCATTGCGCAGACTCAGAGAAGAGAAATGGTGAATACGGGTTGCGAAGCAGCATTAAGACAAGCAGTCACACTTGCGGCTGTTCAGTAACATAACCGAAATATATTATTGGTTGTAGAAGTCTGAGACAGATTTAATGAGTAGTGCCTACTCTGAATGGACCCAACTACATAAAACCATGATAGCACAACAGCAGAGTAAAGTCAAGTTGACTTACATTTATCTATGTGTATATAGAATAAAGGACTGACATGGGATGTCTGTTTTAAGAGGGGAGATGTCGTGAAATATTCTAATCCACATATATAAATTAAAACGTAAATGTAAAGCCTAACAAATAACTTCAATAAAAGGAAAGAAGAATGGTAAAGAACAGTGCTGTCACAATGACAGTACTCGAAATCCCCTTTGTTTTATGCTTCGTCTGCAAATTGTAACGTTTCCACGTTAAATATAAGCCACTGCATAAATACATGCGTTTCCACAACCCAATAAAACGTGTACTGCAGTTCTAAGAAAAACCTTGAGATACGCAAGTGATTAATGACCTAAATTAATCCTAACATTAATTATACTACGTTACCAAAACGAACGAACAGATGGACTAAGATGGAAAGAAGGGAGGGCTGAAGGCAGCAACGCAAGCAACACTAAACACGCGTCTCGCTATATTAATGCCACCCCTAACACGCGTGTAAGGCCACATGCACTAACTTTATTTCAGACGGACAGTGATAAAAACACTACCCTTCCCAGAGTTAGGTTTAAAAAAAAAAAAACCTGAAAAACGCTTATTAGGAAAGATGACATTAGATGGATTTACGTTTGAAAACATGACAGTACCCAGACACCACATGGGGATTGAAGTGAACAGGAGGTGGTAGAAAATGCACATTTTGAACGCAGCCACCTAGCTCCCTTAGATTGAGATATTTGGATTCCTTAGGGCTTGCTGACACAGAATATGTTAAGTGTTACGCAAATAGTCCAGGAATTAATAAATTATAGGCAAAAGAAAATAATGAGGGTGTCAGACAACCTAAAAACTCGGAGTCGCTCAGTGGCAGAATTTTAGACCACCATTGTACGGAAATAGGCCACAAGTTACATTTGAATTGATTGGAGGGAATGATATGTAAGGCTAAACACGATTAGTCGGACTATAAATGCTATCTTTTGTTGTCAAGGGAGACGGAAGTAAGAGTACTTTTTTTCAAACGATGGGGTAGAAATGGCCTGATTGGTTAGGTCTGTTAATATAGTTAATTGATAGCGTTAGTTCGAGACCACTAGTTCAAATAAGCTTGATAAAGCAACAGTGCGTTGAAGCCAGCTCATATTTTTGCTAAATAAAAGCCTGGAACATAAGCAGATGGGAATTTGTGCCAGTATTTGTGCCTACATTCATTGCTAGTCAACGTATCTGTGTTTATTTCCTTGAATTGTGGTAGGTTGAAATATTTGATCTCTTTTTAATGAAAATTGAATGTACATTGATAATTTATGTCTGTATATATGTGCAGTTCAGTAGCGAACATGAGACAAGGCCTATATCTATATATATATATATTGCTCCAACCTGAACAGAAGGTGTCGGAGAAAAGTCAAACTACATGGAATTACCACATAGTACACTGACACCTACCTTATGACATGGAAGGACTTATAGCTGAAAGTGCAGAGGCGTAGTAACCATTAGGGAGGTTAATACTGGAGTAAACTGCTTCAGAAGAAGATAGCAGTTAAACTAAAGCTCTGAACTCTGTGTTTGTGATGTATTGTGCTCAGTCTAGCCAGATAGTATAAATTAGTTCTGAAGTAGGAGGTACATCCTTCTTGTTTCAGGGACTGTGGTCCTAGTTATTGAAGCCGCACCTGGTCTGAGCATTTGCTGAATCCAGAGGCTACAACATACTCTTTGGTCCCTGTAGTAACCAGTGAGGTGTCTTCAGAACCAGTGAGGTGTCTTCAGAACCAGTGAAGAAGTCTAGCAGAGGAGTCTTTGCCTGCCGCCATCACGAAAGTTAAGCCCTTCGTGGCCAACAGAGCTCAACAATTTGTACCCCCTCCTCTTAAAATGAATTGTATTAATTAAAGAGGGGTAATTAATTGTTTTAATGACAGGAACTGAGAACATCTCCAATACTAGTTCCAACAGAACCAAAACACATGCAGTCATGATGTCTAATAAGAATCTATCTTGAAGAACAAAACCAGTATTACCTCATATTACCACATCACAACTCACACACATAGATTACTAATATTGTATGTCAATGCAAAGACCACATTTATATCTGTGTACATAATATTTGTAATTACATGTTATAATATTGCCTGGTTCACTGTGTAGTTGAATCAGGATCACTATTGTAGAAAAAATCAATACATCTGTATATATCTGAAATTTATCATTGAATCTTTTAAGATAGTCTTCTAGAGTGTTGACTGTTTGTGAGTGTCACAGTGTTGTCAAGTGTGGTGGAATAATTAAATTGTTTATCTGTTTGTTGTTGTGGTGACTTACACTTCATCATTTGCATAACCCTAGACATATAACGTTGCCAACACAATATTCCAGAATAATTCTGACTGAGATATAAATATGTGGCAGTAAGTAAGGTTATCTGTAAAACACTACACATATTAGATACAGATACCTTCACAGCTGATCTCAGTCAGTACACTAAGTCCCTATAAATATTTATATCATCCCACTTTACCACATATATTGGGGTCCGGTCCGGGATATTGAATCCTTTACTAGTATAAATATTGGGGGTAATTCACTTCAGGGAATATAAAAAGTTAAAAGGTATCCTTGGGTGGAATTAAATAAGGTTGAGCTCTTGGTGCCTGTTTTGTCTATTGGATATATAATTACAGATTATATTGTTTAGTTAGATATTTTATTAATTACCTGATATAAAATGGCGGACCTGGCCAAATTTCGATCTGCGGCTGTACAGACTGCAAAAGAGTTGGGATTAGATGGGCAAGTTATGATTACCTATGTCACTACTGAATGTGACAAATTTATTGAACGCGAAGAAAGAAGGTTTGAGGCCGAAAGAAGGTTAGAGGCTGAAAAAGAAATTAAGAGGTTGCAGATTGAGGCTGACAAAGAGGCTAAAGCATTGGAGGCTGATAGGGAGATTAAGAGGCTCCAATTAGAAGAACAAAAGGCAGAAAGGGAAGAGAAGAGATTAGCTGCAGAAAGGGAAGCCGAGGAAAGAAGATTAGCTGCAGAAAGGGAAGCCGAGGAAAGAAGATTAGCTGCAGAGAGGGAAGCAGAAAAGGAGGAGAAGAGATTACAAAGGGAACATGAGCTACGACTAAGGGAGTTTGAGTTTCAGGGCCATGCTCCTGAAAATGGTGCCAGTCCCTTTGCCTCTGATGCTACTGCTACTCAGGGAGCCTCAACCTCAGCTATGAACTTTCATTTAGATCATTTTGTTGAGAAAGACGATGATATTGAGAGCTATATAAATAGATACGAATTATTAGCTACCACATATGGGTTAGAGAGAGAAAGGTGGAGCTTAAAGTTATCTCAAGGACTTCGTGGGGCAGCTTATGAAGTTTTTGCCAAAATGCACAGAGATGATCAGGAAAATTATGACATGCTAAAGCAGGCTCTTTTGTTAAGATATGAAAAGAACGCAGAATTTTACAGAAAAAAATTTAGGAATGCTAAACTACTGTCAGGTGAAACCTATCACCAGTTCTCTGCACGGATAGAGACATACTTGGAGAAATGGACTTCTCTGGGGAAAACCCAAGATCTTAAGGAAATGGTCCTTATAGAACAATTAAGAGAGTCCATGGCTCCAGACCTGAGAAAGTTTCTCATGGAACAAGGTGCAGAGAGACTGGGTGAGTTGCTAACTGTTGCAGAAAGGTATCAGGCGGCTCAAGCAGAAGTATCAGGTAATAAAAAGAAACAGGTGGATAATTTTAGGGCACCACAGAACTTTAATAAATTTGATCCTAGGGATCATAACAAAGGTAAGCACCAGTTTGATAGGCCACGGTATGACAATAAAAATAAAAACCCACAATTCGAAGAAAGGAAATATGATGAAAGAAAATCTTACAACCAAGGAAAAAGGTGGTGTAAAAATTGTAAGATGAACAATCATGACACTGACCGTTGCAGAAGGAACCCTATAGTTATGGCAACCCTTCAGGTCAGGTCGACCTCAAGACAGGAGGAGGATATTATGTTGAATACCACTCCAGAAGAGATGAGGAAGGCACAGGCTGGGGATAAGACCCTCAAGCCTTGTTTCAGGAAATTGTCAACTTATCATACAACTCCAGGCAAGGGAGATTTTTACATGAAAAACAAGTTGATGTATAGGAAGACTGGAGCTAGATCCAAAGGTCAGGGACAGCTGGTACTTCCTAAAAGATATAGAACAGAATTAATAAGGAGCCTATATGTGAAACCAGATGGGGACCATGAGAAAATAGGTACCATCATCCAAAAGGTGGCTCACAATTATTATTGGCCCAAGGCAAGATGGGACATTGAGAATTTTGTAGAAAGGTGTAGCATAGCACATGAGGGAACACCCACAAGTGGGAACATTGATCAGGACCTGGACACGCCAAGGGGTAAAACTAGGCCTGAAAATACGAAGAAAAATAAATTTGATAAAGTGGACCAAAGGGAATGGGAAGCCCCTTTTCACGGACAAGCTTCACTTAACTGTTTTACAATGGCCACTATGCGGAGAGTGCAAAAAGATGTCTTACCCCAGGATAAGCCGCAAATCCCTCAATCGGACTTAAACAAACTGGAGGAAGAGGATGTAGAGAGGAAATCTCTCATCAAGAATTTTAAGTGGGGAGAAAGCCCCAGGAAAAGAATTGGTAGCGGTCGTTTTGTGCATGATAATTCTGGGAAGAAAAATCATCACTATAGAGCTTCAAGTGGAAGAGACCATACCGGTGCATGGACAAATAGGTCCACAAAATTAAAGGTCCATATGTAACGCTGTATAGAACGTGGACTGACGAAAAAGGCAGAGGAAAATATTACATCCTCATACCAATATGTGAATGAGCTTACCACTCGTTTAAAAACTGGCTGGAAACTTGCCAATGAAAATTTGAAACAAGCCAGGAAGAAACATGCTGCTTATTATAACAGGAAGGCAAAAGACAGAGATTTGGCTGTGGGAGAGAAGGTACTGCTTCTTTTGCCCGGAAATCAGAATAAGTTACAAATTGGATGGCAAGGTCCATATACAGTTCTAGAGAAGGTGTCTAGAACCAATTATAAGATAGATAAGAAGGGGAAAGAAAAAATCTATCATGTGAATCTCCTGAAGAAATATTTGGAAAGAGAACATCAGGAAGAGACACACTTGCTAACCTTGTCCATTGCAATGGAGATGAAGAAGGAACCACTTTCATCATTTGAATATCCATTACACCCCTGTGAGACAGCGGCACAGGTGAAAATCAGTACGCATTTAACGAAAAATCAGAAGGAGAGAGTGCAACAGGTTCTAGATAATCATACAGAGGTGTTAACAGATCGACCGGGGCATACAAACTTATTGGAATATGATATGAAACTGATAGACCCCACACCTGTCTGTATGAAGCCTTATTCGATTCCTTTTGCTAAGGAAAAAGCTTTGAAGGAAGAGATAGACTATTTGTTGAAGGAAGGAATTATTTCACACAGTGAATCTTCGTATAGTTCCAGTGTTGTACTTTTAAGGAAACCCTCTGGAGAACATAGACTCTGTATAGATTACAGAAGACTGAATGCTATTACAGAAGGACAGGTGGATCCATTGCCGGATACAAATCAGTTGTTTGCCAGGCTAAATAAAGCTAAATATTTCTCAAAAGTGGATCTGAGTAAAGGATACTATCAGATTCCAGAAAAACCTGAGATCAGACAAAATTGTTGGATGTAAACATTTCGGAGGAACGTAATGAATCCCTGAGTTGCCTCTTTGATTGAGGATATTCCGAATGTTTCATACAGGCTAATAAGAGGATTATGGGATCCACTACGAAAACTCTGCTATCACCAGATATATGTTATCTCCTCATAACGTACATTTTGAGGGAAATATAATGTTCTCTGGACATGTCATTGCGCAGACTCAGAGAAGAGAAATGGTGAATACGGGTTGCGAAGCAGCATTAAGACAAGCAGTCACACTTGCGGCTGTTCAGTAACATAACCGAAATATATTATTGGTTGTAGAAGTCTGAGACAGATTTAATGAGTAGTGCCTACTCTGAATGGACCCAACTACATAAAACCAGGATAGCACAACAGCAGAGTAAAGTCAAGTTGACTTACATTTATCTATGTGTATATAGAATAAAGGACTGACATGGGATGTCTGTTTTAAGAGGGGAGATGTCGTGAAATATTCTAATCCACATATATAAATTAAAACGTAAATATGAAGCCTAACAAATAAATTTAATAAAGGAAAGAAGAATGGTAAAGAACAGTGCTGTCACAATGACAGTACTCGAAATCCCCTTTGTTTATGCTTCGTCTGCAAATTGTAACGTTTCCACGTTAAATATAAGCCACTGCATAAATACATGCGTTTCCACAACCCAATAAAACGTGTACTGCAGTTCTAAGAAAAACCTTGAGATACGCAAGTGATTAATGACCTAAATTAATCCTAACATTAATTATACTACGTTACCAAAACGAACGAACAGATGGACTAAGATGGAAAGAAGGGAGGGCTGAAGGCAGCAACGCAAGCAACACTAAACACGCGTCTCGCTATATTAATGCCACCCCTAACACGCGTGTAAGGCCACATGCACTAACTTTATTTCAGACGGACAGTGATAAAAACACTACCCTTCCCAGAGTTAGGTTTTAAAAAAAACCTGAAAAACGCTTTTTAGGAAAGATGACATTAGATGGATTTACGTTTGAAAACATGACAGTACCCAGACACCACATGGGGATTGAAGTGAACAGGAGGTGGTAGAAAATGCACATTTTAAACGCAGCCACCTAGCTCCCTTAGATTGAGATATTTGGATTCCTTAGGGCTTGCTGACACAGAATATGTTAAGTGTTACGCAAATAGTCCAGGAATTAATAAATTATAGGCAAAAGAAAATAATGAGGGTGTCAGACAACCTAAAAACTCGGAGTCGCTCAGTGGCAGAATTTTAGACCACCATTGTACGGAAATAGGCCACAAGTTACATTTGAATTGATTGGAGGGAATGATATGTAAGGCTAAACACGATTAGTCGGACTATAAATGCTATCTTTTGTTGTCAAGGGAGACGGAAGTAAGAGTACTTTTTTTCAAACGATGGGGTAGAAATGGCCTGATTGGTTAGGTCTGTTAATATAGTTAATTGATAGCGTTAGTTCGAGACCACTAGTTCAAATAAGCTTGATAAAGCAACAGTGCGTTGAAGCCAGCTCATATTTTTGCTAAATAAAAGCCTGGAACATAAGCAGATGGGAATTTGTGCCAGTATTTGTGCCTACATTCATTGCTAGTCAACGTATCTGTGTTTATTTCCTTGAATTGTGGTAGGTTGAAATATTTGATCTCTTTTTAATGAAAATTGAATGTACATTGATAATTTATGTCTGTATATATGTGCAGTTCAGTAGCGAACATGAGACAAGGCCTATATCTATATATATATATATTGCTCCAACCTGAACAGAAGGTGTCGGAGAAAAGTCAAACTACATGGAATTACCACATAGTACACTGACACCTACCTTATGACATGGAAGGACTTATAGCTGAAAGTGCAGAGGCGTGGTAACCATTAGGGAGGTTAATACTGGAGTAAACTGCTTCAGAAGAAGATAGCAGTTGAACTAAAGCTCTGAACTCTGTGTTTGTGATGTATTGTGCTCAGTCTAGCCAGATAGTATAAATTAGTTCTGAAGTAGGAGGTACATCCTTCTTGTTTCAGGGACTGTGGTCCTAGTTATTGAAGCCGCACCTGGTCTGAGCATTTGCTGAATCCAGAGGCTACAACATACTCTTTGGTCCCTGTAGTAACCAGTGAGGTGTCTTCAAAACCAGTGAGGTGTCTTCAGAACCAGTGAAGAAGTCTAGCAGAGGAGTCTTTGCCTGCCGCCATCACGAAAGTTAAGCCCTTCGTGGCCAACAGAACTCAACAATTTGTACCCCCTCCTCTTAAAATGAATTGTATTAATTAAAGAGGGGTAATTAATTGTTTTAATGACAGGAACTGAGAACATCTCCAATACTAGTTCCAACAGAAACAAACACATGCAGTCATGATGTCTAATAAGAATCTATCTTGAAGAACAAAACCAGTATTACCTCATATTACCACATCACAACTCACACACATAGATTACTAATATTGTATGTCAATGCAAAGACCACATTTATATCTGTGTACATAATATTTGTAATTACATGTTATAATATTGCCTGGTTCACTGTGTAGTTGAATCAGGATCACTATTGTAGAAAAAATCAATACATCTGTATATATCTGAAATTTATCATTGAATCTTTTAAGATAGTCTTCTAGAGTGTTGACTGTTTGTGAGTGTCACAGTGTTGTCAAGTGTGGTGGAATAATTAAATTGTTTATCTGTTTGTTGTTGTGGTGACTTACACTTCATCATTTGCATAACCCTAGACATATAACGTTGCCAACACAATATTCCAGAATAATTCTGACTGAGATATAAATATGTGGCAGTAAGTAAGGTTATCTGTAAAACACTACACATATTAGATACAGATACCTTCACAGCTGATCTCAGTCAGTACACTAAGTCCCTATAAACATTTATATCATCCCACTTTACCACAACTAGTTCCAACAGAAACAAACACATGCAGTCATGATGTCTAATAAGAATCTATCTTGAAGAACAAAACCAGTATTACCTCATATTACCACATCACAACTCACACACATAGATTACTAATATTGTATGTCAATGCAAAGACCACATTTATATCTGTGTACATAATATTTGTAATTACATGTTATAATATTGCCTGGTTCACTGTGTAGTTGAATCAGGATCACTATTGTAGAAAAAATCAATACATCTGTATATATCTGAAATTTATCATTGAATCTTTTAAGATAGTCTTCTAGAGTGTTGACTGTTTGTGAGTGTCACAGTGTTGTCAAGTGTGGTGGAATAATTAAATTGTTTATCTGTTTGTTGTTGTGGTGACTTACACTTCATCATTTGCATAACCCTAGACATATAACGTTGCCAACACAATATTCCAGAATAATTCTGACTGAGATATAAATATGTGGCAGTAAGTAAGGTTATCTGTAAAACACTACACATATTAGATACAGATACCTTCACAGCTGATCTCAGTCAGTACACTAAGTCCCTATAAATATTTATATCATCCCACTTTACCACAACTGCTATCATGGTTCATTATCAGAACATCATTCCTCGTATCAAAATCACGTGAACAACCAATCACACATTTAGGACACACCTTTAAACCGTCTTGTCGCACAAATGTTGTGATTTACTGTAAGAATTAATGTTACGGGCAGATTTAGGCAAATGTTCCAAGAAGATCAAAGAAAATCGCCGTTTTGCAAATTTCGCGACAGCTGTGGATATAATGATCGCAAAATCTTAACTGCATGGAAAATCTAAGACTGCGTGCAAAAATTCATGTCCATACAACAAACAGTTTTGGAGAAAATTGACGCTTTCTGTGGGCACGAATTTCCGAACGGACTATAGTCTTAATATAAAAAAAATGGCGCCCTAAAACGGTCTTGAGAATAGGACAGAATTCTAGTTTAAAATGTTTACTTACTTAGTCGTTCCTCTTCTGCTGTGAGTAGTGTAGAGGTTTGGAAGAGAGAGAGAGAGCGCCATAATATCCTATCGGCTGTCTTCCTCCTGGCCTGGTTCCATTCTAGTCAAAAATTGTATAATGTTGTCCTCCCAGCGGACTCTGGGTCATCCTGGAGGTCTTGATCCCTGGCTCTTAGTTTCCCATGCTCGTCGTGGTAGCCGATCTTCTCCCATTCTTCAGACATGATCAAACTATCTTAGCTGGGTGGGTTTGAAAAAAAATCGAAAAAAGGTGATTCGTCTTACGAGGACAAAAGACAAAGAAAATAGTCTACGTTACGGCCACAAGGCCTTCGTCAGGAAAGGAAAGAAAGTGAAGTCTAGATAGGACACATAAAAAACTTAATAAAATAATAAAATAAAAACTGGGTACCTCCCTGAAGGCAAGAACCGAAATTCGCTGTCTGTTGAAGAGCGCGTGGCTGAACAGAAAGCGACTTCCGCCGCCGGGTGTACACAATACATACTGAAAAACTAAAAAACGAAACCGGACAATAAACTACCCAACGGGATAAAAGTGGGGACTGGAAATAGAAGAGGACAGAATGAGTGGGAGATAAATAAATATGAAATTAAAAAATGTGTATGGCATACAAATAGAAGAATAGGATAAGAGTGGAAAGAGTCAAATAGAGCAAGAGAGGAAAGGGTGACCTCAGACAAAGGTGTGAAAAGTGTTGAGACCGGCTGGTTTTAGACACCCCATGCGGTGTATAAGACAGTTCTCAAGCTGTTCTCGGCTGGCAGTGTCAGAGGAGCAGGATCGGATCGCTGTGACCTGGATGTCGATGGGACCATGGTGGTCAGGACCATTGAAGTGTATGGCAACTGGTGTGGACTTTTGCTGAGCGATGTCATTTAAGTACTGGCTGAATCTGTCCCCAAGTCGTTTGCCTGTTTGGCCAATATAAGTTTTGCAGCAACGTTTACATATGATCGTATAAATGACATTGCGCGATTCACACGTGAAGCTACTAGTGATGGTGTACGTAGCCTTAGGAAAGGACACCTTCTGGGTTGAGGTGACATACTTGCACGTGTTGCATCTTGTCCGACCACAGGGTAGTGTGCCAAAGTGAGTGGCATTCTCCTTTGGGAGACGGCTGTGAACAAGAAGATCCTTCAAGTTCTTGTCACGTCTATATGCCACCAAAGGTGCTTCACTGAATACTTCTTGGGTCACAGGCTCTGCTTGGAGGATAGGGAGGTGGCGGAAAAGGATCTGTTTGACAGTAGTACTATGAGGGTGATGGGTCAAGATTAATTTGACTCTATCCGAAGTGGATTTATGGTGAGGTATGAGGGCCTCCTGACGAGAGATGGGGAGCACACGTTGGAGAGCAGAGGTGAGAACATGTTCTGGATAAAGTCTGTTACGGAAGAAATCCAACATCTCATTTGCTCGTAAGTGGAAGTCATCGTCGTCTTGGCATAAACGGCGGAGGCGGAGAAGTTGTGAAAAAGGAAGGGAGTCACGACAGGCCCGAGGATGAGAAGAGGTATACAGGAGGTAGCTGTGGGCATCTGTCGGCTTGTAGTATACTGAGGTATTAAGGCCGGAGGGCGTGATAGAAATAGTAATGTCAAGGAAGTTGACAGAAACTGTGGAGACGAGGGAGGTGAACTTAATGGTGGGGTGAAAGTGGTTCACAAAGTCGATGAAGCGGTGTAAATCAGTCTCAGACATATCTGTGAGACCTATGCCATCATCGATATATCTGCGGTAAAACCCAGGGAAAGGACCGGAGTATTGTTGCCATATCTGATGCTCCAAGTGGCCCATGAATAGACAGGCATAGCTGGGACCCATCTTCGTTCCCATGGCAACACCACTAATTTGGTCAAAAAATTGACCATTGAATTCAAAGGAATTCAGGTTAAGGACCAGTTCAGCAAGACGGAGAAGGGTGTCAGTGGATATAGAAGGGCAAGTGCGCTGATCCAGAAAAAACCGAAGAGCTCGGAGACCATCAGAGTGGGGAATAGAGGTATACAGAGAGCAGACGTCTAGCAAGAAAAGACGGTAGGAGCGGTCTGCTGGGAGTCGGATAGAGGAGAAAGTAGTAAGAGCGTGATTGGTGTCTTTGATGAAGGAGGGAAGACTCTCAACGATAGGCTGGAAAATGCTGTCGAGGAAGTCAGAAATGTGTTCAGTAGGACAAGAACAGGCTGAGACAATAGGTCTTCCAGGGTTTTCGATCTTGTGAATTTTGGGGAGCATGTAGAATACAGGCTTGCCCAAAGAGCTGTCATGAATCCTAAGACGAGATGCCCCGGCAGGAAGATCATTACTATTGATAAGCTTTTTAATGGTGTTGTGTACAATGCGATTGTTAGAGACAGTCGCATCGCTGGTCCTAGACCTGTAAAAAGAGCCATTGGTCAACTGGTTTTTACCTTCACTTAGGTACAAGTCTTTCTGCCAGACGACAATGGCTCCTCCCTTGTCAGCCGGTTTGATGACAATGTCGTCTCTACGGCGAAGAAGGGAGAGAGCACTAGACTCTGCCGAAGTGAGATTGGAATAATGCAATCTACGAGGGCGGAGCTGCTGAATGTCATGGATGGTGTTCTTGATATACAGGTCCAGGGCATGAGAGGCTCCAGGTTTAGGTGTAAAGGGAGGTTTAGTAGAGTCAGAAAAGCGTGCAAAGATGTCGGATTCAGCCTGAGACTGCGGAGTGCTGTCTTCCTCTCTAAAATGGAGCTTCAGCCTCATGCGACGGTGAAACCGATGAACATCCTGGAGGAGATTGTATTGGTCTAGGGTCGGACGAAGAGGAACAAATTTTAAGCCCTTACTAAGAACAGAGCGCTCTTCCTCAGAGAGGGGTAGATCTGGGGGGATGCAGACTACCTGAGCGCATGATGGAGTGGAGGATGGAGGGGTAGCTTTGGGGGTAGGGATGAGACGGGATAGTTTATGGTGTTTAGACGTGGAAAGGAACTCATGCAGCTGCCGGTTCAGTGTGTGGATAGTGGTGCGTATCATAGAATAGAAAGGGAAGTTGTTGGAGGTGAGACAACGTAAGCGAAGCAGAAGCTCTGGGACTGTTCTACGTGGGTCTGCAGGGATTGGGCTTATCTAAATACACAAAAACAAACAAATTAGGAAATAGTGACCCGCAATTGTCTCTTTATAAGATAACCCCTACTAATGTCAAGGGACTATACTTTGTTTTACTATTATTAATTAAATGGATTGTTTCCCTTTGACCAGTCAGTGATGTCATGTTTCGATTCTATCATAAATGGCGTTGTTTCCTGAAACTAAGTTTCTAGAGGTGTCACATAGATGTGAGCATCTGATTGGCTAAGCGGTTAGAGCGCTTCCCTCGCGCTGAAAAGTTACCGGGTTTCAGGATCCTTTATCCTTTACTGGAACAACATCAATTCCCCTTTTTATAAATAAATCTTAATGTACTTAAGACATTCCCTGAGGAAAAAAACGTGTTGCCTGATATTTCAAACACCGACCTGACCTAGCGCACTAAGAGAAGACCCAGGAACTCGGACAGAATTGAAGTGTTTGTGAGTATGGTAGATTTCTGAGAATTCTAGAAGCTCATTTGCCCACCCAAATTCGCTTGATGCTGCAAATCAAAATAACGGATGCAACCAGCTCAGATCATGAGATTCCGGTTACTTTAGTTTACTCTTCCATCTTTTTTTTCTTCTGGGTCACTTTGGTTTCTGCACTCTACTCTTCTCTTCAGGGCTGTTGTCAAGGGCGTGTCTGGTTTCTACACTGGATATTTGTTTCCCGGGGGCGTGTCATATTCACCTCCATTTTCTAGCTTTTACCTCCGGCTGTATTGGTTGTTGTGTGAATCTATTCCACAGGTCTGTATTTGTTATTAGGGGTCGTTCAAATATGACGCCATGCAATTTTCCCCCATTTTTTAACCCCATCCTCATTGTAAAGGTATGTAATACATTACATTTAATATAAAAAAAAAGTGTAGTTAAAAACAATTCAAACCAAGTTAAAGGTTAAAACAAGTACCGGTATTCGATATTGTAGCTGAAATTATACTATTAATGTAAGTCGTCCACGAGGGTGTTGTTAACTTTAACGGATAAATGTAGACTATGAGGATGAGGATTACATCTATTTTGCTCCGACATCATTTATGAAAGAAGCGATACTCACTCGCGTTTTTTTGTTTTTTTTTTTGGTAGTACATCGCATTACTTTAAGCCCCCTTTTTCTTTTTTCCTCATGGTCACACTTCGTTACAAAAGTTTAAGCCCCTCCCCCACTTCAATGCGTGACGTTACATGTTGACGACCTATTACATCTGGCAATATGATATGGAAGATGCGACTGTGTCATCTGTGAATGCATGGAGTTTCGACAGGATATTCTTGGTAACATTACAACTATAGAGTACCTTTCTCATAGCAGATACTACCTTAGGGGAGTGAAGTGTTAGAGACTTCACTATACTATGTCCAGCATCGAGAGGTGGGGTGACCAGTTCCCTTCCTTTCCTTTTCGTAACACAAGTACAAAGTCAGGTACCCATTTGCAGCTGGGTAGACTGAAGCGTGTCGAGACCGTGAATCTAAGCCGGCACCTTTGCCGCGAGAGACTCTGTCTCAGAGTAGGAAAGATTCATATTTGTGCTGGACAGCCTAATTGTATTTTCTTACAAACGGTGGCAGCGTACTTGTCAAGGTGAGTTACGGAAATCTGGCTATACTTGGCATTACGAACCTGACTGCACGGGGAAGACCAACAGGCAGATGGTTAGACAACATCAGAGAAATCCTACAACAACACGGACTCACAGCAGCCAGCGTGACAAACGTGGCTCAAGAACGCAAATATCAGCTCCCCACTACGCTTCAAGGAAGTAATAGAACGAAAAGGCAAAGTAAGTAACAGCCTTATTTATTCCCCTTTCATTGACGATGTTACTTTAAAATAGATAGTGTTGTGCACTTATTCAAACATCTGACCATTGAATCTGATTATTGATTTATTCAGTTTCCTTTAATGATAAGCCATTTTTACAAATAATAATGAATGGAATGGTATTAGAACAAGTCAAGGGTGTCTCTTATCTTGAACACATAATAGCAGAAGATGACAGTTGCGAAACAAATCAAGAAAATAATATGAATGACCAAAGCTACATTCAACAACATAAGACAGATACTAAAGTTTAAACAATTAATTCATATATATATATATATATATATAGTCGAAACATTGACAACGAATACGCAATTAGAAGAAAGAATTGAAGCCCTTGAGGTTTGGACAGAGAAGAATGAGGCACGTCTCACGGAAAGAGAGAAAAGAAACAAAGAAAGAAGTGCTAGAAAAGCTAGTGTTTAATAGGGAAAGGAGGAATAAGGACAAATTCGGACAGCTAAAATAGTTTGGTCTTATAATAAGACAGTATGTGACAGTGCTGGGACTTCTTTAAATAACTAGGTGACAGAGGTAGGCCTAGTCGTAGTCTACTCGAACTGGCAGACTATGTCTTTGACTTTATCTTTGACTTTATCTTCCAAGTAAGGTTATCTCTTTACTGGCCCTTACCGCCAGAGGTGATGATTCTTGGATGAGTTATGGTTTGGTTCCTTTATCAACCCAGGTCACGTTCTTCCCTCCTTGTTGTTGTGTAGCGACTAGATCGTATTGTGGCGTACCATGATATTAATTTTTGTTGTGCTATTACTCCTTATTTCTCACACCCACTCCATAACCTTCTATAAATCAAGTCAACTTGTGTGGTAGGTTCAACTTTATAACAAATTTATTTACAAAATTAAAGTTCCGACATTTTCCAATAAGGAGTATGGTTCAAAACTCCATTTCATGTTCATTTATCCAGCCCTTAATTCAACTTGTTCCAAAAGGTATATTTATTGCCTCTCCTGCAGACTCTTACTTATGCGTAGGTGATCTACCCACAATTTATTCTCTTTTCTTTATTTCTCCACCTTATCTCTTGTATCTGCCCTGTCAGGCCTAACTCATAAAAATTACATCAATATCTATACATGGTTCATATATAAAATCAAATCATGTCAGGTACAGCTGTTGTGGCGTCCTCATACTTACTGTCAAATGAGAGAGCACCTGAGTTGTCTCAAAGTTATCAAATTCACCATTATCTCTTCTTTCCTCTGATTTACTGTTCAATGAGAGAGCATGTCTTATCTCAAGGATGTCCGCGTTGCAGAACCCTTGTTCATTTATTCTTGTCTAATGACAATACCTCTTCCTTTTTATACAACAGCCCATCTTGGATATCAGCTAATATTTATATGTTATCCACACTTTATATTGTCGTACTCATTTTTCTTTATATAACAGCCCATCCTGGCTATCAGCTAATAAAAAGTTATGTTATCCACTTTATACCTTCTTCAGTCGTACTTGTTTCAATGTTAGTTCTTGTGGCACGCCCCTTTAAACATGAGCATCATTAACCTCTGGTTATAAGTTGACTGAAAGGGGGCGGGGGCGCGGGGGGTGGCCGGGGCGGGGCCGCGAATAACATCAAGAGATTGACAGCAAAGAGTCTATCAGAGTGCCGTCAAGTCCAAATAAACGTTGGAGACCCATTGCATGCAGCCGACCTTCGACGTGAAGATGGCACTTGATCAAATCAGATTAATTTCCGTCGATATGTTTACACTCTTGTGTAACCCTGAAAAAGAAAATATCCAGATTGTAAGGTCTTTTATTGGACATGCGCCCTAATATAACTGACAGACAGATCCTGTGTCTAGGTTGAACGGAGCGTCTTGCCAAAACGAGGCTAAATTGTTATTATTAACACATACAAAATTGTAATGTTTCTAATGTGCGTCTGAGCGTCCGATTGACAGAGTGGTTAGAGCGATGGTCTATCGCGGCTATGGTGTCGGGTTCAAATCACGCGGCAGTCTACCCAGCTGTAAATGGGTACCTGGCTTTGAGTTACGGAAGGAAAAGCAGCGAGGAAGGGAATTGGTCACCCCACCTCTCGATGCTGGATTTAGTATTGTGAAGTCTCTAACACTTCACTCCCCTACGGCGGCTATGGTTCATTCTTTGCATCTCGGCCTCCATAGTTCTCCGCCAAGTTGTTTTTGGTCGGCCTCTCTTTCGCTTTCCTTCAGGGGTCCATAGCACATCTGTTCTTGTGGTGGCATCGGGGTCTCCTCTGAGGACGTGGCCAACCCAACTCCAGCGTCTGCCAGCTATGATGGTGTGCATGTCCTCTTGGACATTCCGAGTAAGTCGTTAGTGGTTGTTGATAGTAATCGGCCAAAAGATTCGGAGAATTTTTCTTAGGCACATTGTGTGGAAAGAGGACAATTTCGACATTTCCTTCTCTATTACTCTCCAGCATTCCACACCATAGTGAAACACAGAAAGTACACAGCTCTCATATAATCTTAATGTTGTGTTTCTGCTGTACTGGGAGGACTTCCAGGTGTTGTTTAGACTAACAAAAGCTGTTCTCGCTTTATTTATTCTGTTGATGTCTTTGCTTATTCTACCGTCTGGTGTTACTATGCATCCTAGGTATGTAAATATATCCACCTGTTCCAGCTTCTGGTTCCTTATTTGGATGGGCTCAGAATTGCCCCCATTGAGTGTCATGACCTCTGTCTTCTTTAGACTGATATTTACAACCACCTGTTGGCTATACTTATTCAGTCATCTGTTTTTTCTTGGATGTGTTGATGTGAATGTGCGAGAGGTGCCGTGTGTTATACTTATTAAGTCTGTCTGTTCTTTCTTGGATGTGTTGATGTGAATGTGCGAGTAGTGCAATGTCATCTGCATATTCCAGATCTTCCAGTGTTGAAAACGTTCTCCATCTAATTCCTCTTGGACTGCCTCTGTTATCTGGCGTATCACCCGGTCTATGACTGTGAAAAATAAGGTTTTTGATAAGGAGCATCCCTGTCGTACTCCTGTCTTCACCTCAAACGTTGAATTGCTCAACCTTCTGGAGCATGGAGCCACAATGCGGTAGGTCCCCTTGCAGTAAGCCTGCAGAAAGCATCCGCAAGCTCTTTGCAGGGGATAATAACTAGTTGTTGCATGATGGAGGTTGGATAGAAAATCAGTTCTCAGAACTGGAGAAAAGAACTGGTAAACTAGATGTAGGAATGGCACAAGACAAGTCAGGTAGTTAACAGCATAGTTCAGATGATAACTGTAGAAGAGAACTGATGACTGATAGGTAAATCACCTTCTCGCTAGACCTATCCTATGCTCCAGAGGTGTTATATTAGTATGGGATTTCAGTTCGTATTTATTCCCTACCAAGTTAAATTATTACTTGTCTTAACCACAGAATAAAATTATAACTGGAAAGTTACGATATCCAATAGCTGCAGTTAAAATATAAATCAATGCATGTTAATGATTACTAATGTATAATAAAAGATTTGTACCTTTGGTATATAACTATTTCACACACACACACACAAACTTTTAATAGAAACAGGATAATGTCACTGTTAGTCCTTTTTATCATTATGTAGTTTTAACGTCCTGGTTTGTGTTGACCCTATGAGTTAAACTTAACTTGCGTGGCAGGAGGTTGTAGTTGACTTCCGTCGGTCGTTACATCTGAACATTGAGGACACTATGCTTATGCCAGGTAACAGACAGTTTTGGTCCCCTGTTGACAGTGCACAATTTCCAAGGAAAAAATTGTGTCACGCTTCTCATCACCAGTTTGAACCTGCAAATATATGACAAAGGGTTGGTACTTTGGTTTACATCCAAGACGCCCCGTCCGATGCTGACTGGTCACTGGGGAATCAGATTCCCCATTTTGACTACACGGTTATTCATGGGGCTGTGGTATGTCAGTCAAACGAGGGTACTTCATACAATATTACAATACATTTAAGGAGTTTTATATCAATTATGACATTTTCCAATCTTAATCATGATTATTACCTTGTGGCTTAGCTGCTGCCAAATTAACAAATTTGTCTCCCCCCTATAATACATTGACTGAAGGTGCTGAATATAAGACAAGAAGAAAAGATGAACTCTGTGAGCATATTACCCAAAAGTAAAGCCCTAAAACAGACTATGCTCTGATTGGGACTTTCAAGGTTATATTGTTGGGAAAGCCATCTTCCTTTGGGCACAAGGCAAAGTATATAGACATGAAAATTATGTTAAGTACAACATTAAATTGAAATATACATCAATTTTAATTATACATTACTTAAAACAACATCAAGATATGTTGTAGGCTTAACAATCTACAGTTTTCAAACATAATCTCAGAACAGAAATACTACGAATCTGCGGTTGGGTTTTGAGCTTCGATCTGACAAGCGCTCACAATGGTGGTTAGTTATGACTTCTCTTCTGTTATCTGATTGTGTTGCGGCTGATTACTTCTAACAATAATAGGCAGCCATCTGGACAACTTCTCAGATCTAGCAGATTTTGAGTGATTTCAGGGAGTACAGATTGGGTCTGAGACGGCTTCTTTATATACCCATCTCAGGTCTACCTTTTTCTCCGAACGTCCAATCATTTCATTCCTTTCCTGCTTGCCCTCAAACGTTTAATCATTGTGTTCCTGTCCTACTTGAAAACTGTCGTGGGGTTTCAAGATTTTGCGAATTTGTGCTAGTTTAGCGACAAAATCATTATTTCCTCGTCAATTATCAAGGATAATGCTCTCTGTTTGTCCACACTTGAAGACATGCAGCATGATGAGGAGGGTTCTTCTTCCAACAATTATTACTATTGTGGTTGCTTATGCGACAATGTTTGCACCACTTATCATCCCTTCTTGGGGTTCTTTTAACATATGCCTGCGGGTTTCTTTTCCTTGTTTCATATCTGTGTTTGGGTTTGTAGAAGTGGTCATGAGCCGTTTCATCTTCTTCACATTCTGAGGCGTTTTGTGACTCCTGATAATACTGTGTCTGTTCCTTGCAGTATTCTTGAAGCTCTGCTTAAGCTGCTTGATAACGTTCGGTATAAATCACCATTGTATCTGTGACAAAGGAGCGCCAAGTCTTATCGCTCTCTTTTCCATCATCTTTCTTCATGGCATTTTCAACCACATGTTGCATTTGCATCGTTGCTAAGGCTATCTCGTTAATCGCGACTGGACTCCAAACTGTAACTTAACACGCCTTTGATTTATTCTTACACGGACGTTATCTTGCCGACACCACATTTCCACGTTAGAAATCTTGTGGAACACCAGCTTGATCATAGACAACTCATTTGATATCTAAGTCCCCGTGTAAATATCGTCAGACATGCCACCTTGGAATATTGATTATTTTGGAATACGCCCAGCCAACACAAAAGGTAGTCTTTTCATGGCTAAGTCGCTGTTGAAACAGAAGACAGTCACTACCTGGCGACACAATAGCCGGCGCGACAATGGACTCAGGCGACATTGACCCCGGTACACGGACAACAACGTTTGTTTCCAGGTGGTAAAAAGAGAGCGGCATGCGTCTTAGATGTGAACAATGAGATTAGAGAAACCTGTCTCACAAAGGATGACAGGAAATACACGGAAAGAGACAATGGACGCAACATTTGTGACAGGAGAAGGCGGGTGATTTTTTATTAACTAGCCAATTTGAAAACACCGGGTTGTCACACAAATTAACCCATAGCACGGAATTGTAAGTTTGTAGCGAAAAGCCCATCCACTTGTAGCCAGTGACATTCGCTGACAGGGCACGGAAGGGTGTAATTGCAAAAGCCACAAAATGAAGGTCTAGCTATTGGTTTATGGGTGGAGTTATACGTCAAAGGCCCAAAAACTCAAGGTACTCTTCATAAGATATTTCAAAAGTCAAAAACAATGCTGCGTTGCGCAGGGCAATTGTTAACTTATATCTGATCCGCCGCCTTTTATGATAATAATAATAATAATAGCCCCTTCAGTCATAACTGACTATGGGAATGCGCCCCTGAGGTGACAGCCCTCAGCTGCTTATTTTCCTGGTGCTCCTTTCGACGTTTTCTCCTCACCTCTGCTTCTTGTGTGAGCCTCTCTTCGCCCAATCTGAGGTGGCGCCGTAAATAGCATCGCCACTTAGTGCGATCGGCAGCTTCATCCTCCCATGTTGCTGGATCCATGTCCAGTGCCCTCATATCTCTCTTGCACACATCTTTGAACCTCAGCTGTGGTCGCCAAACTGTTCTCTTGCCATCTGCTAATTGTCCGTAGAAGATATCTTTTGGGATGCGACCATCTTCCATGCGGCGAACATGGCCAAGCCAGCGAAGTCTGCGCTGTCTAAGAAGCGTATACATACTTTGAAGGCCAGCACGTGACAACACCTCGACATTTGTCACTTTATCTTTCCACGAGATGCCGAGGATGCGGCGTAGACACCGCAAACGGAAGGTATTGAGCCTTCTTTCTTGCTTAGCATAGGTCGTCCAGGTCTCGCTGCCATACAGGAGTGTGCTGGTGACGCAGGCATTATATACCGCAGCTTTGGTCTTCAATGTCATCAAGAAGACCGGAGAATGTGAACAAGGAGATAATGAAGTCACATACTTTGAGAAAAAAAGAGCTATCCAGACTATCAGAAGAGAACAGAACCGACCCAAAGACGACTATCACACTCTCGACCGACAGGGACAGATAACTATTTTTCGACTCAGGACAGGGCATAACAAACTGAATAAACACATGCACAAGCTACGATTGTCTGCTTCACCACTGTGCACATGTGGATTAAACGAACAAACTGCTGAGCATGTTCTACAGGACTGTCCTCGGTATGACCAGTTAAGAAAGATATACTGGCCCAATGACTCAACACTAAACTCAAAGCTATATGGAGTTAAAGAGGAACTTCAAACAACAGTCGAATTCATCATGAGAACTCGTCTGACGGTGTAATCATCAAAGATGCGATCGCAAGAAGAAGAAGAAGGTCTTCATTGTGAGTTTAGAGTTTCCCCAAACACGCGATGTGAGGCGGGCAAAGGTAGCTGCAGCTTTGCCAATGCGGCTGTCGATTTCTGTATCCGGTGAGAGTTTGTCATTGATGGTAGACCCTAGGTGTGTGAAGTGGTGCACCACTGCCAATTCATAGTTATCGATAGTGATAACTGGTGCAGCACCCACATCCTGACTCAGCACATTCGTTTTCTTTAGACTTATTGTGAGGCCAAAGTCCTTGCATGCTTTAGTGAAGCGATTCATCAAGCTCTGAAGCTCCTGTTGGCTTTGAGTGACGACTGCAGCATCATCAGCGAACAACAAGTCTCTTATAGTGACCCTTCTGATTTTTGTTTTTGCCTTCAGCCTTGAAAGATTAAACAGACGGCCATCTGACCTAGTGTGAAGGAATATGCCTTCAGTTGCATCTCTGAATGCATGTTTCAAGAGTAAGGCAAAGAAGATTCCGAAGAGGGTCGGAGCCAGAACACAGCCTTGTTTAACGCCACTTCGTATATCAAAGGATTTATCTGATCCGCCGCCTTTTATGAAGGCAAGCAATTATTAATTTCAACTCGTTCAAACCCCCACCTTCATTTACTCAGTGAAATTCTTATTATTATGGTAAAGCTCTCTTTAGAGTGTATTTAGGAAATTGATTGAGACAAACATGCAGTACATTCAAAATGATTAAATCGACGTTAAATTTGTATATTTACAAATAACAAATTTAATAATCACTTAGGTTTTAACAAGGTTTTAAATAATGAATAATTATTTATCAGAAAATAATAATTACTGTGTGATGTAATGGTAGTTTGTAAAGGAGGTCACTTGGCAGTTTTTAATGTGTTACTTAGCTGTCAGTGACGGTTCTGCTCCTTCTGATGTTTTGGTTCTTGGTAGACTGGATCGCTCATCCAGCTCGTCACTGGTCAAGGTTGTAGGGCGCAGCATGTTCCCAGAAGTGTCAGGAAGTGTCTACTAAGTTGGTCCCTCTTCTTTAAGCCCCGTCTGATGATGGTGTATAGCTTCGGCTTCAGGCCACTTGTACCCTTCTTGTTTTAAAGATAATACACTCAACTGGTACCACCAACGAGTATGTAAAAGAATAGAACAAACACCTTCCTGAGTATTGCGTTTCCCGACACATAGTTATGTGCCCCCTTCTTCCTATTCCACCATCCCATCTACCTCAGACTTTTACCCTCGATGAGAATTAAGCTTAATCCCTGGAGAGAAAACTTTCTTTACATTTAAATTGAATCGCTTTTATATTTACTTTACATTTAAATGGAAAGGTTAATAGTGTAGATAGAATATGTGTACATTTACATCTACACTGGTTGAAAAATGTTCACAATATAGATTGAATCTGTTTTCATTTACATCTACACTGGTTGAAAAGCTTGAAAACTTTCATTATTTTTAAAGTGAATATATTTACATGGACATTTACACTGGTTTTTAAATGTAAATATTAAAATCAGAATGTACATAATTTCTTTCATCTTTCCCTCCCTGCTCCATATGGAACTTGGGACTACCTTTGCTTTTTAATTCTCTTTAAGAAACTAGCAATAAAGCAGTCACCAGCCCTTGCAGTGGTAGTTCATGAAATCCTCATCCTATATGCTGAGGTTGCCAACCTCAAATGACATGGACATCCACTAGCAATTTTTACTTATTAATATTCACATGACAATATATACATATTAGTTCACATGTTAGTAATGAAAAATATAGAATGTAAAATGCATACTTACACCAATCTTGGCTCACAGACTGTTTGCTCAGAGAAGTAGGTTAAGGCACTAGCAGATGCCTTTTACTCGTGTTCTTGGGGGTCGTTACTTTAACAATAAGTTCCCACTTTGACTCCGTGTTCCAGATTCCTCAGATCTGGTTTTCCTTGATAAAATTGTAGTTTTTTTCTGGGCTCTTAAAATTTCTCAAACAATGGTCCGGTCCGATTTATGAATCTTGTTTCTAGTCTTAACTCTGGCAGTCTGGTTGTGCTCTTGGCAAGTGATTCTCACAATGTTCTAATCTGGCTAAAGTGTCAGATTATATGGCCCTTTGCCTCCCCCGCAGTTGTTTGTTACGATTTAGGCAGGGTCCACTCAGGAATTTGGTGGTTCCTCTGTTTCGAACCCCCGCCATTTGTTTCAAAACTGCATATTTAGGTGGGGTAATTCAAAATTATTCTGACATGGAAAATTCTTTGCGTGATGCAAAAGGTCACGTCTCCCATATATGTGTGACAGTGCCAGTTGTTCTTTTTAATATATTTTAACTAGGTGCTAGAGGCAGGCCTAGTTATTAATCTATGTGGTCATATTTCCTTCCTTGATCTATCTTCCAAGTAGAGCTATCTCTTTGACTGGCCCTTTTCACCAGAGATGGTGATTCCTGGATGAGATAAGGTTCGTCTCTTTCAACCCAGACCACGTTCTTCTCTCCTTGTTGTTATAGCGACTTCCTTGTACTAGTGGTTTTAAGGCTATATATGCTATATAGGTTTAACTCTTTCTCACATACCCACTCCACATCCTTTTTATTGATTAAACCAACTTGAGTGTTGAATTTCCAAACATAATGGCTTTTATTTACATAACATGTGTTCCACAATTCTTTTCTCATAAGGGTATGTTTCAATCTCTCTTTTATCCCGGCCTCCAGACTTAGGCTCAATGTAATTTTTTCCAAAGGTATATTATTATATTCTCTACTGTAGACTCTTGTCTAAAGCACTATAATCTGCTAGGCATAGCTCAATTTCATGCATCAATATCAATTCATAGTACACCTAAACAAAGTAATATAATGGCAGGTGCAGCTGTGGTGGCGACTTCATACTTACTCTTATATGAGAGAGCGCATGAGATGTTTCATAAATGTCAGATACAACTGTGGTGGCGTCTTCATACTTACTCTTATATGAGAGAGCGCATGAGATGTTTCATGAAATGTCAGTGCTGTAAACCAGTTGTTCAACATATTCTTGTTTAATGACAATGCCTCATCTTCTTTGTATGACAGCCCATCCTGGCTATCTGATAATAAAAGTTATCCACTTTTTAAGCTTTAATTATGCCTTTGCTTCAATAGTCTCTTCTGTAGCTCGCTCCCTTAAATATGAGCGACATTAGCCTGCGACAATATGTTGAGCGTGTTTCTAAAAAAAATGTCTCTCTTCACATAAGTTAAGCATAATTAGAGTCAAAGACCTCTTACCGTAATATACAGAAGTTCGTTACCTATCACTGTCCTACTAGCACCACCTATGAGCTAATCCTATGTTTAACAGCACAAATTATCAATCAAATCTAAGTGTTCTCCTGAATTCCTATCACTACCTTTCTATATCTAGCTATTTCTGTAGACCTTCTGCAAACCGCAGGTTTCACATTTCTTGAGCGCCCAGCGCGACACGTCTACCCTGGTTAAGGTTTCTGGAGCGACTCATCTCTTTTTCCCTTCAATTTATTCCCATGATCCTCAGTTCACTCACCTAATCTCACCTTTCACGCTTTTAACCTTACTCTGTCAACCCCGTGAACTGTGCTACATAACTGTTTATATTTCGCTCACTTTTCACGTGCGTTTATTCTGCTCTCTGTTCTCTTAACTGTAAAGGGCGCTAATAATATTGTTATCTCCCTTAGTGATTTTTACCTTAGTTTCATTTATCCTTCTATATCTTTACTAAAATTAATCTGATATGCAAAGTTGGTAAACTCTAATGATGTATACTTAGATTACTTTAAAGTCTAAAAAGGTTACCTCCCTTACTAAAAAATATTACATTCGTTAACTTTTATCTCCCATCTTAGGAATAAATAACTTAATACTCAAATTATTCAAATTTATAAAACCATATTCTCATACTTTGTTATATTAACGACCCAAAATTACTGTTCAACTGACTTTAAACTCAGCACTAATAATGCTGCAAAAACCCCACGGTGACATATGGAAGTGACAAGTCCGTACACTATTTCGAAATGTGTTTCAAATGTAACATCTTACTTTCCTCTAAAGCAATGTCTCTGTAATAGGTGGACAGGAAATGGTGATGTCATTCATGTCTGTCCAAAATGTGTCGCACAGACAAGTAATCTCTTTATCCGTCGCTTGCGCACACAAAATCCATCTGCGGGCGAGTACTTTTATCGCCTGGCACGACTTGAGCAAACAAAACTATGCGAAACTGACCAGATCCATCTGGGTTTTACCTGCGCTAGTCTTAGCAAAGCTGAGAAGCGCAGAGCGAATGTGATGAATTTTCGCAAAAAGGAGTATCAAATGGTTGTAAATACCAAATATCTGTTTGATAAGAGATAGTTATTAAATGTGTCGATCCCTCCCGGAAATTCCAGGTAATCAGTAAGTACAACAAATGTAACTGATTGCTGCCGTAGTGAAGAAGAGATCGACCCGAAATTATGTGACAGAAAGAAAGAACGAAAGAAAACAGGAAGACATACACAGAAATAAAAAATAAAGAAAGACAGACAGACAGAAAGAACGAAAGAAAACAGAAAGAAAGATAGAAAGGACAACTCTCGACAACAGAGAAGTAACGGAAGTGACTGGATCACCGGAGACTCGATCTGTGGAGCATTACAGTCTTACATTTCACTGGGTCAGATGTGGATAATTTAAATTTTTTATAAAAATGTATTCTAAAAAAACGTGTTCAGTCTTAGAAACATGAGTGTTAAACCACTAATACGGGTACGGGTGCTAGTTGGCTACCCTCTACCCTCGTAGGCTCTACCACTGTCCGTGCTGGATTTAACTTACACAGACAATGACTCGTGTACTGTAAGGGACCACACGAACAATGGCTGACACAAGAAAATAAGGCTTCCAATCAGCTAATATCCCTTTATTAGGAACACCACAAACGGCCATAATGGCATGCAAAAAATAGAAGCGCTACAATGCATGTCAATATACAATATAACTATATGTATTAACAGCAACCTAACCGTTACGGTGAACTCCACTCACACAAGTGCCAAGAAAATGAACATGTCAAACTGACAATTGCATAGTATGCATCGTACTTACGACATAAGCCTCAGCTTGCAAATACCACAACTGAGAGAATAATCTACCTCTCTATAACAAACTGCATCAGGACTACAAACTAATGGCAGGCGCTGTATCGCTGGTTCGGCAAAAGGTGAACAGCCCGATAGCTGGCAACGGTCCGCCCAAACCGGGCGACAGACGGCAAACGAATAGCGCTGAAATCTACTTGGCGCCAAATCCGAGCTCATCACGTGACCCCAATCGCTCCTCCACTTTCGTCAGTCCTTCGGCACCTTCCGAATGGCTTGCTAGATTTACGAACAAGCTGCTCACCGTGCGGCGATAGGGCGCCGTGACAATGAGTTAATTATAAAATTTCGTGTTCTGTTCTGCAAGCTCTTGGTCATTAAAGTGCTTACACTTATCTCTTTTGAGTTTCATTATGTTTCCCAATGCACTGAAAGCTCCCTATCCCTTGTGTATTATTTATTTGATGTCATTTTCCCTTTCTTCAATGGATAGAGCATGGCCCCTCGCTACAAAGTAATCAGGTTAAAAACCAGTTAACTTACACACCAGTACACCCAGCTGTATATGGGCAGGCTTACTTGTGTTTGCTCTTGAGTTAGGACAGACAAAGGCAACGAGGAAAGCGACCGTTCACCCCCACCTCATATATCTGAACCTAATTGTCACGGAGTGTTTTGAGGGTGTTCTGCATGTATGAATGTTCATGTTATGGATCTGTCAAATAACCTGAGACAGACGGGATGAAAGAAGAGCGCGGAAAGCTGATTGAGAAATATCGCAGAGTAGGTCGTGGTGCTCTTATGTCACACGAGAAACATTACAGAAGAGAAACCAATGACTTAAGAGATGAATATGACTCCCATCACTATCTCCTGGGTGAAAAACCCCTGTTTTGTTTTTCACGTGGGGAAAGAGGTAGATGTCACGGAGTGTTTTGAGGGTGTTCTGCATGTATGAATGTTCCCATGCTCCAGCAGGAGTTTTAGTCATTTGAGTTGTTGTGAGTTGGGTATGGTTGAGTTGTAATATTATAGCCACAAGCAATGTTGTGAGCAGAGATTAAGACAAGCTGCTAGCTATAGTTATGCGTGAATGAAGCTCAGTGGAGTGTGGAAGGTTTTCACGTGTTTGGTGAATACGAATGAAAGGGGTCGGTCAGAGAGAGATGTGTGTTGAGTCAGTAGAGAGTAGACAGGAGAAAGCGAAGAGCGTAGAGAAGAGAAGGGTGGATGTCTATAGTAGGGTTCCCATAATGTTTTGTTTAAAAACCGGGACATTTCCAAATTTTTACCTAAAACACCCGGGACATTTTGTAAAAAAACGGGACATGTTAAAAATTAAGGTAAACCACAAATAAATCTATTATATATTTGTTACGTACATTTATTACCTAAGGGGGTAGTCTTCGGTCCTGCCAAATGTACGCACCAGTCTTTATATATTTTATTATTTGTGCGTTCGATTGATTCACGCACTGACGTGCACAATGCAGTGTGAGTTGCTTTGGACGCACGGGTAACCTAGTTTGGGGATTGTGACGTCATGTTTTGAACGGGGCAGTGCGGACTTTGTTATGTCCGAGATATAGATTATTGGAATTTTCTGGCAGTTTTGTATAAGCCAGTATGTTATATTGATTCAATTGGTATTCTTGACGAAGCCAATGATGGAAGGATCATGTAAGTGTCGCCCCGGTTATATTTGTATATTTATTGCCGTAAACTAAAGTATCAGGCCGCTCCCAGTTGTAGTCTAGCGGGAAGTCATCTTAGCATGTAATTTCCTAGAATGGACAGACGGAGTCGGTGGTCATATTAGATTACCGTAGAGGAATAATACCTACGTGTAAACCAGTTTATTTATTCGTATGCTTCATATTTTATATGCCGTACATTCAACAATGCCAGAAGCGTGGCATAGAATGGGAGAGGTTAGTCAACTGGAATCTCTAACCTGTTCGTATTATCGTGTATGACTTTGTTTGAAACTATATGCTATCTAACGTTATGTTTTGGAGAACGTATGGGATTGTGAAGTATGATATGGAAGATTTTATCCTGGAGTATGAATACGTTACCATGATAGACGTCCTTGAAGGAAGGTCAATGGACTTGAATGAGAAGAATATTATACGGTAACAGTTTTGTGATCCTTAGTCACTTGAGTCAGAGGACTTTATTGGTAGAGAATCTTCAGGAACTTTAAAAGTAATTACCATTATGCTGATGTATGATCTTTGCGCCTGTGACGATGTTAGTCTTGTCCACTCCGTATGTGTCATGTTGAATAAAATCTATGTACAGTCATCACCGACTTATGTACTGCCAGTACTTGCCCAGTTCACCCAGTTCAACACTACTTGTTGAAGTTCGTTTGAAGAATATTGTTGACATTCGTTCATTTTAACCATTCGCGTTTTAAGCTACCTCTTCACCAGTATAAACTGTACTCAACCATAAAACGGAGTCAACAGTAATTGGTGTGCCAGTCTGGTTTTGAAATCAAGAATTTCACAGGAAACGTACCCAATACAATTATCATTAATGGAAGATCTGAACTTTCAAGGCGACAACATCTTGGGATCATCTGAAGATCTGAACTTTCAAGGCGACAACATCTTGGGATCATCTCTTTGTCACAATTACGTGCAAGCTGTGGTCTAATAACTCAGAACGAAGTATTTTATCCTCACACGTACATACACGGAGACGAGGCACATTGGTTTTTTTTTCCTGCACGCGAGATGAGTATAACGTGTTGTCGTTGTACCCTTTATTACGTTTAGCTGTGCCTTAAATAATTATGTCCATATTTATATTTTCCTTGTTATATGTTATATGTTGTTCATTTGTCGTGGGAGGTAGGGAGGTTGATCTGACGAACGAGATCCATCTCGAAGCCAATTCGGGCTCTTCGTCAGACGTTCTGTAGGGCTCAACTTGTAAGTTTCAATTGAGCGATAGTTCCGGTACAAGGCTAGAAACCTTGCCGAAGTTCCGATCGCTAGTTGCTTCTTATAATAGTATCTATTTAGCTGTTTCGTCACGTTTACTTGTTGTTTTTGGCAGTTATTTTTACTCGTATTTTGTTTTATGATGAATTTTGTTTGTATTATGCGTCCGTCTAATCTTCCTGTCGTTCAGTTTTTTACAAAACCTATGTTTTTACACTGTGTTGTCTATTGTCTTGTTGATTATTTGATCGCAGTTATCATCGTAACTCTTTACGACATTCTATTTTTAGTTTCACATTTTTATTTTTATTGGATTTCTGCGACTGTTTTCTATCGTCTTTGATTATCGTGTCTTGTCGGTATTGTTTCTATTGTTTGTCACGTTGTTCATTTCATGACATTTGATTACATAAGGAACAAGAGAAGAAGATGAAATTTGAGGCTGAGGAACAAGAGAAGAAGATGAAATTTGAGGCAGATCAAAAACGGATTGATGCTGAGGAACATGAAAAGAAGAGGAAATTTATAGCTGAGGAAGAGGAGAAAAAAAATGAGATTAGCCGCTGAATTAGAAGATAAACGAGTTCAAAAGGAAATGGAACAGAAACAAAAAGAAATGGAAGATAGGAGATTAATAGCTGAACAAAATGTAAAACGACTTCAGCTTGAGATGGAAGAGAATGAAAAAAAAAAACGACAGCATGAACTGAAATTAGCAGAGTCAGAATATGAGAGAATTAGGTTTACTCAGGAAGCTAATTCTCAGAGAACTTTTGAAAGCCAAACTCCATCCAGACATGATTATTTTAAGGAAATTCACCTTAAATTACCAAAATTTAATCCCCCGTCTGATGACGTAATATTCTTCCTAGATAGGTTTGAGGCCACTTGTGGATCTTATAACGTGGATAAAGCGCTATACTGTACATATTTATCCAGATTACTTACAGGGGATGCATTAGCAGTTTATCATACCACCAGCATTGGTGAGAAAAATGACTATAATGCTCTTAGAGCAGCACTTCTGCAAAAATTCCAAATGACAGAAGACGAATATCGTTTAAGATTTCATACATTACTACCTCAATCTAGCAGAAATTTCAATGATTTTCTGTCACAAATACGACTAACACTAGAAAGATGGATTGAATTATCCAAAATTGAAAAGTCATATGAAGGTCTCTTCGATTTACTGATGCGCGATAAGGTACTATCGTCTGTAAATCCTACATTTCTCGCATTTTTGCAAGAACGGAAACCTTTATCAATAAAAGACTTAGAAGAACATGCAAAAAATTTTTGCACTGCTCACCCAACCATGGATCTAAGTAATGCGCAGATTAAGAATGAATTGCCTGTTGCTTTTGCAGCACAACAAAACAATTTTTCACGAAATCGTTCCTTTAGTGCTGACAGGTATGTCAATAAGGGAAATAATTACAATTTTTAAAATGATAACTTTTACAAAGGGAAGCAATTTCAACAATCTGCTCCATTTAATGTTTCTTGGAACCAAACTCACAGATCACGAGATTTTGGTAACAATAATTTTAAAAATAATCAAGGACATTATAATAAACAAAACTGGAGATCAAGATCTCAGGGTCCATAAAACAGACAAGGTTCTTGGAATAAAAATTTTAAAGAACAGCATAACTTTAATTATACAAACTATCGGACTCATCCAAATTTTAACTCTAGTAGAAATGACAATTATGGCAATTTTAATGCAAATAATCAAAATCGATCGCGTCGCAGAGATAGATCGTCAAATAATACGGGTAGACATTCTAATGTCGCTTTAAGTGATACACAGGCTAACATTGAACAGGGTAAAGTAACTGAAACTCACAATGCTATGTCTTGTTCTCTTGATTGTACCCAGGTGAAAGACTGTCCAGAATGCTCGACTCTTTTCCAGCCTAAGGCGATCACGACGCTGCGTTGCGGACATACCTTGCCTAGCCTACCTATAGTCTGCACAGCCACTGCTACGTCAGTACACCAGGGACAGGGCTCTCTTAAGTTTAACAAGGGATTTGTCAACAACATTTCATGCTCTCTCCTATTTGACTCAGGTTGTAGCACTGTGGGCGTCCGGACCTCGCTGATCAACCCAAGTTGTGCCACGGGCCGGGTTGTCAAGTGTGTGACTTTCGGCGGCACCGTCGATACATTTCCCACTGCTATTATTGATCTTAATACACCTTTCTTTTCAGGAAAGATCCAAGCATGTCTTCTTCCAAATCCAATATGTGATGTAATACTTGGTCGCATACATGGTATTAAAGAGTGTACACCGCAGCAAATAGCTGAATGGGAAGAGCGACATATTCAAACTGCAAATGCAGTAGTGACTAGAGCGCAAGCTACTAATATGTCGCATGATACACCTATTGAACCTACAGTTCATACCACTTGTGATGATGATGCTCCTATTTCACGGGAGTTGTTTGCTACATTGCAAAAGAATGATGATTCATTAAAAAAAATTTTTCAGTATGTTAACAAAAAGAATACAAGCAACAAACTTGCAAAATCTAGACATGACTTTATACTTAAAAATGGGATTTTGGTGAGAGTAATACGGGAAAAGGATTCATCCTTATGTTATCAGATCTTAGTCCCATCCTCTATGAGATCTCGTATATTACGACATGCGCATGACTCGCAATGTGCGGGCCATATGGGTTTTTCGCGTACCAAATCCAGAGTGCTTTCGGCATTCTACTGGCCAGGCGTCCATAGGGACATCACTCTCTATTGTCGGTCCTGTTTGATATGTCAGGAAGTTAAGGTACGGGGTCCATTTCATGCGGCTCCTATTCAAGCTGCGGACATCCCGATTAGACCATTTGATAAAATGGCCATTGACATTATTGGTCCGATGCTTCCATCTGCTAGAGGGCATACGCATATCCTTACGTGCATTGATATGTGCACTCGTTGGCCTGAGGCCATCCCTCTCAAGAACACTTCATCTGCCAGTGTAGCAGAGGCATTGATGTTAATCTTCTCACGCATTGGTTTTCCACGGAAAATCTTGTCGGATCATGGGGTTCAGTTCATTTCTGAATCCATGTCTCAAGTTATGAAGACATTAGGTATAGACAGATCTCTTAGTTCTATTTATCATCCGATGTCAAATGGGTTAATTGAGCGTCTCAATAGGACACTCAAGCAGTTGTTGGGTAAGATGACTCAAGACCATCCCCAAGACTGGGATCGGGTCCTACCCGCTTGTCTCTTTGCGTATCGCGAAGTACAAAATCAAGCAACGGGGTTTTCTCCATTCCAGCTTGTTTTTGGCATGCAACCACGCGGTCCGATGTCGTTAATCCACGACTTATTGGTTGATGAGAATATTGAAGAGGAAACTCAATCATCCTATGAGTATGTGATCTCTCTTAGAAAGAGAATCATAGATGCTTGTAGACTAGCTACTGCATCATCCGAACAAGCCAAAGAAAAAGCTCGTCTATTTGCAAACAAGTATAGACGTCTTCGCCAGCTTATTCCTGGTGATGAAGCTTTTGTCTTACTACCTGCGCATAACAATCGTCTTTTAATTACCTGGAGAGGTCCTTTCAGGATCATCTCAAGAATATCCGATGTCGACTACATCGTTGATGTTAATGGTAAACATAAAACCTTCCACATTAACATGTTGAAGGAGTATTACTCACGTCCTGATTATCTACAGTCAGTGTTTCAGGCAACTGACGATCCTACACCTCCTATTCAACACTATTCTAGTTTGTCAGTCATCCAAGAAGAAGAATCTTCTTTCGATGATGTACAACTACCAATACCAGTTGTACCACTCCATTCCACTGAGAAATGGAATGATGTTACAATCTCATCTACTCTTTCGGCTGATCAACGTCAGCAAGTCTCTAATATTCTACACTCGTATGAGGATGTCCTCACTGACATCCCAGGTCATACGTCAGTCATCCAACATGACATTATTCTGACTGACGATACGCCTATTCGAGTTCGCCCATATCCTATTCCTTTACACTTTCGTGATAAGGTTGATAAGGAATTGGATGAGATGCTCCAATTAAATATAATTGAACCATCTTCATCACCATATTCTTCTTCCATGGTAATCATTAGGAAGAAAGACAACAATATACGTCTTTGCGTAGATTACAGGAAATTAAACAAAGTTACAAAATTCGATGCGGAACCATTACCTCTTTTAGATGACTTATTGGAGAGATTATCTCATGCTACATTCTTTTCGAAATTTGACCTTTCAAAGGGATATTGGCAAGTGCCACTCACTCCTAAAGCAAAGCCATTCACCGCTTTCTCGACACCACGGGGTCTTTTTCAATGGAATTTTATGCCATTCGGGTTAATGAATGCGCCAGCTACCTTTGTACGCATGATGCGCCGCATATTGTCTCATCGTCCCGATGTCATTACTTATATAGATGACATCTGTCTTTTCAGTGACTCTTGGGATGAACATATTCAGGGTTTAAAATCTTTACTTTCTACCTTGCGGGATTATAACTTAACAGCGAAACCTTCAAAGGCTTTTGTCGGTTTTCATGACATCTCATTTCTGGGTCACCGCATAGGTCATGGTTTCATGTATACAGAAGACAGTAACGTCTCTAAAATTTTAAACATCTCAGCACCTAAGACAAAAAAAAACAAGTTAGGTCGCTTTTAGGACTAATACAGTTCTATTCAAAATTCATCCCTCATTTGTCTACTATAACTGCACCTTTTTCTTCTCTACTGAAGAAAGGCACATCTAATGTAATAAAGTGGTCGCAGGATCACCAAACGGCGTTAGACTATATAAAACAATTTTTTTCAAATGCACCTTTTTTGAGGTTGCCTGACAAAAATCTCACCTTCATTCTCCGCAGTGATGCAAGTTCTTACGCTATTGCTGCAGTTTTGATGCAGGAATATAACGGCACCTTATTTCCGGTTATGTACGTATCCAGAAAGCTCACGCCGAGCGAGACGAAATATTCCGTTCTGGATAAAGAGCTCCTTGCTCTTGTCTGGGCAATCACTAAACTGGATCGTTATCTCCTCGGATCACACTTTGTGGTGGAGTCTGACCAGAAAGCTCTTACCGCACTGAATACAGGGAACGTTAAGTCATCAAAGTCAGCGCGTTACGCTATAGCACTTCAACCGTTCCATTTTGAGATACGAGCTATTCCTGGAGTGCAGAATGTGTTCGCAGACTGTCTATCAAGATGCCCAAGTGAACGTGTCGAAACTAAACCACTTCCAGATGTTGGAACATCCTCACCGATAACATGAATAACTTTGTACATTGTTATTGATACTATATTAACGTTTTATTAGAACGAGAACATTGGTACTACAGTAACTTTTTATTAATATGGCAACATTGTTAAGAGCGACAAATATACATTTGTTATTCCTATGGAACATATTACACTACATAACGTGTTAGAGAATATATTATATCGTGTATGGAACATTGAGAACATTATCTCGTCGATTACTAACTAGTTGTAACGGAACAGTGACATATTGATAGGGATATTGAAATTACTTAGAATATATTGTTAACTAGTTATTTGTTAGTAATTAAGGAATATATAAATTAGATTAATTCAATTTAATCTATTTAATTGATTATGGATCACACACATACTAACTTTCTTAGTTGTCACGTAACACCTGCATTCACGGGTCTTAGTTATGATATCTCACTGTTAGATCACTAGTCAACCGTACTAGTGTTAGAAAACATTAAGTGTGTTGATTCTTAAAGTGTTTAATTTTGCATTGCTTCATTTTTGCACATTGTATTTTCAATTTTTCTGTTTCATTGATTCTCTTGTCATTGATCATCATCAGTGTTGCTGTTCATTTTCATTTTTTGAAATCATATGTTTCAAATTTTGTTGAAAACTTAGTTGAATTTTATTATCATCTTTTTTTTTATGGTTTTTTTCATTTTCATTTTCAAACTTGTTTTACCACATCGTTCCAAAGTAGGTCGTTTGTGGATGTGTGCTTTAATGCATACTATCATTTAGTTATATTGATTTCGTTTAATATTCTTTTCTTAATATGATATAACTTTATGCATTTCATATCTTGTGGTAGTTTTGACTCACCTCTCTCGGGTATTAAGTTAAAAAAAAAAATTAATAGAATTAATTTTTTTTAAGGGGAGGTGATAAGGGAGCTGTTACGTACATTTATTACCTAAGGGGGTAGTCTTCGGTCCTGCCAAATGTACGCACCAGTCTTTATATATTTTATTATTTGTGCGTTCGATTGATTCACGCACTGACGTGCACAATGCAGTGTGAGTTGCTTTGGACGCACGGGTAACCTAGTTTGGGGATTGTGACGTCATGTTTTGAACGGGGCAGTGCGGACTTTGTTATGTCCGAGATATAGATTATTGGAATTTTCTGGCAGTTTTGTATAAGCCAGTATGTTATATTGATTCAATTGGTATTCTTGACGAAGCCAATGATGGAAGGATCATGTAAGTGTCGCCCCGTTATATTTGTATATTTATTGCCGTAAACTAAAGTATCAGGCCGCTCCCAGTTGTAGTCTAGCGGGAAGTCATCTTAGCATGTAATTTCCTAGAATGGACAGACGGAGTCGGTGGTCATATTAGATTACCGTAGAGGAATAATACCTACGTGTAAACCAGTTTATTTATTCGTATGCTTCATATTTTATATGCCGTACATTCAACAATGCCAGAAGCGTGGCATAGAATGGGAGAGGTTAGTCAACTGGAATCTCTAACCTGTTCGTATTATCGTGTATGACTTTGTTTGAAACTATATGCTATCTAACGTTATGTTTTGGAGAACGTATGGGATTGTGAAGTATGATATGGAAGATTTTATCCTTACTTGTTGAAGTTCGTTTGAAGAATATTGTTGACATTCGTTCATTTTAACCATTCGCGTTTTAAGCTACCTCTTCACCAGTATAAACTGTACTCAACCATAAAACGGAGTCAACAATATTATATGTTGCACTTAAAATAAGATACTGGTATAAAAATACGCACATTAACTAACACAACTTCCACTTTAAAAAAGAATTCTAAATTACAAACATACTTAATTAGAAAAATCGCACCTTTAAAAAATACACAATAGTCAAGTTTATATTTCAGACTCATCAGAATATTTATCAGATTTATGGGCCTGTTCAAGAAGTTTTTTTTCTTCTGATATTTGAACTCAGCACAAGAGAAATCCTTAAAATGGGTCTTTATAATGGTTAAAGCTTTCACTGTCTCAATTTTAAGTCTGTTTTTTTCGTCTGTCCAAAGCGCATTTATTAATGGAAAAAAACGTTCAACAGCTGCATTGGATCCTGGCAGTGCCAAACAAAAATTAACTAGGCATTTCAGGTTCTCAGCATTTATATCCTGCTTTGTAAAATGCGCGAACATCTCACACCATTTTTCACTGACACTTTGATCCTTCAGTTCCCTCCACACATCAAATTTGCTTTCACAATATTTTTTCACACATGCAAACTCATCAAATAAGTCCTCTTCATTCACAGTAAAATTTGGTAAAACTGTCTTCATGAATATGTAGCTTTCTTGGATGTTCTTCCAAGTCACAGACTCCTTTCCCTTCAAATTGATCCAATCCATAGACTGAAGAGGCGTAAGAAATGGTGTACACCACTCCTGAATATATTCAATGCAGGTGTCATAGAAATCTACTGCATAGCTTTGAAGCTTTTCAACTGTTATGTGTCCTTCTTTTTCTAATTCTTGCAACTGATTTCTCACAGTAGTGGTAAGAAACTTTTCTGCCTTCCTGTAGTTTAATTTTTCCATCAGTTTGTTTACTTCATCCTTCACTTCAATTACTGTTGTCTCTTGCTTTTCAACACATTTGATGGTATCAGAAAAGGTTTTTAACTGGCTGGCAATGAAATGCAGGAGTGTAATTGAAAGTGGATTTTCAAAGAAATTTTTGAGACTGGTAGGACATTTGTGAATGGAAAGGAAATATGACTTCAATGCAGGGAAAATGTCAATAACTCTCTGGACTGCAGGCAAGAGAGAGAGCCATCTTGTCTTGCTGTTACCCAAAACAGTTTTATATTCTGTATTGGTGAATTCGCAAAATGAACACTGTTTTGGTCGACTTTCGAATTTTTGTTCGAGATTCAAACCGAGGGTCCACTCACTCCACTGTAACCGGAAATTGATAAAGTAACACTAATAAAACACGGAATAAAATCCGTTACCCAAAGATTTTTTTTTTTTCAGGAAGGACCCTTAAAAAGCGGGACATTTGGAATAAATTCGGGACACCGGGACATTTTATCAAAAAACGGGACTGTCCCGGGAAAAACGGGACGAATGGGAATCCTAGTCTATAGTAGTGTGCGAGTAGAGGGCCAGAGATGCGCAGTGGATTTATGAAGTATCCTATTTTGTGGCTGTAGATATTCCGAGAATCAGAGTGATTGTAGAATACTCGGGATTTGTTATGTCTCCAATGATTATAATGGCCCTGCGCCCATTGTGACTTATTTGTGAAATAATATATTTGTGGTAAAGTGGGATGATATAAATAGTTATAGGGGACTTAGTGTAATGACTGAGATCAGCTGTGAAGGTATCTGTATCTAATAAGTGTGGTGTATTACAGATGACCTTACATGCTACCACATTTATACCTCAGTCAGAATTATTCTGGAATATTGTGATGACGACGTTGAATGTCTAGGGTTATGATAATGATGAAGTGTAAGTCACAACCACAACAGACAGATAAACAATTTAATTTATTCCACAACACTTTACAATACTGTGACACTCACACACATATAACACTCTATAAGACTATCTTAAATGAGTCAAGTGTTAAAGTTTAAAAATATATGTATTAATTCCTTTCAATAATAGATATCCTGATTCAACTACACAGTGAACCAGGAATCACAATCAAATGTAATTACAAGTTGTATGTACACAATTTATCGATATGATCTTTGTATTGACATATTTTTTTATTATTATTCTATGTGTGTAAGTTGTGATGTAGTACTATGAGGTAATACTGGCTTTTTCAAGCTAGGTTGTTGTTTGTCATCATGACTTCAAGTGTTTGCTTATGGTGGAAATCGTATTGGGAAAAGTTCACAGTTCCTGTCATTTGAAACAATTTATTGTCCCTCTTTAATTACTATACTGTCAATTTTAGAGGGGGGGGGGGGGCACATAGGATTGAGCTGCTCTGGCCACAGAATCTTATCTTCTGTGATGGCGGCAGGAAACAGTCTCCTCTGCTCGCTTGCTTCACTGTGTTCTTGAGACACCTCACTGGTCGCTATCTGGACCAAGTGGTATGCTATCAGCCTCTGGATTCAGCAAAACTCAGACCAGGTGCTGCTTCAATAAGTTAGGACCACGGTCCCTGAAACAAGAAGGTTGTACCTCCTACTTCAGAACTAATTTATAATCTATTTCCACACTGAAACACAATACATAACAAACACTGAGTTCAGCGCGGTAGGCCAACTGCTAGCTTCATCTGAAATAATTAACACCAGTATTCTTCTCCTTAATGGTTACTACGCCTCTGCAATTCCAGCATTAGTTCCTTCTAGTCAATAAGATAGGTGTCAGTGTACTATTTGGCGATCCCATGCAGATATACTTCTCTCCGACAAGTTTTGTTCAGGTTGGAGCAATATCTAGGCTTTGCCTCATGTTTGCTACTGAACCACACACATATACAGACATAAATTATCAATTCACATTCAATTTTCATCAAAAAGATATCAAATATGTCAATCTTACCACAATTCATGGAAATAATAAACAAATACGTTGACTGGCGATGAATTATGGCACAAATTCCGATCTGCCTCTGTCCCAGGCTTTTATTTAGAAAAATATGAGCTGGATCTCAACGCACTGTTTCTTAGTAAGTTTATTCTAAAATGTGGCACTGAACAGACGCTCCTAATTGACTATATCAGCGGGTCTAGCCAATAGGACCATGTTTACACAAGCTTTTGAAAAAATTTACCCTTCCTACGTTTCCCCTAACAACCAAAATTAGTATTTGCCGTCCGACTAATCGTGTTTCGTCTTACATATACTTCCCGCCAATCAAATCGGATTTAACATGTTGGCCTATTTCCCGTAAAATGGTGGTTTCAAAACATGCCACTGTGCGATTATGATTTGGTGCTGTCAGACACCCTCACTATTTTCTTTTGGCTATAATTTGTTAATTCCTAGACTATTTGCGTAACACTTAACATATTCTTTGTCAGCAAGTCCTAAGGAACCCAAATATATAAATTTAATGGAGCTAAGTGGCTGCGTTCAAAATATGCATTTTCTTCTACCTCCCGTTCACTTCGATACGATGTGGTGTCTCGGTACTGTCAGGCTTTCAGACATAAAACAGTATAATGTCATGTTTACTAATAAGCATTAAACAGGTTTTTAAACCTAACCCTCGTATTGGTAGTGTTTTTTTATCACTGTCTATTTGAAAAAAAGTTAGTGCTTCATGCCTTACGCTTGGGGGTGGCATTAATTTTATATCGCGAGACGCGTGTTAGTGTTGCATACGTTCCTTTGTTCAGCCCTCTCTCTCTCTACCCTAAGTTCATCTGTCTTTTCATTACGCAGTGTATAAAATGAAATTAATGCTAGTATTAATCTAGGTCATTAATCAGCTTGCGTATCTCAAGGTTTTCTAAGAAATACAGTACACGTTTTATTGTTAGAAAGGCGTGTATGCTGCTATAGGCTTTACTATCAAACGTGAAAGCGTTACAATATTCAGACGAAGTGGGGAAAAAAGGGGGGGGGGGATCTCGAGTACAGTCATTGTGACAGCACTGTTCTTTACCATTCTTCTTTCCCTTTTATTGAATTTATGTGTTAGGCTTTACATTTACCTTTTAATTTATATATGTGGATTTAGAATGTTTCACGACAAATTCTCCCCTCTTAAAACAGACGTTATATGTCAGTCTATAATTCTATATACACATAGAGAAATTTATTATTATTTCTGGGGCTTACGGTGATTCTCATCACACGGATGGCGACTTAAAAAATCCGCTCCCAGATTTGTTTTTCCAGAAATATACTCTATGCTAAACTCAAATGGCTGCATAAGTAAGGACCATCTGAGTAACCTAGAATTTTCATGCCTAGCCTGCGCTAGGAACGACAAGGGTTTGTGATCCGTTTGCAACTTAAATGCCTTCCCATACAGATAAATATTGAATTTCTTTATCGCCCATATTACTGCAAGACATTCTTTTTCGCTAGTTGAGTAATTGGTTTCAGCTTTATTCAACTTTCTGCTAGCATATGCCACTGGGCTTAATTCCCCATCCAATGCATCTGATTTCTGTAACAGGGTCGCACCTAACCCGATCTTACTGGCATCCGTTCTTACAATGAATTCTTGACTTAAGTCAGGTAATTTCAAAATAGGTTTGCTTGTGAGCTTTTCCTTCAATTCCTGGTAAGCCAATTCACATTGTGCTGTCCATGTAATTCGATCTGGATTTCCTTTACGTGTCAAATCAGTTAACGGTGCACATATGGAATTAAAGTTTTTGATATACTTTTGGTAGAAACCACATAATGAGACAAAGGATCTCACGTCTTTCTTGGTTTGTGGTCTCGGGGCTTTCTTTAGTTTCTCTAAATTCTTGGGGTCAGGGGTCATGTTTCCCTGATGAACTGTGTGTCCCAAGAATTCTAATTCTTTACATCCAACACAACATTTGGTTGGTCGGGCTGTTAAATTTGCTTCTCTAAGTCGATTAAACAGCATGTTCAGAGAGTCAATGTGTTCCTCAAATGTTTCTGTTGCTATAAGGATATCATCCATGAAATTTGTGATGCATGGGTTATTCAGAGGATCCAACAATTTTCTCATCATTCTAGAGAAGACACTAGGCGCATTCTTCAATCCAAATGGCAATCTGTTAAACTCATAGTGTCCCTCTGAGGTACTAAAAGCTAGGTACGGTCTAACCTCAGGCTTTACTGGAATCTGATAGTATCCTTTACTCAGATCCACTTTTGAGAAATATTTAGCTTTATTTAGCCTGGCAAACAACTGATTTGTATCCGGCAATGGATCCACCTGTCCTTCTGTGATAGCATTCAGTCTCCTGTAATCTATACAGAGTCTATGTTCTCCAGAGGGTTTCCTTAAGAGCACCACACTGGAACTATACGAAGATTCACTGTGTGAAATTATTCCCTCCTTCAACAAATAGTCTATCTCTTCCTTCAAGGCTTTCTCCTTAGCAAAAGGAATCGAATAGGGTTTCATACAGACAGGTGTGGGGTCTATCAGTTTCATATCATATTCCAATAAGTTTGTGTGCCCCGGTCGGTCCGTTAACACCTCTGTTCTTTCCCCTTCTTATCTATCTTATAATTGGTTCTAGACACCTTCTCTAGAACTGTATATGGACCTTGCCATCCAATTTGTAACTTATTTTGACTACCGGGTAGAAGAAGCAGTACCTTCTCTCCCACAGCCAAATCTCTGTCTTTAGCTTTCCTGTTGTAATAGGCAGCATGTTTCTTCCTGGCTTGTCTCAAATTTTCATTGGCAAGTTTCCAGCCAGTTTTTAAACGAGTGGTCAGCTCATTCACATATTGGTATGAGGATGTAATATTTTCCTCTGCCTTTTCATCAGTCCACGTTCTTAACAGCGCTTCATATGGACCTTTAATTTTGTGGACCTATTTGTCCATGCACCGGTATGGTCTCTTCCACTCGAAGCTCTATAGTGATGATTTTTCTTCCCAGAATTATCATGCACAAAACGACCGCTACCAATTCTTTTCTTGGGGCTTTCTCCCCACTTAGAATTCTGGATGAGAGATTTCCTCTCTACATCCTCTTCCTCCAGTTTACATAAGTCCGATTGAGGGATTTTCGGCTTATCCTGGGGTAAGACATCTTTTTGCACTCTCTGCATAGTGGCCATTGTAAAACAGTTAATTGAAGCTTGTCCGTGAAAAGGGGCTTCCCATTTCACTTGGTCCACATTTATTATTTTTTTCTATTGTCAGGTCTACGTTTGCCCCGTGGCGTGTCCAGGTCCTGATCAATGTTCCCACTTGTGGGTGTTCCCTCATGTGCCATGCTACACCTTTCTACAAAATTCTCAATGTCCCACCTTGCCTTGGGCCAATAATAATTTTGAGCTACCTTTTGGATGATGGTACCAATTTTCTCATGGTCCCCATCTTGTTTCACATGTAGGCTCCTTATTAAGTCTGCCCTATATGCCTTTGGAAGAACCAACTGTCCGTGACCATTGGATCTAGTTCCGGCCTTCCTGAAAATCAACTTGTTTTTCATATAAAAATCTCCCTTGCCTGAGGGAGATTTGGGCAACTTCTTGAAAACACGGCGGCTTGAGTGTCTTGTCCTCCGCCTGTGCCTTCCTCATCTCATCATCTGGATGAGTATTTTATTGGATTTATCCTCCTCCTGTCTTGAGGTCGACCTGACCTGAAAGGGTGCCATTACTATAGGTTTTCCTTCTCCTTCCTTCTGCAAAACGGTCAGTGTCAAGGAATGTTCTTCTTGCAAGTTTTACATCCACCGCACCCCCTCCTTCCTTGGTTGAAAGATTTTCTTTCATCATATTTCCTTTCATCGAATTGTGGGGTTTTATTTTTATTGTCATAACCCGGCCTATCAAACACAACACAAACATCAAACCTGGTGCTTTAACCCTTGTTTTCTGATCTCTAGATCAAATATTTTTATTAAAATGTAGCTGTGGCCTTAATAAATTAAAAGTTTCTTTTTCTTTCTCTAAAAATTTTCTATATGTGATCGGATCGG